>OZ025239.1:111649584-112027084 GCA_964019155.1 Osedax fenrisi
ATTTTGAATTTAAAATCTTTATATAGTAATAATTTAATAAAGTACTGTGATGAAAAAAAATTGATTATATCTGATAGTTTGTTTCTTGAGCCTAATAGTTATACCTGCGTAAGCTCTGCTTGGAATTCTTTTTCTTGGCTAGACCATGTTATCTCAACAAATGATATGCATATTTCTTTAATTGACATTACTATTGATTATTCTTTTATACTCTCGGATCATCATCCGTTATTAATAACTGTAAGACAAGATAATACACATTTAGTAGTTTCAAATGACTCTAAAGTGAATAAGAGAATAAAATGGAATAATCTAAATAAAAAGCAAATATTATTATACAAACAGAATACAAAATTTAGACTCAATAGATTAATTACTTCAATTAATAGTAATAATAATGTTAATTTTTCAGAATCAGTATACAATACACTATTAAGTATACTTTTAAGTGAATCTGATGTATTACATATTAAACTTAAAACTAATTTCAAAAATCTTCGGTCAGAATGGAATAGTGACGTAAAAAAGTATCATTCGATTGCTAGATCACATTATTTAATATGGAGATCAGTAAATAATCCCCGTTATGGTATAGTTTATGATAACATGGTTATGTCGAGGAGAAAGTTCAAATATGAGTTACGCACAAGTAAAGCTTATTATAGCCGAATAAAAGCGAATGATGTTGCATTCAAATTAATAAATGATCGTAATTCATTTTAGAAAATTGTATCTAGTAAATTAAAAAAAAACTTATCAATACAAAATAATATTGATAATGTACATGGCTTATCTGATATTGTAAAATTCTGGTTCAATCATTATAGTTGCATTTTCAATAGATGCAAAGATGGTCATTACCCCTACCAAATAGTGGATATTAATGAAATAGTTTATACAGATAGAAATGAAATATCATCTATTATTAAGACTATTAAAAAAGGTAAAAATGTGGGTCCTGATGGATTATCAGTTGAACACATTAATTATGCAGATAATACTATTATAGATACACTAGTATTACTAATCAATAACATGCTTCTAAATTCTTATTTCCCGAGTAAGTTAATTGAATCATATATTTTACCCATTATTAAAAATAAAAACAAAAGAACTACTGATTCAACGAATTATAGGCCCATATGTATCTCTAATGTAATTTGTAAGATAATTGAGAAAGTAATTTACAATAGAATATATAAACTATTATCTACTCATGATAATCAATTTGGTTTTAAAGCAAAGCTTGGCACGGAAATGTGTGTCTTTTCCCTAAAACAGTTGATCAATGATTATAAAAATAACAACACAAATATGTTTGTTGCATTTTTAGATGCATCCAAAGCATTTGATAATATAAGTCACAATATACTATTCGAAAGATTAAGGAATAAAAATGTTCCTATATACTTAATTAATTTTCTAAATTATTGGTATCGAAATCAGCGTATATATATTAAATGGGGAAGCTATAATTCTGATACGTTTAGTGTTGCTAATGGAGTGCGTCAAGGTGGGATATTATCACCTTTACTATATAATATTTATACTGATCCAATGATAGGTAATCTGAACTCTATTAAAACTGGGTATTGTATTAATGGAAATATAATAAATAATTTGTGTTATGCGGATGACACAACCTTATTCTCACCCTCGCTATCTGGTTTGCAGCTGTTGATTGATTGTTGTCAGAAGTTTGCAAATAGTAATAAAATAACATATAATATTGAAAAATCTGTTATCCTACCAATTTATTATAACAAATCTCATCATAATCCAATTAAGCTACGTATTGGAAATACATGCTTGAGAGTAGTAAAAGCTTATAAGTATCTTGGACACTGGATTTCTGATAATTTATCTGATGAGATGGATATAAACTGTAATATTAAACGTCTTTACACAACTAGCTATTCTCTATCTAATAGATTTAGAAACTGCTCGAAATATGTATGTATATTGCTTTTTAAAACATTCTGCTCTAATATGTATCTTTGTAGTCTATGGGATACAGATAATGCTTACTTTAAAAAAATTCAAGTAGCATATAATAATGCATATCGCATATCCCTTGGCTATAAACCTAGATGCAGTGCATCCGAAATGTACCTATATGATAATGTCGATAATATTATTATAAAATTACGTAAGTCGTATTACTCACTATATAATCGTGTTAAATTATCTGACAATTCTATTATTAAAATGATATATTTATATAATGTTTCTCGCCCGTCGTCAATATTTAAAACATGGTGTACATCATTGTTTTTTTAACTATATATTATTTGTAATTATATACTTATATATATATAGATATGTGTTGTATAGTTGTATTTAATTTTTTTTTTGTTTTGTTTATCTATGGACTGTTTATGTCTGACTCAAATAAATAATAATAATACGGTCTATAGACCGTAAACTATAGTTTTGTATTTTACTTTATATATAGTATGTAATATAGCCATACATACATACACACACACACACACACACACACACACACACATATATATATATATATATATATATATATATATATATATATATATATATATATCTATATCTATATAGTATGTTATATAGCCATACATACATACTCATACACACACACATATATATATATATATATATATATATATATATATATATGTATATGTATATGTATAAGTATATATATATATATACGGTCTAGTTTTGTATTTTACTTTATATATAGTATGTAATATAGCCATACATACATACACACACACACACATATATATATATATATATATATATATATATATATATATATATCTATATAGTATGTTATATAGCCATACATACATGCATACACACACATATATATATATATATATATATATATATATATATATATATATATATATCTATATAGTATGTTATATAGCCATACATACATGCATACACACATACACACACACACACACATATATATATATATATATATATATATATATATATATATATATATATATATATATCTATATATATATCTATATAGTATGTTATATAGCCATACATACATACACATACACACACATATATATATATATATATATATATGTGTGTGTGTGTGTGTGTGTGTGTATGTGTGTGTGTGTGTGTGTGTGTAGCTATATAACATACTATATAGATATATAGTATACAACTACTATTATGCTATAACATGTCGTATGTAAAAATCTAGATATATAACATAATCTATCCTATAGTAAATACAATAAAATGACAGGTATGCAGTTGGTCATTGAATAACTTTTGTATATATTGTATACTGTATAACACAATGTATTGATATTCACGCATATATAAAATAACACACCTATGTTTGCATAAGGAAGCCGGTGTTGTAACGCTTCACTGCACACGACGTGTGCTACACGTACTAATTACGTAATTGACTGTGTTGCGTTAGATAAATACATGTGTATTATTCATAGTGAAATTATAATAACACAAAATATATACATGCAATATTATATATATATATATATATATATAAATGAATCATGTATACTATTTATGTGTGTTACAAATATTCACACTATTCCTAACCCACACATATACTAGTATATTATATACTTTGAGATTATCACAGTTGTAGCGAGTATATGTCGTTAACTTCGACATTTGAATGTACATCTGTTAGGCCAGGCTGTACCCTACTCACGGGCTTATGCTGGTCAATAGTCGCCAGTATTTTTGGCACGACACTCGGCCTCTACCCTCTATTCCCTACCCGCTACTCCCACACTAGTGCAGCATTTACTCACTATTGTATCCCGCATATTATGACCGCTACCATGGTGAATACTTCGGCTATTATGGACAGGATTTGTGGGCGGATCGGGGGGTCAATCCAACATGTCATTCTAAATTCTGGCCAATTAAATTTAATATATTTTTACTTTTTTGCTATAAAAGAAAACGCAATTATAATATTACTTAATGCTAATCGTTAATTATGGATTATCTTTGTCTATATTGTTCTATTGAAGTTCGTGACGACGATATGGCAGTATCATGCGATTCTTGCAATGAGTGGTGTCACATCACTTGCGATACTGGCATCAGCGAGGAAGACTATCAAGCGATGGTAGGTGGTCAAGCCATTATTTGGTCATGCCTCGTATGTCGAACAAATGCTGTAGAAGTCCGAGCTTCAAACTTGTCCCCACTTGTACCGATACGTATCATACAAGAAGAAGATATAGAAGTTGAATTACCAGATGTCGAAGTACAAGACATCATAGACTTGACATATGAACTTGTCGCATCAGGAAATCAACGGAAAGGTGATCTACTTACCGATAGTAGAGGTTACACGTACACTAAAAAAGTCGATAACCGAAGCAGCACTGTGCATTGGAAATGCACACACAAGAACAGGCCGCTGTTATATATAAATATATATTAATATATACTACCACTACAAATAATCACTCAGAAACTATTATAAATATATCTTTAGTAAATTTAAAAAATACTATAATAATACTATAATGTATTATCAATATTAATTTTCATTAATAATGCGAATTCTTAATTATTAATTATCATTTATTAATTATTCACTATGTATTATTTATTAATTATCATTTATTAAATATTCATTATGTATTATTTATTATTTATTTTATAAATTAAATTATTAGTAGGTATCCTATTGATTGATTGTAATGTATTAAAATGTATTAAAATGTATGTTAATCCTAATGTAACTTACACTACAGGCAATCGTGCGCCGGAGTAGATCTTTGGGTATGCAGAGAAGATATCGAGGAGACGAGAGTACTCGTCACGTAATCCGCCAGATCATGGCCCTACCACTGTTGCCAGCTAACCATATAGCGGCACAGTTTCAGCGGATTGCGAATTCAGTACGACGAAACGATCGACCCATGCAACGCCTACTGAAATACGTACGACGACAGTGGATTTCATCGAGTGTACACTCTCTGAACGGCATTTCTGTACACGGCATGGATGTAAGAACTAACAACGACTGTGAAGGCTATCACAACCGTCTACGCATCCTGGGCCGTCAGAATATGTCGTTCTACAAATTAGTTGAATTTATTCACAAGGAGTGTATGCTCGTTGAAATTCACGTTAAACTTGTAGCTGCTGGTAAACTCACCAAGCTACAAAATAATATTTATATAAAAAATAATGAGGATATCAAACATTTATTTAGTCAATACAGAAACGATATTGTTACAACAGATATATTTCTATTACGTATTAGCTATTTAATAAATCCCTCGCACGAATTTAATATTGCTAATGATAATAGCAGTACTGATAGTGCTAGTGATTAACTAAATGTATATATTTGTTTTTATATAGTTTATGTTATTCATTAATTAATAAAAATTTTATGTAAATATTAGAACACTCTTATTTTTGTTATCACATAAACATATATATATATATATATATATATATATATATATATATAATATGTATATATTTACACTTCTATTTTATACAAATTATACACTATATAATTAAAATAATACAATAGTATATAATACAATGTAATCGTATAAGGTGTATGAGCCTATATTCTTATAAATACACATAATTGTAGATTAGAATATATTTGACATAATTCCATACAATAAACTATTGAATATATTATGCATGGTTATCTACAAATTATACACTATATAATTAAAATAATACAATAGTATATAATACAATGTAATCGTATAAGGTGTATGAGCCTATATTCTTATAAATACACACAATTATATATAGATTAGAATATATTTGACATAATTCCATACAATAAACTATTGAATATAGTATGCATGGTTATCTAATACACTATTTATATATATATATATATATATATTTATGTGTGTGTGTGTGTGTGTGTTTGTGTGTATATATATATATATATATATATATATATATATGCGTGTGTGTGTGTGAGTGTGTGTGTGTGTTTGTGTATATATATATATATATATATATATATATATATATGTCCAAGTATATGATACGGTTTAGTTTTGTATTTTGGAACTACTTTCGTATATAATATGTGCGTATGAATATAACTAGTAAATACGGTCTTATTTTGAATTCCACAACATTGCATCTGATTGGCGCTGCCTGACCCTTGTATTATTTACTTTTGTTTGTTTACTTTCTTACGGTCTTATCGCGTATAATCCAATTTTACAATAAATACATTATTATTTTGATCATTTAATATAACTTATTTATTATAATATATAATATATATTATATATATATAGTATACAAATATTAAATTAAGTATATTATATACAAATAAATATTATAATAAGTATACATATATAATATAAACATTATATGGGAATATCTATAAGTTATAATTATAATATCTATAGATAACATACAACTATTAATAATATTATATATATATATATATATATATATATTAATGTATATATGTATGTATATACATTAGTGCTGCACAATTATTAATTATTAATTATATAGTATTTTAATAATTATTAATTATTCAATTCTAATTTACTAATTAATAATTATTTATCAATACTTATTATTAATTATATATTATTTTAATAATTATTCAATTATAATTTATTAACAATAATTATTATTAAGTAATACTAATTAATTGTATATTATTAATTATATATTATTTTAATAATTATTAATTATTAAATTATAATTTACTAATTAATAATTAGTTATCAATACTTATTATTAATTAATAACATTAATTATATATTAATAATTATTAATTATATATTATCTTAATAATTATTTATCAATAATAATTGTTTAGTAATAATAATTAATTGTATATTATTAATTATTATTTATATATTATTCTAATAATTATTCAATTATAATTTACTAATTAATAATTATTTATCAATATTATTATTAATTAATAACAATTAATTGTATATCATTAATTATATATTATTTTAATAATTATTAATTAATATAGTATTTTAAATTGTACAGCATTAATATACATATATATATATATATATAAATATATATATATATATACACGATTTATTTAGTATCACTATATACCAGTATACCGCCACTTAATTATTATAAATAAAATATATTTTAAAACTTTGAAAAATGTTTAACAATATTTTTTAAGGGCATCCTAGTATCATCAAAAATAACGCCAATATTTATATGTAAATATTTTCAAGATCATCTCCGTTACCGCCCTAGACGTCCTCCGTATGATATCCGGGATCGCCTCCGGTATCGTCTTCGTGAATTCCATGTATCTAAACTTGTTGGCCAGCTTCTAGTCCGACAAATTGAATAGTCAAGATGCAGAAGTTAGAAGTTAGTATACACATATAAATATTATAGTGTCATGATAATTGATTTATTAATATACAATTTATAATTTCAGGATAATTAAGATCATCAGTAGTTTTCTTCCTGCTTGGCTAGATGAATATCTTCATGAATATGTTCAAGATCATCTCCGTTACCGCCCTAGACGTCCTCCGTGTGCTATCCTGGATCGCCTCCGGTATCGTCTTCGTGAATGGCATGTATCTAAACTTGTTGGCCAGCTTCTAGTCCGACAAATTGAATAGTCAAGATGCAGAAGTTAGAAGTTAGTATACACATATAAATATTATAGTGTCATGATAATTGATTTATTAATATACAATTTATAATTTCAGGATAATTAAGATCATCAGTAGTTTTCTTCCTGCTTGGCTAGATGAATATCTTCATGAATATGTTCAAGATCATCTCCGTTACCTCCCTATACGTCCTCCGTGTGCTATCCGAGATCAACTCCGGTATCGTCTTTGTGATTAATATTATTATTATTATTATTAAATGCCTTACTTTATTTTATTATATCATATATCAATAAATATATCTGCTTATTATTACATTACTCATTAAATATCTATTTATTATAAAATAAAATAAATGTAGGATAAAATATGGATAAATATGGATAAAATAATAATCTATATATAGATAGCTTATACATGAATATAATAATGTATTATGATAAATTCAGATGTAAACTAAGATACAGATATAAGGACAATAAACTAAGGCATCTATACGATATGATCAGGGGTAAACTACAATGCGCTTAAGAGTAAACTACGATGCTCTCAAGGGTAAACTACGATGCTGTCAGGGGTAAACTACGATGCTCTCAGGGGTAAACTACGATGCTGTCAGGGGTAAACTACGATGCTGTCAGGGGTAAACTACGATGCTCTCAGGGGTAAACTACGATGCTGTCAGGGGTAAACTACGATGCTCTCAGGGGTAAACTACGATTATATCAAGGGTAAACTATGATGCTCACAGGGGTAAACTACGATGCTCTCAGGGGTAAACTGCGATGCTCTCAGGGGTAAACTATGATGCTCTCAGGGGTAAACTATGATGCTCTCAGGGGTAAATTAAAACGTATTATAAGTTACCCTTAGGGGTAAACTACTGCTCCTAGCTAGTTTACCCCTGTGAGACTTCTAGTTTACCCCTAATTTCTAACAGTGTGGATAAATATGACTTGAGATGAGCATTGAAGGAGGTGGGAGATTGAATAGATATTATAGATGAAGGGAGTGTATGGCAGTTATATATATATATATTATAATGATTGTCAATAATTAAAAACTACATGTATACATATATGGCATACATGTATAGCCATATATGACTATCTTGACTAAGGCATGCATGATGCATCATAGGAAGCAGTGTACTGCTTCCTATAGGATATGGTTTCAAGCCCCGTCCCGCCCAACAAAATAGGTCATAAGTTATGACTCATAACATAATATTTAGAAGTGGTCATATATAAGTGTGTGTACAAAATGATCAGATCTCGTTAAAACCATGTTTGCTTTAACTTGATAGTGGTTTCAAAGGTAAATTAAAGCCATATATGGTTATAAGTGAAAACTGTATCTATGTTCCTGGATTAAATCAAAAGAGCCTCCAAAATAATAATAATAAAACTAATAAGAATAATATATAAATATACAATAAACTCACGATAATTCACAATTCCTATAACGTAATCCTAATTGTAATTATTACTCAACATTACCGAATAGTCGACTAACATATGCTATATATATATAATATATTGTTATTATTGTTATTGTGATTTTTATTTGGTGGAGTCCTTTCATCCCATCCAGGAATATATATATATATATATATATATATATATATACTATAGTAAGTAGTATATCGAAGTAAGTAATCTATAATACAAACACATATCTTATATAATTGTGTATAAATAAATGATCGGCTCTCGTTAAAACCATGGATGCCTTAACATGAGAGCGGCTTCGAAGGGACAGTAGAGCCATATATGGTTATAAGTGAAAACTTCATCTAAGTTCCTGGATGAAAGGACTCCACCAAATAAAAATAACAATAACAACAATAACAATATATAGTATATGTTAGTCGACTCATGTTAATAATTTATAAGTGAAAACTTCATCTAAGTTCCTGGATGGGATGAAAGGACTCCGCCAAAATAAAATAACAACAAAATAATATATATATATATATATATATATATATATATATATATATATATATATATAGTACTATAGTATAGTATATATACAACCCTTTCAATAGTACTCAAAACTCGGTTTAAATTATAATGTCAATATATTACTTAACATCTAAAATATACCTATAGCGAACACTTTGATGAGAATACTTAGAATTGGTTGATGATTGATTAATTGAAGAATTGTATTTTATAATATTAGTATGTTTATATATATATATAATATATATATTATATATATATACTATTGTAAATACTATTGTAAATAAGATTAATTAAGGATAATACTATACAAACGGATCTACTACATATTTACTCTAAGTAATAAATATACTATAAGTATACATTTAAGTATAGGTATACTATATATATAAATATATATATATATATATATATATATATATATACATATAATTATACATAATATTGTTTTGAGACGATACGAAATCTAAATGTGAGGTAGAACTACCGCCTCGATGGTGTAATGGAGGTCACGTGTTAAAAACTACCGAACAATCTCCACCTGGTAAGGTAGGGTAAGTATATATATATATATATATATATATATATATAATATATAATATAAGTATACATAAGTATACTATATAAAATCGTTACTATACATGTATATAAATAGTTTAATCACGACGTTACTATTCTACCATTCGACTATAGTCGAGTATAGTCGATAATACCCGAATATTTTATATTAAATAATAATAATAAATGTATTGGGTTCAAGAGTTAATGATATCACGTAATTTGTATTCACTGATATTACACATAATAATCGATGATAACTCTAGGTATATATGTAACCGTACCTAAGATGAGACGCTGTAAAAATGTCATAATTAGATTTTAATCTATAATCTTAAATATAGATAATATATGGTAATATTTTAATATGAGTAACTTATAGGTTTTTGTACTATATTATTATTGCTAATTTATGATTATTGCTAATGGGAGCTGAATATTATTATAGAAAATATTTTTTAAAACTTCCTGCCGGTGTCATATAATACTTCGTCCCCATCCTAAAAATCGTCCCCAATTGTCACGTGACAACAAAATCGATGATATTTCACTAAATACACATACGAATCGCTTCAAATTTAAACCACATATATCTAGTATGTATATACACGCATGTGGAAAAAATCAACCATTAATTATGCTTTAAAATAAAGTAATACTTAAATATATAAAGTAGAATTGAGATGACTTTAAATATACCAGATTAAACGATAATAAATCAATATTTTAAAATTCTGAATCGACAGAAGTTATTATTTTTCAATTCTAAGTCTAATACTATAATATCGTATTCTAAAATTGTCTCTATATACTATTTTAATTAAAAAAATTATACACATTTTCAGTTAATTATTGAAATAGTTGTAATTTGAATTTAATGCGGGTGTTGAGCGCGTGACACCCGCATTAAGTTATAAATAGAGTATAGGCAACGCCCTTTGGTAAATATTTATATTCACGAATATAAATGAGTATAATGTTTTTTAATTAAAATGGTATATAGAGACAATTTTATAATACGATCTTATAGTATTATACTTAAAATTGAAAAATAATAACTTCTGTCGATTCAGAATTTTAAAATATTAATTTATTATCGTTTAATCTGGTATTATTAAAGTCATCTCAATTCTACTTTATATATTTGAGTATTACTTTATTTTAAAGCATAATTAATGGTTGATTTTTTCCACATATGTGTAAATACATACTAGTTATATGTGGTTTAAATTTGAAGCGATTCGTATGTGTATTTAGTGAAATATCATCGATTTTGTTGTCACGTGACAATCGGGGACGATTTTTAGGATGGGGACGAAGTATTATATGACGCCGGCATGTGTGGCTCACTTGGCTAAGGCGTCAGACACGCGAGCAGTAGGACGCGAGTTCAAGCTTCACCCGGACCTTTAAAATAGGTCTTAAAATATTATTTAGAAGTGATATTATATAATTGTGTATAAATAAATGATCGGCTCTCGATAAAACCATGGATACCTTAACATGAGGGCGGCTTTGAAGGGAAATTAGAGCAAAGTGAAAACTTCACCTAGTTCCTGGATGGGATGAAAGAACTCCACCATAATAACAATAACAATAAGTTGCAACCACGTGACTTAATACTTAATGATGTTTTACTACGGTATATATATTTACGCGGTATAACGCGTATACGCCTTATATTACAATTACGCCTTATATTACAATTAACCCATAGTTTAATATTATTACAAGCATATGCTGGGAGATTTCTAAAGACATTTCAAATTTGCTATTTCATCATTTAAAATGTGGATAATATGGATTCGAACATTTTAACATTTTACACTATTTGAAACTATTTGAAAAGATGTGTGAGTTTAGTTTAAACGTATACGTATCCGATACGCTATAGCTCGGTATATATAGCTCACTATTTACTACACCTACATATATTGTATAGTATATTGTAGTGTATACACTATATCGAGACGCTAATCGTAAACTTCGTGGATAGCCCAGCCGGCTAACGCGTCGGACACACAGTCGCTAGGTCACGGGTTCAATCCCCGTCTGAGGTCCAGACTCCGCGCACATAAAATACTATAGTATTTTAAGTGTACTTATAATCGATGTTATATAATTGTGTTTACGAAATGATAATGTTGTGATCACGTGATCACGGATCTAAATATAAACTATAGTTAAAACCCGGATGTATTAACGCGATGGTGGTCGAAACGTACACGTTAACACTTTTGTTTATAAGTATGAATAGTTTTATAACAAAAAACATTCATCTAAGTTGTTGGATAACATTACTCCATCAAAATAAAGGCAATAACAGCAATAACAAATAATTATAATATATATATATATATATATTGTTGTTGTTATTTTGGTCGATTCCTTTCATCCCATCTAGGATCCTGGTTCGAACTTAGATGACGTTTTCACTTGTAACCATATATGTCTCTAATGTCTCTTCAAAACCGTTATCATGTTATGGCATCCATGGTTTTATCGAGAGCCGATCATTTATGTGTACACTATTATACAAGATCACTTCTAAATAATATTTTGAGACCTATTATAATAGGATAATTATAATTATAATTGACGCTGCTTGTACCCGTGTCCTATTGCTTGTGTATCTGACGCTTTAGCCAACTGAGCTTCACAGGCAGTCTTATATATATTATACAGAGGTAGCGGTCTAGTTATACGTATGTTACTATATACAATTGTGTATAATGACTAATATTAATATTAGTCACTAACGGGATTATATCATTATAATTATGTGTACACTAGAGAAACATATAAATATATATTTCCAGGTATATTAATATCCACACGTAAGTATTTTCAATAAACGTTTTATAATAATTTAATATAACCTAAAAGAATTATTTATTTTAATAAAATAAGATAAATAGATAACTCTGTATACAGATATATTACAGCTTATATTACTGTTATAGATAACTATTATATTACAGCGATGAGAAACTACTGTTAAATTATGAATTACTAATAATCATAATTAAGTATAGGATTATGTGGTATACAAATTAATAATATATTAATTATATAATTATAATAAAATAATAATTAAAACATCTACAATTATAAATAATCATTATACTGTTCGCTATACACTTTCAGATAATATAAACGCATGCAAACCCGTCACTAATCATCACGTGACTTAAACCACGTGACTAGACATTCCTGTTTCCACTAACACGTGTCAACAGCGAATCTGTACCCTCGGTGTCGTTCTATCGGGAGTATACTCTAGTATACTGTAGTATACTACACTATACTACAGTATACTATAGTATGCTACACCATAGTGTAATGTATGTATCGATATCATGATTTTGAAGATTTAAGTTATGAGACCATGATTGCTATATATAGCATAATATTGCTATATATAACTATAGTTTACAATTCCGATATAGCTAATTGATATATGATAGACACTATAGGTTATAACTTTAACTATAATTGCAATGGTAAATTAATTAAATAAATTTAATTTAATAAATATATAAATAATTATAAAAAATTAAATGTTATGTAAAATATTAAATCAAAATTTAAATACAAAAATACAAAATAGGTATAAGAGTAATGTCTAATTGTAATAAAACTAAAATAAGCCTAGATTGAATAATAATTACAATAACATGATAACATTTGTTAATTGGTAAATTAACCTATACACATAATTAATTTAGTAATTGTATAAGTTAAAATATAATGTGCACATATATTTTATAAAATATTTTATTTTTTATTGTAATTTATAAATTGTAATAAAACTAAAATAAGCCTAGATTGAATAATAATTACAATAACATGATAACATTTGTTAATTGGTAAATTAACCTATACACATAATTAATTTAGTAATTGTATAAGTTAAAATATAATGTGCACATATATTTTATAAAATATTTTATTTTTTATTGTAATTTATAAATTGTAATAAAACTAAAATAAGCCTAGATTGAATAATAATTACAATAACATGATAACATTTGTTAATTGGTAAATTAACCTATACACATAATTAATTTAGTAATTGTATAAGTTAAAATATAATGTGCACATATATTTTATAAAATATTTTATTTTTTATTGTAATTTATAAATAATAATAATAAAAATAATATTACTAATAATCCGGGCTAATAATATGCTAAATAGTATAATTATTCGACTAATTATCGTTATGTAATACTTTAAAAATAGATTTAAAAAGTATACAAATATTATTATTGTAATTTAGAAATAATATAATTATAAATAGTCTAAATAATTATTAATTAATAATAGGCATATCATAAACCAATTATCATAAAAAATAAAGTAGATAATTTATAATCATAATAGCAACGTAAACTAATATATTCTAATGCTTATTATGTAATTCCATGCTAGTATACTATAGTATACTATAGTATAGTATACTATACTATAGTATACTATAGTATAAGTGGGTAATATATTCGTACCCACTTATACTTAAAAAATAGATTAAAAAATAAATATAAATTTTATTAGTCACCATTTAAAATTAAGATTATTTATAACCAGGAACTCCCTGCTATAACTTAATAATCCCAGTACGTGGAAATAATTTGATATCAATATATTAAATAGTAAAGTAGAATATTTTAAAAATAGAGTTAATACATTTAAATAATCACACTTTTATTACGTAATATATATATATATATATATATATATATATATATATATATATATATATATATATATATATATATATATACATAATGATAATGATTAATAATAATAATAATAGTAATACTTTATAATACTTTATAATAATAATAGTAATTATTATTATTATAATGATAACAACGACGAAGAAGAACGAAGAAGAATTCTATAAAGTTAAAGTAGAAATTGAATATTTCGATGCCACTTTCAAAATCATTTATTTTATTTCTATTTTAGACTATTTTTACGCTATCTTTTATTTCTATTTTCGATAATTTTTCGTTTATTTTTTACTATATAATTTATTTCTATTTTCGATTATTTTTCATTTATGTTTACTGTAAATGTAACTGTAAAACCTTTTAAGTTCGTATTATTCTTTGTTTATTTCTATAACGTATGTTATCGTTAGCAAATATTTATACTTTATATTTTCGATAATATATTTCGACAATGTATTTGTTTGTATAAATTATCAATCAATCAACGAATAATTATTACCGTTTAAATATGTTCTATCAAGGACACATGTCCTTGGTGTTAATTATAGTTTCTGCGAATTGAGTTATCGATAAGTATGGTTGAGGGTATACCCTATAGGCACAATTAAGTGGTAACCTAGTGTACATTTACATAGCTACGGTTAACTCTCGATATCTCAGAAAGCTACAGCTACCTTAGGGCGACTATAGAAGAGTATCTGAGATATCGAAGTATTCATATACGAAGTATGCATTACATATTTATAAATCAAAATTAGCGTTTGAAAAAGTCTGAGTTTATGAGTTTCTGAGTGATAGAGATTCTTAGACATCGAGGCTTTATTATATATATATATATATATATATATATATATATATATATATATCAATAATGAAGTGTGAGATGTGTGTGAGCCATAGAGCTAGAGAGAAATAGAGTGGTAAACAATGTATCTGACATGCGGAAAAGAGCAATCTAAATTGGTAACCATAAAATGGCGGATTTGACCTATTTTATTTTTATTTTGTAGCTAGAATAAAACCATTGGAAAGAGGATAACAAAGTAATATAAGTTGCATATTTTACTTTTTTGATATAATTAATAATAAAAAAGTTATGATCAAAAGAATATTATATTTTAACATTTGGTCACCGCAAGATGCATCAGCCATGGCTTATTTTTTATTTCCGCTTTCCGTAATAGCTTACGCTGCCAGGCATTGAGTATTACCACTCTATTTCTATCTAGCTATATGATATTAGATTACAACCGCAATTCAATAATGCGTAACAAATAATACAAACTTATGTTATAATAACATATATGTTGTATAAGACGTATATTACGACTTATACGACTTATATTCTCTATTCTATAGAGTCTATACTATAGTATACTATAACTATATATAGTATAACATACTTTGTGTAATGTACATGCATCTTATTAGTAGGCAAGATATATATCATCGTTTATTTATACGTCAGTATATTGTATATCATACAGTACTGTACTGTATATTATTCAGTATATACTATGTAGAGTTGGATAAATAAGCATAACTGATGTGCACTGTATACGACGTACGTTATCAGTGAGGAAAATAGTTACTATAGTATATATATATATATATATTTATATATATATATATATATATATATATATATATATATATATATATATTTATATATATATATATTAAATAGTTATATATTATAATATATATTATATAATTTAAAATAAATTATATATATTTATAATATAATATTGTTCTCGATACGTCACGCCAAATATCGATAATGATCAGTATAGATTATAATCAGTATATCGATACACACTATAGTATACTATACTCGATATACTATAGTATACTAGTATCTAACCCAAAGAAACATCTGGACAGCGCGTTACATTTGAGGTACGGATTCAATTTCACGTGCCTTGTACCTTGTTCCATCGCACTATCACTATTGACTACTACGTACTAGGTAGTACTTATGTAACTAAGGTAACGAATGTAACGTATGTTCCTTATCGTTTATAACCGCCGTTTTATCACTACATATAGGTATATATACTACTATATTATATATATATATATATATATCCTTCGTATCCGCTTATATAGTATATCTGATGGGACACGTGATGCGATATCATAATCACCTAGCGATCCTATTGGCTGCCACCGATGTATATTTAGAATATTTCTATACATTACGCATATGTGTATGAACTAATAATTAATTAACTAAACAACCAAATAGAACACATTATATATATATATATATGTATATGAATAGATAGTGTATAAACTATAGGTGTATCAATATACTAAATGTATGTATAGGAGTAGTTTACCTTCGTGTGTTAGTATTAACAGAAATGCTCATTTTTAATGGTAAACTATTTTAATTAATGATAGTTTTTACCCGTTCTTATTCCCGTGAAAGTTAATTTAACTTCAGTTTCATTTTGTATAATAATATATTAGTATATAATATATAATTATATAATATAATTATATATATATATATATATAATTAATCTGGGGTCGATGGCTCAGTGGGACAACCAAAAGCTATAGCTAAGTAATACTAGTAATAATACTATAGTAAGCCAGAGGTCCCGGGTTCGACTCCAGATAGTTCTTGTTTTTCTCTTGTGTTTATCAAGAATTTAATAAACTATAAATCAAAACACAAGAAAAAAAATGTTACTATTTGTTTTGTATTGTCCGGGGCTCCTCACAGTTATTTATAACATGTACAAGTCTATGACTTCTTGAGGGGTCCATTTGTATCCGATATTATTATATGTGTGATTCAATAAATAAATAAATATTATTATATATATTTATTATAATTATATTAATTAAAAAAATTATATTTTATCTATTTATTGAAATATATATTATATTGTATTACATTATAATGTATTACAATATATTGTCAACATTGTTAACAATATTTATAATGTAATAAATACTAGAAATACATTCGTTATGTATATTAGTATTTATTCACCGGGGTGCTTATACCCCGCCGTGGGGCTCCAGTACGAATGTGGTGTACCATGGTATACCCTTCAGGGAGTATACCCTGTGTATACCCTGTACGTGTGACCTCTGTTTAGACCGCTAACCCGCCAGTGCACTCGGAGTCTGACTTAGACCGCGTCGGGAGATAGCGCTGCTCACGTAGCGATAGATAACTCGGACCACGTGACTATAGTAGTGGTTACGTCACGTGTGACTAGGTTATCACGTGATGTGAGATAGAGAGACGGAACGTGTCGAGCGTGTGTATAAATATCGATATATATATATATAAACTGCCTGTGTGGCTCAATGGCTAAGGCGTCAGACATACAAGCAGTAAGACACGGGTTCGAGCCTCGTCCGGACCATTAATTAATTTTATAAAATGGGTCTTAAAATATTATTTAGAAGTGATCTTATATAATTGTGTATAAATAAATGATCGGCTCTCGTTAAAACCACGGATGCCTTAACACGAGAGCGGCTTCGAAGGGACATTAGAGCCATATATGGTTATAAGTGAAAACTTCATCTAAGTTCCTGGATGGGATGAAAGGATTCCACCAAATAAAAATAACAATAATAACAACAATATATATAGATATGTATATCACGTGATAATCTTAGATAATTCATCCCGTACACATATCTCATATGTTCCGTATTAGATGTAACCACGTGACGTGCCACGTGACGTGTCTATTGTGATTATTACACAGTTACTACGGTTACCATAGTTACGTCGTGGTATGATGTAATCGAGGACATGTCATTGATGTAATCTCCGCCACTATAATGTACTATACATGGCACCGTATACAGTACTCTATATGTATAGTGTATATAGTGTATATGATTCGTGTTTACATCATTATTATTGTGATAGTTGTGTGGGTTCATCCAGGGGTAGGGGGGGGGGTGTTCAAGTGTTAGGTTAAGGGGTTAATAAGGTAGTAATAGCACATGTAACACTATAGTGTAAAACACTATAACCTATAGGGATACATAAATATCTTTTAACTCATTTCGTAAACGCATTTAAAGCAACTTATACCTAATAACTGAATACAACGCTGTAATTATATATCTATTGCTAACTAATTTTTAAATATGATATTTAATCTTTATATATAAATAAGTATATATGTATACATATATTTTAGAAATTAAAACAGTTGTACTATTAACTTTCATATGTTTTCAAAAACGTTAAATTTAATAAATTCATTATTAATAATCGGGATCGTAAACTTTAAGTTAATCAAATATTTAAATTGTGTAATGTATACATATATTACATATATCTAATATTTACATAGGTGTATTTACATAGATATATTTACTTAGATATATATATATATATATATATATATATATATATATTTATAATATTATAATTATGATATATATAAAGTAAAGGTATACAAAGTAAATGATACATTACTGATGGCTAACTTAATTTATTACTTTTTTAATTAATATATTATATGCTGGATGTAGCTCTATAGATAAATATTAATATTATAAATAATGAAAATAAGACGTATCATAACTGAATATTTGAACACAAATATTACACAAATTTTATAAAATATTGTTTATAGGACTATGTTTAAAAACTCAATTTGAAATACTTTGAAATACTTTTATTTTAAACTTTATATACCATTTTAAAGATAAATCTATATATTTAAAATATTAATATAAAATTTGTAACAATCAAAAAATGCGACGGTTTCCCCGGCCCTTGAACCATTATTAATATATTATCATCGATGATAACCCTATATGACCTAATTAGCCATTATGACCTAATTACCCATTAAGGCCTGCTTAGCTATTATAATAGCCTAATAAGGTCTGGTAAACGTATACTATATATGTGTAATAACAGAATGGTACAGCGGCATGCATACAATATCTTCCAATATCGCTCAGGATTAATAGTCCACGTTTATCTATTAAAACGAATGTTCGTAATGTTATTGATATCCATTACTAATGTTGTTTGTTTGTTGTTAACATGATGTCCTACACAATGGGGAACACGTGTTATATTTGTGTGTAGATAAACTAGCAATCAATCATTGAATCGATAATAAGGTATACCTTATATTATAACTAGTTATACCATATATGGTCATATATATATATATATATATATATATATATTATAATAAGTTACGTAGTAAACGTTTGCCCCTATAGGTATAATATATTGTTTATCAAATTATAATTATGTGATTTATATAGTTTTTATATACTATGTTATTTATATGAATGATTCCCCTTCACTATGAATCTAATGTCATACGAAGTTATATATATATATATATATATATATATATATATATTAGGTATGTCAGGTATGTCAGGTATATCAGGTATGTCAGGTAAGTCAGGTATATCAGGTATATCAGGTATGTTAGGTATGTATACCAGCGATACAACAATAACAAAGTGAACACTTTTATTTGTAGTCCTTTAGAAGCCTTTAGAAGCCTTAAGAGACGGAATATTCTATTTATTTTGAAACATATATATATATATATATATATATATATTACAAATTTTATAAGAAAATAATATATTTAATATTATAATCTAATACATAAATAGCATAAATCTAAATATAGAATAAATCTAGAAAATGATATATCATATGTATTTTGGAGTGCTAGAAATTGATTATTATAAACAAATACATAATTAATATATGCAAATATTTTGGAATAAAAATATAATTTTAAAAACGAAAAATATTATAATAATCACACTCAATTCAATGATAATGTATATATATATATGTGTACGTATTTTCCTAGTTCTAGTGATTCTGATCTGATTCTAATATATATATATGTTTAATTGTATTACTGATCTCACTGAATGGTTCTCTCATGACTATATCTCCTTAAATATGACTAAAAATAATTATTTTATTAAAGTATTAATACTATAATATTCTCTAGACACATTTCTCTTCTATCAACCACTCATCTCTTTCAATTATCTCTTCCAACTACCCAATATATAACTACTCTCTGTTTCACTATAACCTTTCACCTAGATCACTGTCCACACATTAATAACATTATATATAATGTTAATATAACGTATACGTACTGCCAACTATTTCCTATATAATATTAGAAAATCTCGTTATAAACTTTGCCATGACTCAATTTTTAATTAACTCGCTAGTATTCAGTAGACTTATCTATTGCTGTTCATTTGCATGTAACTTACCTGTTAACCTTATGTATAAACTTGAGCGTATTCAACGTCGTGCTATACGTGTATTATATAAACTAAACTATGCATAGTTTGTATGCCTCAATAGTTTAGATATCAGAGTTAATGCGATGATGGCCTAAGTTTAGATATATGTATAAACATAAACAATTGTGTGTTACGCGTAAGGCTATATACCTTTGATTTTCTGAATATTCAGCTCAATCTATTATTATTCAGAGTTCTAGCATATCTAGTCGGAAGTACAGAGTCATCGAATTGGTACGCAACGCTCAACATCTCTGGCCTATGGGCAGTATACTCTGAATCAGCTTTCTCGGTTATTTCTCCGAAAAGATGGAATTCATTGCCATATGATATTCGTTGTACAACATCACTTTCATTGTTTAAACGTAAACTGTACGACGTACACCGTGTACACTATGTACGTCCATTTTAAATCAATGTAGTTCGTTCTATTTTATTATTTGTTTTCTATTTATTTTTGTTTTTTTTTAAATTTTCTAATGACCCTATAATCACCATGTGTTTTTGAAGTCATGATAAACTTTATTTTATATTTATATTATTATATTTTTTTATAATCATGTTATATATTATTTCTTGTAGTGTAGGTATATTAATATATAATTCATTTCTGTGATAAAGTTTCGTTATTAATCGGATGTTATTATCTTGAGATATGTTCGGTTCGTAGAATTTGATTTATTTGTTGTTATTGATCCTCTATTGTTTATTATTACATGTTTGTATTGTTGGTGGCATTTGATTATGTAATGCAGTGTTTATTTAGTTCCTCAACTAACGCTGTTATATCTGCAGTTTATATTTATATTTCAGTATTGATATTTGTGTATGAGTTAGGAGAGATTTATGCATTAGCTATGGAATATAATACATTCGGTTTTCAGCTTATTAAATTGTTAGTAGGTTAAATTCCTAGTTGTTGTTGAAATATATTTCTAGTTCAGTTGTTAATTTATTTATTTCAGTTATGTTTTCTGAGATGTTATCTAAAGTAGTTAATGTATGTATATATATATATATATATTATTTATATACATATTGTAATATTACGTGATACTTTATTGCCTAATTGCCCAGTAAGTAAAGTAATCAAAGTTCGTGATCATATTACAATCCAGCAAGTAATCAGATGACTATCATGGGGTTATTTATTGATTACGATAACAGATTTAAATTCTATTATAATCATTTATATTCATTCGATTACGAACATTGATAAACATGTTTATCAGTTAACTATCATTGATTATAATCATATTAATATCATTGATGTAAATCTGTTCTGTTAAAGTTGACGATCAATGATTACCAACTGATCGTGAATCAATTTGAGTGATCAGTTAACTATCATTGATTACAATCATATTACTATCAATGATTTAGAAGTGTAGTTGTTAATCAAATCATTGTCGCTTATCACATATTTTAATATTATTGTAATCATATTATGATCAGTTAAGCACAAATAATGACGATGATCAAACTATAATCTAAACACTATCACTGATTACTTTACTTACAGGATGATTAACAAGTATTCCTTCTTAAAGAATACTTTGTATATATATATATTATTTTAGATTGTATTTAACAAAAGACAAAGTATCTATCTCGATGACCTATATGAACGCACACCCTACATATTATACTATGTACGGTATACCGCGCGCGTAAGATTGATATATAGGCAATTAATCAGGCAATTTCATGATTTACAGTTTAGATAAACGCGTTACAATTAATTACGTTGTCTTCGAGTATGCTTCGCAATCTAGATAAAAGTATCGTAATTAATCAGAAAGTCTTTGATGCCAGTAACCATGGTAACCTTTGTGACCCGCCACTAGGCTATACCCACCACTACCTATATAGCTCCATTGTCGATAGGTACTTATTTACTCTAGTTTTTTACCGAAGATTTCAACTACCTTTCGTTTTTGTTGAATTAATTAATGATGTTAATTAGTAATTAATAATTAATAGGTAATTAATAATTACCTAAGTATACCAGGCTTACGTAATTATATATTAATAGGTACGACATAGCGATTATCATATTAATTATAAAACGTATATATTGCAAGTATTAATTAATAATTAAATGATTGCTTTGTAGAATTTGGGGCGTCATTGGCACAGCAAATGTGGTGTATTATCATAGATGTAAAATCAGCTGCTGCTCTGTATATCAAGTATACATGATCAAGTATACTTATAAGACACATTATCTATAGAGAATGTTTCTCTATAGAGATTATCTATATATTTATGTATATACTATAGAATTATAACGTATATACACATATACGATATATATATATATATATATATATATATAATTAAATAATTAAATATATATATACGTTAATCTATTCCACTTTAATATAATGTTAGTATAATATATTATTTTTATTTAAATACCTTATAATTATAATATTCGATTTATGTAATAACTCGTAAGTTTTCTAAGATATATATTTAAGTATTTCATTATATTAAAAGTACAATTTCTGTATACAAATATATAAACATATATGTCTATATATGTTGTTGTGTATAAATATATCTTAATATACAAAGTTACCGTACTATATATATATATATATATAATATGTAATATGACTTGTTTTACTTTTATCCCTGAATCGTCGAGGGGATGTGAATATTGTTCATAACATCACCGCCATTCGTTTCGGTAATTAGTCATCATCAGTATGTCGCCGAGATATTTGGATGTCCGTTTAAAATGTTGTCCACCCATTACATCTTTCGGCAGCCACGAGGTCTGGCACCTTCGATTTGTCCTTGTTGAATGATTTTAGCGAGAGTATTATGACGTTATATGTGTCCATATAAACATAACTTTCTTTTGTGATATATATATATATATATATATATATATATACTATAGTATTGATATAATGCATACATATTTCCACCATACTAAACACACGATAATGTGTTATCGTATCACGGTTTACTATCGGAAGATTGACCTATGGGGAAGTCCTACACGGGGGAAGTTTGTGTGCAGCGAGCGTATAGGGTTTCCGTACAGAATTCTTACTCTTACTGTTGTTCTTCTTAAAAAGGGGTTTCACACCAACTCGAACGCAATTATTAACTCTAATAATTAGAGGTTATAGTTTAACTCTAATATTTAGATCCAATATTTAAAATAAAATAAATGCGTATCTGTAAAAGGGGTTTCACACCAACTCTAACTCAATTATTAACTCTAAAAAATATGTGTAAAACCTCTTTTACGGATATTTAAAAAATATAGTTAAACTTTAACCTCTAATAATTCGAGTTAAAAGGGTTACGCGATATAATCAACACTGTGGATATCTCAGACTTGCTATAAAACATCGCTTTCGTTGTTTAAATATAGACTGTCCATGTCCATTTTAGATCATTGTAATTCGTTCTATTTCATTATTCGTTTTCTATTTATTTTTGTTTTTGTTTTTTATTATCTAATGACTCCTATAATCACCGTGTGTGTTTGTAGTCATAATAAACTATATATATATATATATATATATATACATATATATATATATGTTACGGAATTCGTATTTCCCAAAGAAGCTAATGTTATCTTATATTTTACCTATAGTTAAAAATAAAAATAAAAGGTCGAATGATTCCACTAATTATCGGCCTATATGTATATCTAATATTAACTGTAAGATAATTGAAAAGGTGATACATAATAGAATATCTTCATTATTAATTACTATGGATAATCAATTTGGCTTTAAAAAAAATCTTGGTACTGAAATGTGTGTGTTTGCCCTTAATCAATATTTAACAGATTATAATAATAATAACACTAATATGTTCGTAGCATTTTTAGATGCTTCCAAAGCTTTTGATAAAATTAATCATAACATTTTATTTCAAAGATTAAAAGATAATAATATTCCTTTATACATAATTAATTTTTTAAATTACTGGTATAGAAACCAACGAATATATATTAAATGGTGTAATAATTCATCGGATAGCTTTCCTGTTACAAGAGGTGTTCGTCAAGGTGGCATTCTCTCACCATTGTTATTAAATTATATACTAATCCTATGATTAAGAAATTAAATGAAATACATTCAGGTTATTGCTTAAATGGAAATATCATCAATAATCTCTGTTATGCAGATGATACAGCATTATTTTCACCATCACTAAGGGGTTTGCAGTTGTTGATAAGTTGTTGTGAAGAGTTTGCTAACCATAACCACATAACGTTTAATGTTGATAAATCGGTTATTTTACCAATTTATTTTGATAAATCATATCATAATCCTGTGAAATTATATATAGATAATAAACTTCTAAAAGTTGTCAAATCATATATATATCTTGGACATTGGATTTCAGAGGACTTATCTGATGATATTGATATATATATATATAGTAATATTAAACAGTTATATAAACAAAGCTATGCAATATCATATAACTTTAATCATTGCTCTAAGGATACAAAAATTATTCTATTTAAAACATTTGTTTCTAATATATACCTTAGTAGCATATGGATACCAAATAGATATTGCATGGCTAAACTTAATATAGCTTATAATAATGCTTATCGTATTGTTATGAACTACAGACGTAGAAATAGTGCCTCTTTAATGTTTTTTAACGATTATGTTAATAATTTAACTGTTAAATTACGCAAGTCATATTATTCGCTATATAAACGAATACAATTATCGTGTAATTCACTAATTGTTCAATTATATGAATATAATATTGTGTTCCCACCGCCACTGTTTACCATGTGGCAGGGGCGTAGCATTCCTCACAAGCGCCCGGGGCTGTTAGAATGTTGGCGCCCCTTAGTATGTAACTACACACAGTTATATTTTTCATGATTTTACATTAACAAAGTTTTAATTAACATAATTTTATTAAAACAAATTAAAGATTAAAGTATAATTTTTCGATTTTTTCGTATAGTAAATTCTTCTACTATTTCTTCTATATTAATGTTATTGAATATCGTCCTTTCTATGCTTAATATAGCAAGCCCAGATAGTCTTTCTTGACTCAATGTTGATCTCATATATGTCTTGATTAGTTTCAATTTGATAAATGAACGTTCACACGAAGCTATTGAACAGCCAATTGATAATAGCAAATGCAAAGCGATCTGAAGATTTGGAAAAACATCTTCCCCATAAGAAATAATAAATTCATAGAATTTAATTGGATTATTTATTATGTTTCTATTCTTTGTTAATATTCTGCAATCTGAAATATTTATAAATATTGAATAGATGACATATATATATATGTGTTTGAATTAATTATATTAAAATAATTTTAAATTATTAATTTATATATTACCAATAATTTCTTCACATAATTTATTGCTGGAGATGTCATTCGGATATTCTTTTTCAAGTAAATCGCAATGTTTCATAATTATACAATCTGTTAAGGCTAGCAATGATTCCATATCCATGAATATGCCGAATCTATCATTTAATGAGTCCAATATTAAAAATCGATTATTAAATTCAGAAATAATTCTGTCAATGATAGAAAACATAGCTCTTGATAACTCTTGAGTATATGACACTACTTCCACATTTCTACTTTCACCATCCATATGTTTTCGTACTATAATTCTTCGTTCTGTTGACATTTGTAATTCTATACAGGATTTAGTTGATTTAGTAATAGTGTCTTTAATTATGTTCTCTCTTTCTTCACTGCAAAATATTTTCAAATTATTAATATCTTTGGATGCTTCACAAAATATCATACTTTTATCCTGTAATCGTTTTTGTACTCTATTTATTTTAGCCAAAATAATTTCCCAGAAATATAATAAAGATATAAATTCAAATCTTGAAATTAAATTAATTATACTATACGCTTTACTGCGTGTCTCCTGATTATCAGCTTGTTCTGATAGTTCCTCTAGTACATTCAATACTGCAGCAAAGTATTCGCTTAATATATTAACTGCATCGTGTCTTGAGCTCAATCTCATTTCGCATGATCTCTTTATAGTTATTTTTAGTTTGCTTGTTAATATTTCCCAGCGCAGTGTAGATTTAGCAAAGAAATTATAAACAAATTCGATATTATCAAAAAATGATATTGATATGATATCTTGTTTTGAAGCATTGACCCCTACTAAATTCAGACTGTGATTGTCACAATTTACAAAAACAATTTGCGGATTAATTTTCTTTATCCAAGTTTTAACTCCTGATATTTTACCAGACATTACTGCAGCATTATCATAGCATTGTGATCGGTAATTCTGTATGTCTAAGCCATTATCTTCCAGAGATTTTAGAATGGAATTTGTTATATCTTCACTTTTTTTCCATGTATTTCAATAAAGTTAATAACTCTTTCTTTTACTTCAATTGTTTTCGTCTCGTTGTCTTTTTCTACATATCGAATAATTTGTGATAACTGTTCTCTGTGTTCATCAGGTGTTGAATCATAAAGTATACCATAATATTTTGATTTTTTAATTTTCCTATTGTATTTCTCACATTCTCCGATAATAATCCAATTAGTTCATTTTGTATTTGTATTGAAAGATAAGATGTCAATATTCTCTTAGAATTTTTAATCTTTTCTATATGATAATGAAGAACTATATCAAATTTATTTTTTTATTATTTTTTGTTATTATAAATAATTATTCTATATTTTGTTGGCGCCCCTAAAATGTTGGCGCCCGAGGCACGTGCCCCCATAGCCCCCCCCCCCTTGCTACGCCCCTGCCATGTGGTATAACTCATTGTTTGTATAGTATTTTAAATTTCGTTTCTTAGATTAATTGTTTTTTATTTAGTTTATTCTTTTTAATTTTCGTTTATATTCTATGGACCTCTGTATTTCATGTCTGATTTAAATAAATAAATAAATAAATATATAATTAAAATAATATATCGGACGTGTGTATTCGGTCGCCTACATTCTGAGATATCGGACGTTGACCTTGACCTCCATAGCCGTATTACGTAATAGCTAATGAAATATCCTCGGTCGTGAGCTATAATGTTTAGTTACCTATAATTATTATAAATAATTATTTATTGTTATTTGTTATTTTGTTATTTTTATTTGGTGGAGTCCTTTTATCCCATCCAGGAACTTAGATGAAGTTTTCACTTATAACCATATATGGCTCTAATGTCCCTTCGAAGCCGCTCTCATGTTAAGGCATCCATGGTTTTAACGAGAGCCGACCATTTATTTATACACAATTAGGCAATTTAACTATATAAGATCACTTCTAAATAATATTTTAAGACCCATTTTATAAAATTAATTAATGGTCCGGACGAGGCTCGAACCCGCGTCCTACTGCTTGTGTGTCTGACTGCCACTGAGCCACACAGGCAGTTTATAATACTTGCTGACCAACTTGCTTACGATGCTGACCAACTTGAACAACCTAACGTTGAATCGAATATTATCCCAGGAAATAATAACTACACTGAAATCATTCCAGAAAATGTACATAGTTATAAATATTATAAAATGATTATCTAATACTTATTTCAAATTTAACATCATTTTGTAGAACACGATTGTATAAACATTGTTGTTAAAATGTTAATTATATTATTAAAAATATTTTATTAAAATATATTTTTATTTCATATGTTCTTTTGTTGTTTATATTATATATGCGAGTTGTTTCTTCTTTGGGAGGATGGTGTATACATATAAAGGGATACAAGTTGTATCATACAACTAAGATTGGATATGTTCTATTGTAATCGGAACGATTACAAGTCCATTATGATTACAAGTCCTACATACAATATAAATAAGGGGTGTCATATCAAATTATATCAATTTGATACAAAATCTTTGATGGAAACCCATAAACATAAATAAAACATATCACATACAATATAATAAGGGGTGTCATATCAAATGATATCAATATTATACTAACTATGGAAACCCATAAACGTAAATAAAATATATCACATACAATATAATAAGGGGTGTCATATCAAATTATATCAATTTGATACTAACTATGGACACCCAATAAACGTAAACAAAACATATAATTTTATTCTTTATTACAATACTTATTATTTTTATATTTTCAGAACATGTGATGCATTCAATAGAGAATATTAATTTATCTCAGATCCATTCTTTGGAGGAAATAGAGTTACGTGATAAAGATGAAGCTGAGGAATGTTCTAGATAACTATTTTATATTTCATATATAAATTATTTTGATATATACCTTTGTCAGTTTAAATTTGATATCTAATTATTTTGCTTAATTATATAATCTAGATTGAAAGTTTCAAGAAGAAAAAAAGTAAAGACGCGAGTGCCACTGTCAGGTCGATCCTAAAGTCTCTAGATATAAAATAGTACTCTTTTACTGGAAAAAGAGCCAAAAGAGGAGAGTATGTTGGTACCAACAAAAAATCATTTGTAATGACTACATATATACTTTTGTCATGTAAGTTATTAATACTAATACAATTATAATAAACTCTTAATATATAGATACTATCTATGAAATGTAACACGCGATTAAGGACTAGGTTATAGGATATATATAGTATACTATAGGAATATACTACCTATAGGTAACTAATTGCTGAATGCTTTAAAACCCAATCTGATTTTATGGTTAAGATAATATTATAAGTATTAGTATAAGCATTAGTATACTTATTATATAATTATATAAATATTATTATATTATATAATTATAATTTTGAATAAGTTATCCCAATATATAATTCATAGGAATATTAGAATTCATAGAATTCCTACAGAAATTATTATTTTCTTCTTTTAGATAAAAAAGACGAAAGTTAAAATCCTAAACCTGATAATGTTTTAACGGAAGATAGAATTGAGGCCGAGATATATGAAAAGCAAATGGTAATTAAATTCATATGTTTTATTTATTATTAATCAATTATTTTAAAGAAAGTCGATACTGAATAATTAGACGCCCTGATGACAGAAATTGAACCTTCACAAATATCGTTGTCATTCCATGAGCTATAGATATATCAAGGATAAGGCTACCTTCATGGGTTATATCATTTTAATAAATATATTATTTCATTTTTGGTTTGTCTTCTTTCAGTTACATATTTTTAGTTATCATATAATTAATTACTACTTTATTTTTGATCTACATTCTGATTTATCCTATTACTGATTTATTACTGAGTAAAAACTATATATAGAAATATTAAGATATAAATATATATATATATATATATATATATATATATATATATATATATATATATATATATATATATATATATATATATATCTTAAGATATCTATACTCACATATAAAGCAATAATAAATCAGAATTTAAATAAAAATAAAGCGGTAATAAATCAGTATTTTAATCATAAATGTATCAGTACTAAATCAGAATTTTAATCAGATTTAAATCTGAATTTAAACTTTCTTAAGCAGATTTAAACTTTTTTTGTTTAAACTTATCAGAATTTAATCAGATTTAAATAAGTAGAATTAAAGTAGATTTTAATTCAGAATATTCAAAAATCTGATTAAAAATTACTGCTTTAATAAATATTTAAATCTGTTGTTATGGTTTGCTGGGAAGGTCCTTGGTATTACTATAGGACATTGAACAATAGGACGAGGGTTCATGCCTATATGTCCGTACTATAGTAAGTTATTTATAGAAAAAGTATAGACTATGGATGAATTAACATGATAGCGACAAAGGTATACTATAGATATGTGGTTATTAGTATAAACTTAAATTAAGCTTATGGATAGTATGCAATGAATCTACAAAAATAAAAATTACAATAATTACAATATTAATATTACAATTATATGAACTATTTAATTATAATAATATTATCTCATTTTAAATATAAATGATTATAGTAGGATACCTATACATGATTTTAGTAATTTTCATGATATAGAAAGTTGTAATTCGTTTATTAAATAAATAAAACTCAATATAAGAAACAATAGAAAAACATCTTGTTAACATATTTACATTAGGTTGTTAACATACCTACATTCATTACATTATTTTAAATAATTTATATATTATATTTATATTAATATATATGATAATTATCATAAATGTTATCCAAGTTTGTAATAATAGTAGGTATTATCTACTATGTAGATTAAATAATAATTAATCTAAAATGTAAAGATAAATTAAATATTATATTGTCAAAAATTGATGAAATATATAACAATATTATATTTTTAAGAAATACGATATTGTAGTTGTCGAGGTAGTATTATATGCTAAGTCTGTACATTCTAATAAGTAATTATACTTTATAATGAGATAATAAAGTAGGTATTAAAATTATATATAATATTCATTAATACATTTCTAAAATACTATACAACTATTATTGTAAGGGGTTATACTACTACCAGTATTTCCGGAAATGTCTGCTAGAAATTGATTTGCTAGAAAGTTAACTAGAATTGTACGGGATACCCACTTACTTTCCAACAACTTGACGGAAATATAGTAACTGTAAAGGGGGTATTTCACATTACAACTTTCTAGAATATCACTTTCTAGCAAACATTTCCGGACATTATTTCAAGCAACTTGCCGTAGGTAAATATAGTAACTTTAAAGGGGGTATCCCTTTACAACTTGATAGATAATAGTTTTTAAGTTACTATATTTCCGGCAAGTTGACGGAAATACTGTCCGGAAATATTATATTACTCTATAATGTTGCTGGAAGGGTATCCCACTAAAATATTATCTGGCGCCAGTATTTCTCGAAATCGTATGATAGGCAATTAATAATCAACCAATCAACTTCGATATTGTTTTTAAATCTTTTTAAATTTTGTAATTCAAAATAAAATCATTTTATTTTAAAATGAATTCTAATAGAACAAAACGAATCAAATAAAAATTATATGGGAATATACTAATATTGCTATTATTAAAATCCAATAAGTTTATATAAATATATATATATATTAAATAATTAATAATAATTAATATTACAAAATTTGAATTTATAAAAAAAATTAAAAAAAATTTAAATAATGATAAATAATAATCATCATGAGATATATAGTACTATCTTTGTTTAAAATAAATATCTCTGGAAATTATTGACAATTACTCTTATAACCCCTAGGTTATAGGAGGTATTGGTATTGGCTGAATATTTCCGGAAATTTGCCGGAAAGTATACTATCCTTATAAGGAGGCATCAACTTGAAAGAAAATCATTTTCTAGCAAGACTTTCCGGACATTATTTCCGTAAATACTTGTTTTGGGATACGCCCTTTAAAGGGAATATCCCAATACCAGTATTTTAAAAGAGAAAAATAAATGAATAATGTATAGTTTCTATCGCACAACACTAATTAAATATGATACATTCATATTATGAAATATAATAACGTTATTTAATCATTTAATCAATGTCGTATGTTTTCATTTAATTAAGGTATTGCAAAGAGTTATATATATAACAATATATTATATATTATATCATACAAATTATAAATTCATACATTTTATATTCATATTTATAATAATTTATTAATTCATTTTGTTTATGATATTCATATTTTATATTTATAATTTATAATTATTGGTAAACATTTATTGTTTTTTTTTAAATCGTTTAATTTAAAACATCATGTCTGTTAGTACAACTATTGAGTCCCTAATTATATTTTGTATTATTTTATTATAAAATATATAATATATTGTAATTTATAATACATAAATATATTTAAAAAATGTTGTATCTAAGTCAATATATTTATATACGTTTTATCGCTCAATTTTCGTTTTCATAAAATCTGAGATATCAGATTTATAACCGCATATATTTAAAAATAGAATCCCATGAACGCTATAAATAACGAAATAATGGTTTCTAAATAAATCACGAAATTCGTATACATTTTATATGTTCAAAATTATTATAATTAACAGTAAACATATATTTATCCTAAATATTATTTAGGTGTATACGGAATAACGGTAACTTTAATTATGAAATAACTTTTTTAATTTAAATCTGAAAATGTATAATAGTTACTACTATGATAGTATAAGTTAACTCAAATTATCAATTATCAAATTTATAATCAATAGTAGATTATATTCTTGTATTTTAAAAATATATGATTAACATAATCATTACTTGTGATTATCATAATATTAATACATATCAGTATCTATTGAAATACATATAGATATGAATAAATAAAATCATGAATATATATATATATATATCAAAGATTTTCCGAAGGAAAGATATAACACTTAGGCGAATTGTTAGATTTCGAAATCGTGTAATTCGAATTTGTATACAAAAAATACCCTGGTGCCACCTATAGCGGGTTACTTTTAGGAACTATGCGTTGTTTATAATGTAAATTCGTATTTAACTATACACTTTTAAAATGTTAAATAATATGCTTCAAATTAATATTTATATGATGAAAACTAAGTGTTCATTACTAATATATAACAAACAAATATGATATTTATGTTTTAAATGCTATAAGTATATATTTAGTAAGTAAAAGTTAATTTATATTGCATGTAATTTAATAGAGCAATGAAAACATTGTTGTATGCAAACAGAGCCGAACCTAAATCTATTTCAGTGATTTCGATACTACTGCTAGCAGCAGCTGGGGATATTACTAAATTACGTTGCATGCATAGGGAGTGTTATATCTTTGCTTCGCAAAATCTTTGTATATATTATATAATTATAATAATATATAATATTAAATATGGTTAATAGAATAACATAATGAAATGTATAAAATTTATATATATTCAATGAATATTATTTTAACTAATGCTGATTGTATATATTATTTATACTATAAATAATATATACAATCAGCATTAGTTAATATCAAAATAATATTCATTAAATATATATAAATGTATAAATACAATTGGCGTTAGTCCGCTGCGATGGATTATGGTCAAAAGCTTCGCGAATTGAACGCCCGCAAACTTGTTTATTCTAATTAGTGATTTTACAATAGCTTATGATTGGCCATTATAATTAGCGTATGTCTATTTATAGACTATCATAAAGGCTTACCATTACCATATATTTATATATGTGTGTGTTTTATAGGCTCACTCGGGATGTAATGCAGCTAAAAAAACCTAACAATATTAAAACTAAACCCAACCAAACCAAACCAAACAAGTGAAAATATCTAAAACTAAAAATATTAATGTTTACAAACAATCATACGCTATTGTAAATTCACTAATTTGAATAAACAATTTTGCGGGCGTTCAAATTGCTCATCAATCGCGAAGCTTTTGACCAGGTACCGCTGCGACCTATATTTATATAAAATCAGTGACATAGTAACTATGATAGTTATCGTTTAATATTTTTGAAATATTAATTAATAAAGTATAATGAATGAAATATAAAAAGAAAATTTCAAAATATATATTTATATTATAAATTTTATAATATAATATATTATATGTAAGGAATAATAATTATGTACTTATAAAATGTGTACGAATTTCATGATTTATATTAAATAATATTATAATAATTATATAGTATTATATACTTATATAGAACAACCTCTTTCATTATTAATAGTTCTCATGCGATTCAATATTTAAATATTTGAGGCTATAACTGTGATTCCCGATCAAATCTATATTGTAATTAATATAAAATGTAAATTATTCATATTATTATATATATTTTGTTTGATTTAAATTAAGTATTAATAATACAAATTAATAATTTGTATTATAATTTGAAATTATTAATTCATTTTATTTAATATTTTTTTTGCATTGAATTCTTTTAAATTTATGAAATTTACAAATGTGACCGTGACCGTATTCGATATTCTCCGAAATATCTACAAATTTTGAATATTAAATATATTTTAATATATTTAGGATAAATCCAATTTCTCAAAAATTGTGCACCCCAAAAACGAGCAACTCGATTTAATCTTGTTTAAATTCAGCAATTTATTTATGCCCTTAAGATTCATCAACATTTAATTAAATTATAAAATTATTTCATAATATAATATATAATATATTGTAATTGAAATCAATATAAAATTATATACTAATATATAATTTTATATATTTATCACCCTGGTTGCATATCTATCTAAATCTACATTGTAATTAATATACAATGTATATTATTATAATATATGTATGTTGATTAATTGAACGTATGTATTATATTACAAAATATTAATTCATATTGGATAACTTATTTTTTCACATTTAATTTTTTGTAAATTTATAATATATTTAAATTAAATGATTTAATCTATAATCTCAAATCTTAAATTGGATCATATAACAGTGGATTTTTAATGTATAATATAATGATTATACGTTATAATTTTAATATTTATAAGTAATTATCACCCATCTCTAACTTATAAGTATATAAACTGTACATTGTACAGTATTCGAATAATATATTTTATATATGAGTTATCCTTAATTCAAAATCAATATATTTAATAATTTATATTTAAAATTTATCTAAATAAAAAATAAGCATTTCGTTTAAATTTAATTTACTGCATAAATTAATTTGGTATCGTTATTTATTAAGTTTTAAATTTATTTAATATATTCCCATTATTATTAGCAGTCACACATGTTTATGAATAACATTAACGTTTATGTGTAGATTGATAACATATCATACTAGCTATACAATCTATTGACTGCGTTAACTTACACATACGAACGTCGAGTTCATATCTAAACCCATTGCGCGTATGGGCGCTGCAACAGGGGGGAGGCGGAGGGATATGTTCCCTCACTTTAAAATCTAGGGGGACCTCCTATATATTGGTCCCCCCCCCCCACTTTACCACGGAATTTATATTGATTGGTTGGTCCCCCTACATACACACCATCGTTCCAGCGCCCCTACTTGCGTGATATCAAATATACACAGTGCACCCTCGAGATAGATACTAGTTTATTGAATAGATTCAAAACGACGGGTAACAATGCGTAATAATGACAGAAATATATAAACAATAATAAGATAATAATAATAATAGACATATAAGGTGTGATGTACGCGCACCGTAAGCCGCTGCTTTACCGCCAACCTAAATATAATACCGATTAGAGCTGGAACTTATTAACATCTAGCCTATATATTACATGTTATATGCGTTGTGTTCGATATACCGCCATCCTAGGCATACCGCCCAAAGAGGCTGGTCCCGATCTGGACCGTATATCTATGATGTAATGTATATATATACGCGCATGTATATGCTCTATTAATACTACCGATGCTAGTCGTACTCCGTAATATACACTAATGTGTATACGCTGTATTACTAATACTATGGTTATTCTAGCCGAACTCTGTAATATTCGCTGAATTCACACCGCTAGCGCTATGCTAGTCGAATTCTCTGTTACGATACGCTCGCTAAACATGCTCTTATCATCATCGTTGTAGAATGCAACAGAAGCTGCGGCCATCTCATCCTTTCTCAAGTCTCCGGAGGAAGCACTAGGTAACGCGGTTAGTGTGATCGGTGGTGCGTGACCAGTTGTATAATACGTATCGAATAATAAGTATAATATGTATTGCATAATACACAGCTACTCGTTACCTCATCGGTGAATATTAGTTATGTCTTCCTATTTTATTTACTAATTAATAATGAAATTGAAACTAAAGTATTTTAACATAGACAATATAGCCCGATATAGTGCATATATCATATATCGTAGATATCATAGATATCCGATTAATAACAAGCGAGGTGGACATGTGATCGGCTATTAAATTGTTTTCGGCCAATGAAATATAAGCTGATATTTTCTAAATATATTGTAATATAGCCAGATTTTGTAAACTTTGAACGCTATTCAAACAGCTATTATAAATAACTAGTATTATTTATTGTACACATCATGAAGTTCTATTGAATTGCGTTTTGTAATGAACACTTAGATATGAAAGTATTGCCAATTGCTCATTTATCGTTCATGTTAGCTAAATAATATTTTAATTTGGTATTAAATTTAATATTTACAAGATATGAATTGCGTGACGCAAATCTAAGATCTTCGCATTGGCTAAAATATATTAAATGTTTTAAAATATATTATTTGTAATCACAATATCTGCTGCTCAATATAGAATGTGATATCGGACTATGTATTTTAGTGTGAATACCGATTAAAAATATTACCATAATTTATTAAATATATTCATGTAATTTATATTAAATATGTATTGTATTATATGTATTTAGATATAAATTTTAGTATTTTGTAATAACAAAATATGTATTAACAAAACATTTATTAAACGTGTATATTCATATAAATAATTTAACACAGACCACCACCACAATCATAAATACATTTGATATCTCTCACTCTCTCTCTCTTTCTCTTTCTCACTCTCTCTCTCTCTCTCTCTCTCTCTCTCTCTCTCTCTCTCTCTCTCTCTCTCTCTCTCTCTCTCTCTCTCTCTCTCTCTCTCTTTTGTCTTTCTCTGTCTATCTCTCTCTCTCCCTCTCTCTCTCTCACTCTCTCTCTCTCTCTCTCTCACTCTCTCTCTATCTCTCACTCACTCTATCTATCTCTCTCTATCTCTATCTCTCTCTCTACTATACCAGCATAGTGATATATATACCCCCCTAGTGAGCTATACCCCTAACTTCAACTACTAACCACCACCACCACCACCGCTGTCACATCACAGGAATCAATAGAATACTACTGGGCGATAAAGGCACACCAGCACGCTGAAACCTACGTGAACGTTAGCGGGGTGTTATGTAATCTACGACCACGCGCCCGTTACGTAACGCGGGGTGTTAACCCCGGGGGGGGAGGGCGCGCGAATATTCCCTCGAAATCATCGCATTTGCGAATATCTAATGCGTTTGATGTAATATGTTTAATTTAATAATGTTCTAATTTGAATATCGTATATCGTTATCTGTGGAAAACCTAGATTATTTGCGAGATTAATCACAATTGTGTCCTCGCCTCATCGCATGTTAGGCCTCAACCCTCTTATACTGTGATCTACGCTAAGATCCTCGAGCAAATAGTGCACCTTACTTACGATTATAGACTAGAGTTTATTTTATTTAGAGATTAGTAAATGGTAAAATTTATATATAACATCGTAGATATATTTATAATAATAAATTTTATATATATATATATAACATTAATTAAAATATAATAATCATCAAGATGAATCTACATGTTAGCTATAATTCACCATAGTAGATTATGTATTATATATATATTTAAAACATTGATTACCAAAAATAAACATAATCGATATGAATCTATATATAATGCTTCTACAATTACCCAGGTACTTGTACCTAAATCTGATAATAATAATAAATAATATATATATATATATGTTAACTTCTCTACTACATTCGCTAAGTTGATAAAAGCTGCGGACACGAAACATTTGACCTTGACGAAGATAGACAACGAACTGTTCGAGATGATGAGCAGAGAGTTCCCCGACCTTCACGTGAAAGTTCTCGACGAAGACATCCTCAAGTCGGACAGCAATAAGAAGGTTTTGTGTGTGTGTGTGTGCACGTATCTATGTGTGTGTGTGTGTGTGTGTGTGTGTTGTTGTTGTTGTTGTTAAAGTATTTATTTAAGCACAACATTAATAATTATAATTCTATAATGTGGATCTAACAATATATTTCACATATAGATAAAAATAGCGAATGTATACATTATATATATATATATAATTCGAACGATAATATTACGTATAAACGAACATCAATTTTGGGCGATAAGAAATTTTTTAAATTTCATTGTGTGTGTGTGTGTGTATCTATGTGTGTGTGTGTGTGTATCTATGTATGTGTGTGTATGTGTGTATGTGTGTATGTGTGTGTGCGTGTGTGTGTTTATAATCGTGTATAGTAAGTGGGTAACTACTAGTGATGTAAATGATGCCGAGTTTTTCAATGCAGAGCTGAAACTTTAGGCAACCGAGACTGCATCGATGATTTAGATTTGACTGGCATCATTTACAGCATCACTAGTACCTAAGTAAGTAAGTAAATAATTTATTTTAAAACTGCCTCATATTATAATATCTAACAAGTGTTGATAATATATAAAAAATTAAATTAAATTTTAAAAATAACACTTAAGAGTGGCATATTCAACATTTCAGAAACAAATTATTTTCAGTTTGTATTTTATAATATATAATTAATTATATTAATAATATATTTATATGCGATATATAAGCTTTCAAATGTTGATTACATTATTTTTTATATGAATTATTTCTTGTAAAAATGCGTATAAATATTGAATTAAATTAAATGTACTATTGTAATGTATAATGTCAAATACATAAATAATGTAATCAAATACAAATACAAATAATTTAAAAAAAAATAATTAAATACAAATATTTACATAATGTTTTATTTAAATACAAATAAAAATATAAAATAAAAACAAATAGGAATATAGGTAATCTTAGATAAAATAGTTTGTAATGAATGAATAAGGGATGCATTAACCTGGGAACACTTTAAGTTATAGTTAAATAATGTACTTATAGTAATAACATTATTAATAAATGTTTATAGGTAGATATACTATTAGAATTTATCAATATATTGACTTTAATAAATATATATAATTGATTAAATAGTAAATAGGAATATAATACATGTATATTTATGTTATATCAGATTAATAGCGAAGTAATCTGGAATGACTAAGTAATACATTTATTTAATATAGATAAATTCAATATATTAAAAATTGTAGTTATATAAAATATTGTTTCTTTATAAATATATTAATACACATGTAATCTAAATAAGAAATTTCAATAAAACACACAATAGTATATTCTGATTTAGATACTTACCTTCATAATATAATATATTACTTAAAATATAATTAACAGAAATAGATCTTGAATGAAATCTTATTGAATAGCATATGATACGTAATCATACTCATGCAATTAATAATAACTATATAATAAAATATTAATTTTAAATGTTTAAAAAAATAGTACACTCTTAAAAATTGAGTATAATGTAAGTTTATAGTATATCTCATATGTCTCTGTTATTAAAAAATTGTCTACGTTAATGAAAAATAATATAAATATATTATTTTAAATATACCATGATAACATATGTCAAACTATCCAATTTTATTAATAATAACATTACTATAAATAATGATATTTAACTATTACATAAAGTTATCCAATATTTCTGCGCAAGTTGTCCCAGATTACTTTGTACCGTCATCTATATAAAATACTTATCATATTCATGTTTACCGATCTAATCGATTAATAGTTGTTAATATTATTATATCGATGAATATTAAATGTTATATCGATACAAGAGTATACATCTACCTATCCACGTTTATTAACAATACCTACAATAAACCTGTTATTTATCAATACTTAATAAAGTCATCACAACATACTTTGCCATATGTCCAGAATTATGTCATCCAATATTACTTGTACCCTGAATACTTTATTATATTTGTATCATCTTTTGATATATCTTTTATTTTATAAATTAATATTATTCTTATGAATTTTCTTAAAATTATTCCTATATAATATTTAAATGTTAATAAACTGTTTATTTTTTACATTAATATATTCACTAACTTGTTTAAAATTCTTTATCAAATATTTTTCTATTTAATAATTATATATATTTTGATAGTGTATTTGATCAAATACACCAAATTAAGATATCAAATACAAACACAAATACATCACTGAATATTCATTTAAATACAAATACAAACATAAATACACCAAAGTGTTTAAATACAAATACAAATACATATTTTACCCCATCCCTATTATATATATATAAATATTTAAACACGACAATCTATTTGTAAACAAATCTGCATTATTATCGTAAATAATAAAAATTATAACAAAATATTATAAAATACCATAATTTTAAGTATTTACATTTGTATGTATATAATGAATACGTTAATAAAGATACTACGTATTTAAAAAATATACATTATATATATACCATATCAACATAATAAGACTTTAATATACAATTGTACTGAATTACGAACAACTTCATAATTATTATAATAATTAAACTTTTTAAAACGATATATTATTCAAAACAACTACATGTTTAATTATAACTATGATATATATTAGATTAACGACTATTTACTTTAATATGTGAATTAGTAAATATAATGTTACTATTTGAATAATACAATATATGTTAAAGGAGTAAGTATTAAAACAATGTAACATTTATTATGAAATTAATTACAAATTCTATAATGATGTGTATACATAATGGTATCCTATCATCGATATAAAGTAAGTGGACCTGTGCAAGTGGATGTAGTGTATGGCACTTTGAGACAGAGGTGCTGCAGTCGAAACCTACTACTAAATATATCTAATAAATTTTAAATTATTATTTATACATATATTGATAATTACGATTATTTTAATATAATATCTATACTAATAATAAAATTATATATTTAAAATACAACATATCAACATCCCTCACAATTTTGTGTAAATCAATATAAAACTATCACTTTCGTTATTTAGAGAGATAGCTTGATTTTATTTTAAATATCTGCGGCTATATCTGATTTCAGAAATTATAAATATGATTATCATAATAATAGCAAGTATTTTAAATATAATACTAACATCGGAATTACTAATTTTTGAAGACATATTATTATTTTAAAAAGTTATATAAATATGAGATAAAATGTAAGTATAAGTGTAAATATTGTATATAAATATAGATATATGAATTATTTGTTAGAAAATATTTTCTCGAGGATTAGTTACTCATGTTTATACATTTTTTTACAACCATGAATATATAACACATGAATATATATCCACAATATAAAACAAATGTGAAGATCCAAAATATAATATTAAACAAATAGTAGTCAAAAAATTGAGTATATTATCAGTTCGAAATAGTCGAGTATCAGTTCGAAGTCCGAAGTTCGATTGCAACACTAATAATTATATAGTAATTATGAATTATTATTATATTTCTAACATAAAACAATGCTTGTAATATTAAATATTATTTTATATTATTGATTTTTATTAATTTGTACCTATAATATGACTATAATAATATAATATTAAATAATTATATGCACTGAAATCAAAATTATAGATTTCAATTTAAAATAAAATCTATTTTATAATTTATATTTTATTTATTAAAAATAATGTTTAAATATAATCTATTTATTAATATAAATATAAATTTGTATATTTTATTTATCCGATAACATGAATGTAATGTATATGTACTACATATTATCTACATATTCATATACAAAGTTATATTATATTAGCGATTTACCAGATAATTTACCAGTTAATCTGTCAAATGTACTATTACATACATTATGTGGCCACATAGATAATCTAGAAGTTGCCAATTATGCATAGGAGCGTTATTGAAGTTTCATAATATATACTATATATTATACAGTATGATTATTTATTCAAAATACTGCTAATCGGTATTTGTTAATTACATATATATATATTAGTGTTGTATTGATACAGATATATATGAACATCGTATTGATACAGAGGACTATCTAATACGACCTTGAACCTAATTTATTTGATTTTCATTGAACTCGTGAACTTGAACATATACTCGTTGTTAACATATAGCTGAACTTTAACTATTAAACAATATTATTGAACTATTTCCGAACTATGTGTTTTATAATAATTTGCTGACAGGTAGATATCTCGATAAGTTCAGTGAACTTCTATATATATATCTGGGTTCGCTCTCGTTTATTATGAGGAACCAATATGATTATTATTATTATATTGTTAATACTGCTGAGCAATCGTATACAGCCATATAATGTATCACCGATATAGCTATTCTATACAATGAGTGCACTAATAACACTAATAAGTTAACGAAACTAATGGGTACGTTATACATATATTAATGTAGTATATATTATTCGTTTAGTTGTTATTTATATCAATATAACATATATGAACGTTTGTAGTTTTTTTGCGTCAATAAACTGTTTTATTATTTATTATTATTATATATATATATATATATTTAGAATAAATATAAAACTTAAACGATAATAAAACTTATTTTTCATTTAATACTTCTGGTTATATGTGTTTTTTATATGAACATGTATATACTGACCATCCTCAAAAAAAATTGCTCAATTAAAATTTCTATCCATCCTATAATCCTCTCTATTAACAACCTGATTACCTTTATATCCTAATGTCTCTCCATACTCCACCACGCCACCTAATATCCTCTAACTATACGGTCCTGATCCCCCTTTCGTCTGAACAAATTAGTGATGAGTCACTACTCTATTTGCGGCAGCCTCTTCTGGAATCAACTGCCTCCATCCCTCAACGCCATTAACACATCAACTACCACCTTCAAACACAAACTAAAGAAGTACCTCCTCGTTCACGATATTTAAACCATAAATATATTCGTGTTCGCCACGCTGTACACTTTTCCGCTGACTATTTACTACTTTTATCTATTGTATTGTATCTGTTATTGTCACACTATAGGAATTTTATTAATTAAATAAATCAATAAAATCATCATATATATATATATATATATGGATATATTTATATATATATATATATATATATATATATACATATAAAAATACATATACCAGAAGTAATAAATGAAAAATAAATGTAATTCATGTTTTGGTGTTATATTTGTTTTATTCAGTGGTTGTGTTGGTGGTGTTGTGATTCAACCATCGCTGTAAAGATAAAGTGGATAAGCAATAAGTAGTATATTGTTCTTTGCGATAGAGGCGCTGCAGTCGAAACATACTACTAAATACATACTCAATTTTAAATTATTTATTGATATTTATATTGATAATAATGATTAAATTTAATGTACCATCTTTACTAAAAATAATAGTTATATACGTTTAAAATACAACATAACATTCCTCATAATTAATAAATAACTATAAAATATAGTTTACTTTCTAATTGATTGCGTTAAATTTAAAAATTACTTCAGAAATACCTATAACCAACAGAATATAACAAATTCCAATAATATATTTATTTAATTTTATATGATCAAATATCTTTATCTATAACTTTAACTATAACTTAAATTATCACATTTGTATATATGATTTTTTATAGTATAGATTTATATATTTTGTTATATAGTATACAATTTTTTTTAAAATAATTTGTATAACTAATATATATATATAGTAGAATTTCTATATAGTGCATAGCAGAATTTTCCAAAAAATGTCTCTATATAGAGAAGGACATTAAATAGAATAATACACTAATTAAAGTAAAATTAGTGATATGAAATGGTAATTAAATGCTAAAATAATTCTAAATTTAATTGCTTAATTATAACATTATAATTAACATCATTATATTAATTCTGCAATCTCTCTGCAATCATTTAACTGGTGATATGTAATGTTACATTATAACTTACATATTTCTAAATAGGCATTACCAATTGTTAAGTTATATTAATGTCAACTTATATTTACTGATTAGGATATACAAGAGATATATGTATAGATACACTTCAATATATAGATGAATCCCGTACATACAATATAAATACAATCAAATATAAAATGTAGGTCGCCAGTGGAGAATGTACATGTCACGCTATACGTTTACTACAGTTGACCTACTTATGCCTATGAGTTAGGGTGTGCGTCGTTTTAGGTAGATATACCCACGTCCTCCCATCCGTGTTCATTACACGTACATTCAGATGGTGCGTTGGTACTACATTTTCGACGAACCATCCCAACCGACCATCCGAAACACCCGCAATTATATGAATATACGTCGTACTTATACATGTAATGGTCCATTGTTGTCCATGGTGACCGTTACTAACGGATACAGACGGTACAGACGTTGGTGTATCTACGAAATACGCACCCTAATATATATACTATGATTTCGGTGTGTAGATGGGACGTCGGTGTTATGTTATGTTCCATTATGCACGTATTCCTCGTATATCGTATTTGTTATTTGTATTTGTATTCACGTGTAAAGATTGTCGTCTGCGTGATACAAATGCACGGCGTGCGTCGACCGAGCGCAGAGTCTAGCGCACGCCCGTGCATTCCTGCATAACTGTCATGCATGGCCGCCTCGCGTTACACACTCGTCTATATAAATCAGACGATGGAGACTTGCGGGCACTTGAATAAATAAGTCCTAGAAATATACCAAAGCCTTGATTCTCTATATAATAAACTTAACAGTTGGTACATGGTACGTTGGGGCGTGGCGTTACCGTAGCAACATGTAGTACCGATGTACCATCTCAAACGTACCATCGGCATGTACGTGTATATGAATACGGATGGGAGGACGTTGGTATATTGGTACGTTACAACAAACGCTTGCTAACGTGGTACGGTGGGATGTTACGAGCAACGCACCCTCAAACTGTTATGTTATAGATATTATGTAATAGTTTTTACATATCATAACATTTATATTCTCAATATTTAATTTGATATTATTTATTATATATGTGTGTATTTATATGTGCATGTTTGATGGCATATCATATATACATATATATATATATATATATATATATATATATATGTACAATATACGTGAATAGTTAAAATAAATAAAATATGTATATATTAAATTGATCATATCATATCACACCATATACAGACCATTCCCATATATGGAGCCTATAGTTGTATTTATTTATTGGTTGTGGGGTTTTTATTTTAGTATCCACTTTTGTAAACAACAATTGTTATGACAGAGGCTTCATTTGTGACCCACTGCCTGCATTCCTTATTTTACTGTAATCGTAATCATTCGTTCGGCAGCAGAGTATTAAAATCTAACGATTAATAATAATTTAACAATATATTGATAATATCGTATATTATAGTATAGATACTATAGCATCTATAGTATGGATACTATTTAATTTAATACTAACTAACTATAGATTAACTAATTAGAAAATATGAAAAACCGTAGTCGATTTAATATGATATCATTTATTTCAATTATGTAATTTATAATTTACCTATTATTGCTACTTAACTCATATAAATAGATAGATAGATAGATACATATTTATCGATGATATATTTGATTAGATTATATTCACTATATATAGTAATTCTGTTGTATATATATTGTATTTATTTATTTGTATATATATTTATTTAACATATGTATATATATCATGTCATCGATGTATGTACATATATGTACATACATCAATGTATGTACATATAAATTGGTTGACGAATACCTGTAGACCCCTGTATGTACACGTTATCGTTATAGTATTTATAATTAGTTTCAAATTCAAATTTTATATTTTGTCAGTACTCAAACTTATATCGTATCATTCAAATAATAACATTATATTTAATAATTAACATATTTACAGTTAATACTTCTTAATCTGATATATATATATATATTGTAGTTATAATTAAATATATATTTTTTTAAGAGAATATATATAACTTACGAGAAATCGTGTAATTTTATATTGTACAAAAAAACATGCCACCTAGGTTCAATTTTCGGAAATATGTGTTGTTATAATATTTTGTTAATATTGTTATTATTTACATTAAGCGTGTGAGTTTGCTTACAATTCTATGCTCGTTGTAGCACTAATTTGAATTTTGAACTTTAGGTAACTGAGACTGCATCGATGCTTTAGATTCGAGCATTATTTACATCACTACTATACACCTACACTGGGTATTATATCTGGATACCTACCGATCACATATGTAGTAAATAATAGTAATTATTATTATTGTTGGATTAAGGGAATATTTTGTATTATAAATATTATTGTACATGTGAAAACATCAATAAATCATAAAAGTTGTATAACATAATATTACTCGATTACATTTTATTTAGTATCCAGTGGATACTATCTATCAGCAAGCAATGTAATTTATCAAGGAATAATATATCAATTACAATATGTATTACAATTGTATGATGTACCATTGTATAATTTATTAAATAAGTATGTATTGTGTGTAATCTAAAATGCTAACTGGTTTCATACATTCATGTATAATGTTTATAGCTTATATATTTAATATGTAATAATTATATTACCTATTTTAAAAATGAAAATACAATGTTTATTTTTGTATATGTGTTAACCATAGATTTGTATTTTACATACTTGTAAACTATAAATCTATGTTTAAAACTCATCTTTATTATGCACTATTAATTAATTAAACATTTTATTTTTTATTTGTAAACTTTGAATTTATTTGAATGATTATCTTTCACTACCTATGTACATTGTATATTGTGCATATGAATATAAAACCAAGATAAAACCATTATAGTTATCTTATTAATTGTTGAATGCTAGTTGAGAGAAAGGGGTAAATATGTTCATCGGGGGAATGATGTCGGAGGGAAAGTAGTCACTAATGAAATCGTGAGAATTTATACTTTTTAGAGCTGAAAGAATGAATGATATTGAGAAAGGGTAGTTTAGGGGATGTGAGGGTAAAGAAGATATGTTATGAACAATAATAAGAGGGTCAACAGAGTGGGTACAGATCAAGTTGGATGACGTGGGGGTTGAGGGTATTACCACGTTTGTGTGTGGGGTAAGTAATGTGAAGTTTAAGATTGGAGGATGACTGTATATCGAGTACAAATTAAGTGTAATTAGTTAGTTGGTTAGTGGTAATGTTGAAAGTCATCTTTAATGATATTAGGTTTGCATTATCCTTCACTTTACTCCACAGTCACTAATATCAATCACAATCGAATTAAAATAATGGTTTTGTTGGTTTGGGTTTAGTAAAAACAATGTATTTATCATATAATGATTAATATATATATATATATATATATATATTTATATGTATTACATGTATAAATGTATTACATGTATGTATATATTACATGTATGTATATATTATATGTATGTTTCTCATTATATTAATTACAAATTGAAAGTTAATGTAAAATACACATTATTACTGCACAAATGACCTAATTAATGGATACAAGCAATAAAAACACACATACACACACACACACATGCTATATGCCAAGTTGAATGTTCAGTAGAGTGTAGAGTAAAGTGACCTTGAGATTAGTGTTGACCCCCTAGGCTGGTGAATAAAGCTGCGCTGAGATGACCGCTGGGTGATTAGTGATGAGGGGTTCGGTAATACGGTGAGGGTGTTGTAGCTTGGGGGTACTGTAGCGTGAGGGGGGGGGGGACTACAGGACTACTGGACTACAGGACTACTGGAACAGGGTCTTCGAAGTGATCATACAATGTTAACACAGGAGAGACATTGAAGGGAAGGTTATAAACATAGATTTATAGTTTACCTAAATTGGTAGTCACTTGATTTTTCTTCGACAAACATGGTACCTCGATTTAGGTATCTCAAGATGGCCATCCATCATATATAGTCTATATTAAATAATGCTCTATATAATATTGAGCATTATTTAATGAAATTAAATGTTGTAATTATATTGCTGTATAAATATATAATATAAATAAATATAAATGTTTATTTTGATAGAATTGAAACGCGCTTTATAAGCATATATAGAAAAAGAATCAAATGTATTTAAAAATCAATATTATTTGTTTGAATATTTGTTATTAAACGCAGGTGTCACGTGATGGTCGGCCATCTTAAGATACCTAAATCGATTCACCGCGTCTGTTGAAGAATATTACATTAGCGAGATATAGCAATACCGATCTAGGTAAAGGATACAAATCTATAGTTATAGGAGATTCTAATTAGTATGGGTATTACGTGTAGGTAGGTGTGAAAAAGAGGAGGGGCCAGTGTTCGGATAGCGGGGCTGTATCATCAGGCATCTACGATGAATATCAGGTCAAGGTCATGTCCTGCAGAATGTCCTAGGCTAAGCGGGATCGGGACGGAGTAGGTGTTTAGTAATGGAGACGTGGCGAGGTAGGGTGTGGATGTTGTGCCGAAGAAAGTAGAGGAGGTGGAGGTGTAGCTAGAGATGGCGGTGTATAATGGATCAGGTTTATGAAGGTAGTTTGACTATACTTAGATTTATATTGTGGTATTCAGGAAGTGAGTGTCTTTATGGGGTGATTTTATCACTAATTTAATTATGCAATTCTTATAGTGTGACAATGATAGATACAATAAGTAATGAACTCTTTACAACCCTGGCGTCTCGGAGCGACTTCACTCAAAAAAGCTCAGACGTATCTTTCATTTTTGAGAATTTTCATATACTACAACTGTATATAGTGTTTATTTTTAAAATAAATAATCATTATTTAAATTATTTAAATTAATAAATAAATTATAAATGAAAATTTTATATCATCAATATCATTTATTAAGCTGGTTATGATCATTATAATAATAATAACACTCCATTGTTTATTTTAAATATAATGGAAATATTAAAACAGTTCTTAAAATAAAAAGGATTTAAATCAACATCAAGATATGCAAAAAAAAATTATGTAAATATAAAATAACAATAATTAATTATATTATAATAATTTAATTAAATATGGTTTTTTTATATTTTTTCTGCATTATATTAATAAAACGCAAAGTTATTATTAACCAACATATAGGTCATAATGCTATATTTTGAGGAAGTTTTTTATTTATAGTGCTATTTAATGCTCATTATTTATTTCCATTTTACAAATGACCTACTCACGAATAAATTCTAACGAAGCTCTCGTATTAGTATTGAATTTTGTTACCGATGAGTCAGTTAATTTATAAAATTTGTAAACCATTTTATTAATTAATATATATATCTATATATAGTGAGATGTATAATTGTTATGATTACGATTACAGAGGTCAAATTTAAAATATTTTAATATTTTACATGTATTTCTATATAGTTTATAATTATAATAACAACTAATTTATATAAACATTATAAAATATATTATATTTACATATATTTCTATATAGTTTATAATTATAATAACAACTAATTTATATAAACATTATAAAATATATTACATTTACATTCTTCACATTAGTTTATCACGTACACTAGTGTGTACAATATAGAAACGAGTATTTTGTATTTGACCTCTTAACACATATTCAAAACAAACGGGGGTCATATTCGATACGGACATCAGATATCACAGTTTATGAGATATACTAATCATTTTTTAGTTATAGAGAAGATATATTAATTTTTAATTTGTAAGCTTATTTAATTTCTAATATGGATATGTAGTTCAATATATAAATGTAAACCATTATATATTCATATTGTGATACATATTTAGAAAAATCAAAATTAATAATAAAATACAAATTTCACATAATAATTTAATATTTTATAAATTTATATGATTTATTTATACATGTATATATGTCTAGTTTATACAGGAAAATATGCGTTGCCATTATTCTACAAATTGTTGTCCCTGATATATTTACAGTAGCGCTATTAACATTTAAATGTGTGAAATTTCAGTTCACCTTGACCCCTTAATAAATTATTAAATTACTAAAACACTGGTAATGTACATGTATAGGAAACAGTGAATCTCTGATTATATACTGTATTCACATACAAAGTGCATATATGGTGTAGCAGTAGGGTTGTCCATTATATGGGTCAGATATTTAATTGCTATTATTACTGTTTTACAGTTATTTCTGGGAATTAAAGCTTAATTCCATGTATTAGCACAGAGTTATAAAATATGCATATCCCATACAGAAACTGTGTACATGCTGTATACATAGAATCTTATCAACACTCAACTTATAGATATACTTACATTATTGTATGTTTTGTATGTGCACACATTTATAATGTTTAAATCAGATTTATGAATAATACTTTATGAATATTACTAATATTTATAGGGGCCACAGTTTATCTAAATTAAGGGGTATCCCACTACAAGTATTTCCGGCATCTTGCCGGAAATATTGTAACTTTAAAACCATTTTCTATTAAGTTAACTTCAATTTTAGTGGGATATGCCCTTACTTTAACTATAGCTACTGTATATAAAGGGGGTATCCCATTACAAATTGATAGAAAATGGTTTTAAAGTTACAATATTTCCGGCAAGATGCCGGAAATACTTGTAGTTTAATACGAGGGTATCACTTCTAAATTGTAACCTCCCCACCACAGAAATGGAACGTAGAGATAATGAAGTTTTCTCAGCAAGTCGTAGATTGGGACGTCGGTTCTCTGCTGAGGATTGACAGTGGGCGTGGCTTCACTCAAGACAACACTATCCTCGGTTACTATAGCTACCCCCTCGCCCTCGCCCCTATCTATCTTCCTGCCCCCCTCCCGTTCACTATCCCTGCCTCCTCGCCCCTATCTATCTCCTCCCCTCCTCCCATTCACTATCCCTACCCCCTCCTCGCCCCTATCTATCCCCCTCCCCTCCTCCCATTCACTATCCCTACCCCCTCCTCGCCCCTATCTATCTTCCTCCCCTCCTCGCGTTCACTATACCTGCCTCCCACCCCGCTTATTATCCTCTCTATATCCACCTCCATCTCAGTTACTTTCTGCCTCCCTTCATCCCCCGGTTGCTCTCTACCTCCCGTTTACCATCCCTGCCATTCTCCCTCCTTTCTCCCCCGATTACTCCACCTGCCAGTGTGCCTCCCTTTCTCCCCTAATTACTCACCCCTCCCTCCCTTCTGGTTGCTCTCCCTATATCTCTCTCTATCGTCTGTTACTATCCTTCCCTCTCCTCTCTATCACTCTTTCTCCCTCCTTCCCACACTAATATTGAATCTATTCATAATATATAGGTCTAACTTATCATCGTTAACAAATCTAATATTAACCTAAACCATAATAAAATAAGTAAATGTTAAGCGGCGTTCACACTAAAAAATCGGGGCGCAGTATTTACCCCACTTTATCCACAGCCAGATGATATACCTCACTATTTAAATAGCCGTCCATTACAAATTATAAATACATTTATCGTAAGCATCTTAGCATTTAGTATCCATATCATTATGTAACCTCACGTCACTTTTCATAATCGTACAGTTCCGAGAATTCAATTCTTAGCTATCGAGGTGGTTCGCAATAGGAAAGGCTTCAACACTAACATACAAGATTAATATTACCTCGTGGTATTCGATGCATTGTTTTCAATAAATATATATATTATTTTCTAATAGAATATATTTATATTTCGCGTTATTACGATATAAGATAGAACGATCTTTTAAACGCTAGTTTAATTATTAATTCTTATAGTGTACGAGACAATAATAAAGACAATACGAATTACTAGTACAGACGAGTAAACAAAGTGGCTAAACAAATATAGTAATCAAATCTAAATTATAAACAGAATAGTACCTAATTCCTCCTTGAATATACAGACCTTCGATATGTTATCATAACGTAATCATACGTACGTCTTATACAAGTGTATGTAATAATACCTATCTCTGGAGTGAATTCTCTCTAAATAATCATAGCATTATCTGGTGTTGTTATATTGATTATATGCTTGTCTATATATATATATTATAAATAAATTACAACTTCGTTCATGGATGGGATGAAAGGACTCCACCAAAATAACAAATTTTATATTTCTCATTCATCCTTCCAATACAATAGATAACAATTCTGATTGCCCATTAACTATGAATACGTTTGATATAACTTCTTACCAGATAGAGCTACACCCGATATTGGAGGATTGACATACTGTTAAAGGACACACTGTTTGCTGCATCTTTTACCATATAGAACAGTGATGTCGATAGATAAAATATATATATATATATATAAGTCTCCTTAACCTCGCCTAAATTTATGACATATTAATGTATTGAAACTTGACATTAAAAGTACAAGTTATGTAACAGTATAATAACAATGAGAAGTGGCGTGGTGAACCTTAGCAACTTACTTGATTAATGTACCAGCATTGCTTCTGATACTGTGAGTAGATTTAATACAGGTATAGGTATAGGTAGTTGACCAGACCTACACGTATATATATCTAGTCATCAACTATAATATAGTAGTGTGGTATGGGTTTGGATCGGATAATGCGCTTGGAAAAGTAGTTACGAATATGAATGAATTTATTTACCAAATATTGGCTATAATAATCGTAGGTGTACCCGGATGCTATATTTAGCTTATACTAAGGCTACCCTTAATAAAATAATAATAATAATATGAATATATAAAATATAAGACATGTTAGGACATAATAGCAGCCCCTCTTGTGTGTATAACTCTCTGTATCGTACTATTAGTCTGTAGTAACACGCGACATTACGCTAGGTACGGGGATGTAAACCAGCCTCACACGCAACTAGTATCACCTCTTCTCGATAGAGGTCGCACTACAGCAGTGGTTCCCAGACTTTTTTCTTCGGAGACCCCTTTTAAGTTTTATTTATAAAACGACCCAAGTATAATTTTTTTAAATAAATAAGTTATTACAAATATATAAAATATGTAATATATTATTTTTAAATATTATGTATTTGAATTATTGATACTAATGTATAAGGCTGTTTTGCCCCAGTTTGGGAACCACTGCACTATATAGTGCGGCGAATGCCAGCGATATATCACTGAAGTGCGAGATAAATCCGGCTGAAAATATACTAATACGATTAAACGTTATATATATGAGTGCAGTTTATATTAGTGCGAGTGTAGATAGTCTCACCGCACACCGCCACTTCTACATGTTACGATATGTGGTGGCAGCATCTTATGTGTGTGTGTGTGTGTGTGTGTGTGTGTGTCTGTGTGTTGACACATCTAGGTCATCAGTCCTGTGTGTGCTGATACATCTAGGTCATCAGTCTTGTATGTGTGTGTGTGTGCTGATATCACTACCACCTTTGCAGTATACCAGTACGCTTCCAATAGGTTATCTATCATATGTAGCAATGGTGAGATTGAGATATATATCGATAGATAGATAGATTGGTATCAAGTGTATTGTAATGGAATGAAACAAAAAAAATATATAAAAAGTCATAATAAATAAATAATTGATTTACATAGGCCGATAAAAAGAAATTCTACTAGTATACAATACGAGAATGTGAGGAACACATGAAAGTGATTAGTAATATAAATAAATAACACACAATCAACTACTGGATAGGAGTTTCGGGTTGGTTAGATCCATAGGGGATAGTCAGTTACCAAGATAGAAGAGAGATATATATATATATATATATATATATTATAACTGCCTGTGTGGCTCAGTTGGCTAAGTCATCAGACACACAAACAGTAGGGTGCAGGTTTAAGCCCGTCTGGACATTTAAAATAGGTCTCAAAATAGAAGTGATCTTATATAATGTTGTGTATAAATAAAAGATTGACTCTCGTTAAAACCATGGATGCCTTAACATGAGAGCATCTTCGAAGGAACATTAAAGCCATATGGTTATAAGTGAAAACTTCATATAAGATCCTGGCTGGGATGAAATGACTCCATCAAAATAACAATAACAATATATATAGCGATAGAAGAGAAAGGGAGATATATAGCGATAGAATTGAGATACTTGCTTCGGTACATTCTTCGCCCAATTTCACGTGTTTTAACATCTATGAATGAGCTTTCGATTAAGTTAAATTTGTAGACGATGTAAAATATAAATAATTACGCAAAATATTAAATTAGTATATTTCGTCGTATTCAATGAGTAGATTAATATAATTCAATGCGTGTATTAATGCGAATATTACATTTAAGATCACCGGTAGTAGAAGGAGTCAACCGAATATATAATAATAATAACTTATTTGAAGACATTTTATTGTCTTTTTTATATTATATACGTACGATTATTCCTCCTAAAGGCTTCATAATAATATCCACTATTGTCTTCGCCCGTTACGATATTATAATTATTGCGTATGCCTGACGTCGGATGTTAATTTGTCTACGTCCACCTTAAGTTACCACGGTTACTATGACACCTCAACGTAAACAAAGAATGGAAACTCCAGTCTTATGCCTTGATGCCTTTTAGAGAATGCTTACGTACTAAAGAAAGAACAAAATGATATATAAAACGTTAACTTAAGCAATTGTTTCTATTCTATTCTATATGATATAATATCATCGCTGTAGACTTCTTAAGAGATCGGTTAGACGTATAATTATAATCTTAATTTGTAACGAGAATTAGCTACGCGTCGTAAATTTATCGCTTTATACCGTTGCGTAATCTCACGATGATGAATTTCGAACTTAACGATAGAGAAGTATTGATAATTAACACAATAATACGTACACTTCTAGACACTAGTTTTATAAACTTTACTTATACCCCGAACAAATTATTTAAGAAGCAACTATTTGCGAAGAATAATTTATACATATTTGTAATGATGGAATTTATAAATCTATTACTTAGTGAAATATGACATTATATATTTATATGTTTGTTTTGCATATAATAGATTATTTTCTAACTTCTATAAACTCCCTAAAGCTATGGAAAGAATAATATGTAACAATATTAAAATTTACTTCAAAGAATTATTTATCATTTTCTAATATTATTATGTGTGTATAAATAAAATAATCTATAAGAATGGGTTGAGTAAGTTAATTGAATAATGAAGAGTACATCAAATATACAAATAAGTTGTATTGTGTAGGAATATAATAAATGAAATATTGAATTATTTTTATCATTTATTAAAAATTTAAATTGAAGGGGGTGGACAAATTAATAAATTGAAAAACGGAGATATAAAAATAAAATATATATATACACAATTCACTAATAAAAGTATAACATATATCCAATTGATATGAATTCATCGTATTTAATTTATATTTATATATTTTAATTAGTTTATAAATAATACCCGTAAAATATATGTACATGACTGCATAACAATATATATATATATATATATATATTATTGATAATTCTACTACATTAGTAGTAGTAATATGTACACATAGTAGAGGCACGGGAACACTTATTTGGGAATACGTTCGAGTAGATCGTGTCCCAACATGTGACGACCCTCGAATTGACCGTTAGGTTCGGGTGCCGTGGACTCGGGTTCCACGAAGGGGCGTCTACGCTGACAGGCGGGCGCCTCGGGGGGGTCGAACTCCGCGGAACTCAAACGAAGGAACTCGGTATCGCGATCTCGAATCGCGTCGTCACGGCTGACCTGCCAGTCGGACAGTTGCTCCGGGTAGCCGAACTGAGCGGCGCTTCGGTACACGGGCGCCGGCGGCTCGGGTTCCAGGTTGAGGTCGGCCATTCGACGGGCGAGCTTGCACTGCTCGATGAACAGGTCGCGTTCGCGAATGAAACGCATGTCCTGTCCTGTGGCGCTGTACTCGCTGAACGCTACGCTGTTTGAGCAGACGCCGGACACGATTTCGGTCAGTAGGGGGCTGCTGCTGCGACGGTCCGTGCATCTGTGTTAGGGGCGTGGTTAATAGGGTTTGGTGATAGCTGTGTAGTTTAAGGTTTTGATAGTAGAGGGGGGGGGGGGAATTATAGTATATTATACTATCCCATATTTGGGAAATTGCCACAAAATAACCATTAAAAGTCACTGAATGATCACAAGAGTACTCTTTGTTCGGAGGAGGATAGTTATTAAAGTTTATATATGTTATATACGCAGTTCATTGGCGCGGTATTCAATGCTCTATATATTAATACTGAGGGATATATCCTATAGGTTAATAAGTTAATAAAATATTTGAGGGGAAATTATAGTAGGATCCTACTATCCTAGTATCCTATAGTATACTATCCTAGACCAATCGTTAGCTATCTCCCCGATGTTAAATATCACCCTAGGACATCATAGGACATCATATGATGTCCTTAGAACAACCTAGCCCCTATCACTGCACCCATATCGCTACACCCCTATCGCTGCGCCCATATCGATGCGCCCCTATCTCTGCGCCCCTATCGCTGCACCACTATCGCTACACCCCTATCGCTGCACCCCTATCGCTGCGCCCCTACCTGTGATCGGCCCACCTCTCGAAGCCCGATATAGGGTCCATGAACTCGTACTGCATGGCGAACAGTTCGTCGCGTACGTCGACTTCCTCGAAGCACGGAGGGTACAGCACCTTGTACGGCTGGTTGTGAAACATGCCGTGTCGGGTCAGGGTGTGTCCGTTCGGGTCGCTGTCGGACAGCATTTCTCGCATCAGGTTCTCGTCCTGACGTTCCGCGGCGGTCGGCGGAGGCGGTCGACGGTCTTCGTTGGTGTAGCCTTTACGGAAACGGTACTCGAACGACGGTCGTCTAGGAGGTGGTTTACGGTGACTCCTACGGTGAAGCTTCTGTTGCTGCTGTTGTTGCTGTTGCTGCTGTTGATGCTGCTGCTGCTGCATTTGCTGCTGGTGACGTATCTGCTGTTGGTGACGCACGATTTGCTGGTGTTGAACCATTTGCTGGTGTTGAACCATCTGCGAGTGGTGAACCATCTGCGAGTGGTGAATCATCTGCGTGTGAAGCACCATCTGGGTGTGTTGCACCATCTGGGTGTGTTGCACCATCTGCATGCGTTGAGCCATCTCTGTGTGTGCGGTTTGGTATGGTGCGCATTAGTGGATGGTGGCTAAATACGGCTAACATTAATAGCCTCATAATAGCAACATAACAGCATGTTTAAGAAACTCAAATGTTTACATTGTGCTATTATGTTGCCATTAAATGTCTATTATGCTGCTATTAATTTGTCGTGCTATTATACTGCTGTTATGTTGTTATTTAAAGTCTATTATGCTATTATTATGAATATTATTAGAATAGTAACATAATAGCAGCATAATATACTTTTAAAATTAATAGCTGCATAATAATAGTATAATACATTAAATAGCATCATAACAGCAGCATAATAGCTGGGGCGCTAGAACGATTTTATATGTCAACCAATCAAAATAAAATTTGGTGGTAAAAGTTGGGGGGGGGGACCAATACATAGGAGGTCCCCCTAGATTATAAAGTGGGGGGAACATATCCCCCCGTCCCACCCCCTGTTGCAGCGCCCTTAATAATAGCATAACAAATTAATAGCATCATAAAAGACATTTAATGGAAACATAATATCAGTATAATAGCACAATGTAAACATTTGAGGTTATTAAATATGCTGTTATGCTACTATTATGAGGCTATTACTGTTTGATGGGTATAATGCGCGCGGATGTGGACGCGTATATACTGCGCACCGTGTAGCTGAATTCGGGAGAATTATTACTAATTATAATAAATCGTAATTTTAATTTTAGTATTTCAATTATTTTATTGTTTTACGTTTTTATAGCTTATTTGTACATTACTATAAATATTTATATATTTATATGTATTTATATATATATATATATATATATATATATATATATATATATATATATATATATATATATCATATGTGTTCATATATATATATAGGATAATAAAATCAATGTAATAACATATATATATAAGCTATAGCTTATATGTGATTCAGATAAAATTATATATAGGATCATAAATATAGTATAATATCACTATATTGGTAGGATATATAACGTTGTTAACTAATTAATGTATTTATAACAAATATAAAATATAATAATATACACTATTATTTATATATTATATTTAACAGTGTATCATAGTACACATTTATAAAAAGAGTAGGTTAATTTACTATTTAATAATAATAATTTATATAATAACTTACATGTTTAAGTAATTATATATATTGGTATTAATTAATTCGTATAAACGTAAAGTTGAGTAAATGTATACAATTTAAAAAACATACGTTGACGCCATTTAAACTGTACACACTTTGTAACTTATAATGTAAATAAATGTATAATTTACGTTAAATATAGTATATTTATAGTAGATTAAATTTATTAATTATATAGTTACTTAGTATGTATATATATAATTCTAAACACGATAAGTAATATATAATAAACACAACTAACTTCAATGAATTCGATAATGTTAATGTTTTAACAACTTAATATTAAAGTAAATAAATAATATGATTGAAATTGCATAAAATTAATCTAATTGGCTAATGATAATTACTTAAATTACTTGTGTAACACAACTACTATATTAATTAGAAACAATATTAATAATACCATTGGTTTATAATTAAATATGTAAGATAAATATTTATGTTTTGTTTAAATCCTGGGTACTTATAAATGATTAAATAAGCAATTAATGAAATAAAAAATACTATTTTTTCCTATTTTTAAATTATAATTTTTTTTAAAATATATAAGTAATATACTTATCCGGATACTTATTATTTAATATATTAGTTTATCTAATTAATTTAATATATATTTTATTCTTATTTACATTATATATTATACCCAATATATAATATGTATTATTAAATCATAATAATAGCATGAATTTTAAGCATAATTTGATTAATATTATACATTTTATATTAATAATAAATTATATTGTAAACTAGATCTATTAGTTTCAGATTTGTGATATAGGATCCTACATATTACATACTATAATTGTTTGTTACATCAGATAATAAATTGTACCTATTTATATTTTATAATAACATTTAACATTCATTTTTAATTCGTTTTATTTAAGATGAGTTCTATACAATTATAAATATAATTAGTTATTTTATTATATATATATATATATATATATATATATTAATTTACATACTATTTTGTATGCGAAACAATGTAATGTGCTTGCAATATGTATATATGTATCCTATAGGATACTGTATGTATGCATGTAGGCATGTATGTATGTATGTATGTATGTATGTATGTATGTGTGTATGTATATATATATATATAGGTATATATATTATATATATATAGGTATATTATATATTTATCAGATCTAGGCAATTTACTGTGATTTTTAAATTGAACAACAATGTATATATTATAGTAGTATACTACTATAGGTATATATTTATAAATATGTGTTTTACTAGTTATATTATAAATGTAAACAAATATTTGACTTTTAATAATTTTAACAACTATTTTAGTATTTCTCGGGGTTTTTTTTAATTCCATTAAATTTTGTATATAATATATGGTATATACTATATTATATATAGTCTATATACTATATAGTAGAGTAAACTTATATATATATATATATATATATATATATATATATATATCATATATAGTATAGTATATATATATATATATATATATATATATATATATATATATATATATAGATAGAATACTATAGTCTTTACAATGTGCTATTCCATCTTTCTGTCTAAATATAAGAAACATTTCTATGTTATATAATAGGTTTTCATATGGAATATTGTGTAATAATTATTATAATGGTGTAATAATTATTATAATTGTGTAATAATTATGTTTTAATATTCTAGTAAAAATATTTATCTTTATTATTAATGTAAAATATTAATATTTAATATATAATATATAATATATATTTAATATATATTTTAATATAAAATATTAATATTTTAATAATAAATATAAATATTGTTATTAGAATATTAAAACATACTCATATTTATCTTTATTACAAGGCATATCTTATTTATTATTCATTTAATATTATTTAAATAAATTATACCATTTTAACTATTTAATTTAGTGGTATATATACGAATGTGCATATGTATATATATGTGCATATATGCCTATAGGCATTAGGCATATTAGTATACTAATTTATTTTATTCATACCTATTATTATCACATTTTATTTCTATTAATTTATTTTTAAACATATGTTAAACATATGATAACAATTAATAGAGATGTGTAATGTTAATACTTTATTTATTTGAATATTATTATTTTATAAATTATTATAATATATTATATCTGATATCTGATATATATATATATATATATATATATATTTTGTTATTGATTGAAATCTCAAATATATATATATATATATATATATATATATATTGAATACAATACAAATAGCGGATAAATGGACTATACATATATATATATATATATATATATATATATATATATATATATATATATATATATATATATATATATATATATATATTTAACTGTGTCTATAATGTATACATATATATATATATGGATGAAATGTCAGCATATACAATTATAACCATATATATTCTTATGATATTATATTCTTATTATTCATCAAATGTGTCATTATAAATGATAGCTATAGCTATAACTAAGGTTATAACCTTCGGCCTAAGCTATAGCTTAAGTAAATTTACTATTGTACAATATTTAATTCATAGTATTTATTCCTGTTATCTAATTATTACAACCCACTTTCTATTATTTAAAAATAGTAGGATATAGTTATAGGGGATAGTATCATAATACGGACATTGTCGGACAGTGTTCGTCGGACACCTTCAGTATCTCAGAAACTAAGAGTATTATACAATTTTTTATAATTATATATATATATATAATTATTTAACATATATGTTAAAGTGCAAATAAAAAATTGACATGGTTTAAAATATTTTAAGTTTTAAAATTAATTATATTTAAGTATATATAGGGAAATATTTCTTAATCAAACATTTCCTTTTTATTGACTTTTAATCTTCCATCCCAGTATTCGTATACCTTCAAGACTAATAAATATATATATATATATATATATTAGTCTCGAACGTATACACATGTAGGATATATACATGCTAAATCTATATTTGTTATCATTTTATTATTTAACTTTTATTCAATTATTCAATATATTCAATAAACTGATTTCATTTATTAGGTTTTTATATTTATATTATTAGGTTTTTAAGTTTATGATAACAAATTTCGACTGTAAACCTCTCAATCATATACAAATGTATTAATATCTTAAATATTAATAATCCTTAAGAATGTATGTGCGTCGTTTAAATAATCTATTCTCAACAATAATGTCATACAAATCTCTAATACGGATACATTTAGTGGGTTAGGGACAGGCCCGTAGCCAGAAATGTACACCAGGGGGGGGGTAAGGACCCACAAAATGTTAAGACTAAAATATAATGAATATAAACTATAGTTTATTATACATTATACTATAGTATACTAGTAATAATATCACTAGTAGTAATTTACTAGTATACTCTATTACTAATATTAACGCACACTATGAATTACTTAGGGTACCTATACCCCTTTATTTATATATAAATAACCAATAAATAAAAGTACACTGTGCGTGTATATTATATACTATATAAACATAACTTTATAAGCATATAATAAAACAAAAATCAGTAGGATCAGGTTAACTGGTAACGTATATAATAAAACAAAAATCAGTAGGATCAAGTTAACTGGTAACGTATATAATAATAACATCAGTAGATAATTATCTTATAGACTTAAGTCTACTAAATACTAGCGAGTGAACTAAACATTTAATCATGGCAAAGGTAAGCTTATAAAGAGATTTTCTAATATTATATAGAAAATAATTAGTGCTTATCATATTATTAATGTGTGGAGATTAGTATAGGTGAGATGTTATAGTGAAACCGAGGATAGTTATAGTAGAAACGGATGAGTGATTGATAGAGGAGAAATGGGTCTTGAGAATATGATAGTATAAGTTTTAGTCATATTTAAGCAAATTGAGTTATGAGAGAACCAATGAGTGATATCACTAATACAATTACACATAGATATTTGAATCATACCAGAATCACTAGAACTAGGAAAGGGCTATATATCTGAAGATTATCGGCATAAAAATGATAGTTACTATTAGGATATTTGTGAAAAATTGATTTTATAGGATTTTATAGGAATAATATAAATAATGAAAAATATAGGGCCCCGAACAGATCCTTGTGGAACACAATGTATGTTAACATAAGGAGGAGATAACGAGGAGTTAATCACCGAAGATGTTCTAGATTAAATAAAATACATACACCAACTGTGTACTTGACCGATGTGTTTCTTCTTGTTGGAAGAAATTGGCAAACAATGAACTCTATCAGGTTGGTCCGGAAGATATTCCATAACTACCGAGCATATCAGTAAAGTATGACGATTTGGTAGAGAGAAGTTTTGTCTTGTAAAGCGATCAAAACTGTAAAGGAAATAAGATCAGATTCAAATTTATAGGATGCATATTTAGGTATAATCCTACATTGTAGTCTACGAAATAGTTGCCTCGGGTTAACAAGCTCAATATTAAACCATGAAAACTTAGAATAAGTTCGGTTGATAAGAGTAGGAGGGTAGAAAAATATCAAGCGAATGAGATAATGCAAAATTAAAATAATCAAAAAATGTAGACAAATCAGAAGATATACTGTTGTTAAGTTGATGGAATACAGAGTTAAAACACATTGGTTTATCAATAAAGGAGATTAATGTGTTTCATCGTCAAGTTTAAATCAAATAATATGGCAAAGTGATCAGATATTAGAGAACTTTGAGTGGGATATGAAATTAATTTAGAATTATCTAAATATAAAAAAAGTCAATATTATTACTATAGTGTTAGTAGTAAAGAAAACATGGTGCGTCAGGGAATACTCAAATATAAGTTTATTCAGATATAAGGAATCATGATTTTCATTATTAATTTGAATATTAAAATCATCAAGAATAACCATGTTAACTGATGTGAGATTCTAAAATAGAAGAGATGACATCTAAGAAACTCCATAGGCTAGATGAAGGTGGACGGTAGATAAGTATAAGTATAATGGTACATAATGAAGGAAACTGAATATTAGGCCTACATATCATAATTTCATATGAAGAGAAACATGGGGTGGATGACGAAATAAGCTTAAGTTCCGATGAGAATAACAGAGCTAGGCCTCCACGACGATGTGGTGTAGACCTATTAGCAAGCAATATTTTAAAACCAGCAGAATCATTAATAGTTATCCAAGTCTCAGTAATAGCAGATATAAAACAATTAGAATCAATAATAAATTGTGTAATCAAATCATTTTTATTTCGTACTGATCTAGCATTGAGTAGTTGAAAAGAATACTTTTTAGGAAAGTGCATTGGTTGTCAATCAATAGTTGGATCTTTTTTACGCGATTCATAGAAGGAATCACATGATTGGGGCCATTTGTCAAACCATTTTCTTTTTCCATTGCGGAATTACAATTGTAACCTTAGTATGAAAGTTCTATAATCTACAAATAGATATAGGCGTTAAATTGGCTATTCGTTATTTTGTATATATATATATATAAATATATCGGTAAATCTTTTTATTTTATTTCCAAAAGATGCTCTACCACTTGTACATTTAGGATAAACATTTCCGAGATCAGATGGACCATCATTTAAATTGATTTGTTCATATTTATTTAGTGATATTGTTTGTATTATGGGTTGGTTGGATATTGTATTCTGTTACTGCTATTCCGTGATCTATTAATTTATCTGCTCCTATTTTAGTTAAAAAACCAAATAGTGTGTTGTTGTTTGCTCATGATAGGGTAACTATTAATTAATTACAATTAAATTATTAAAATTTATTTTTGATATTTACCATAATTTTAGAAAATATTTTATAAAACCATAAATACTGAATTGGATCCTCACTATAATGCATATGACTAAAATACATACATTCTAATAAATAAATATAATATAAATAAAATTATAAAATAAAAATATAAATATAATTGAATATCTAGTAAATATAATATGAAAAAAACGTAATGTGAAACAAGTAGTATGGCCTATCTGATTTCAGGGGGGGCTAGCAGATCTCAGGTGGGGTCTTACCCCCACATCCCCCCCCCCCCGTGGCTACGGGCCTGGTTAGGGGAGAGTTATCTAATATCGACATTCACGTAATATCGACACCCTAGAAATCTCCTAAAATATAATTCCAATCAAAAATAATTAATATATGAAATGTTTATCAATATAATTCGAATTCATATAAGTGTAATTTTTTTTTAATATTAGTATTATGTTAACTATAAACAACAAATTGAATTTTTTTGTTACAACTCAAACAACTACATTTATGAAATGTTTATAAGTACACTATAATTCTCAATCATTTAAAAATGTAGGTATTTTAATTATTACAAATAAATTTTATAAATCTAATTATATTACAATGTGCCGACAAGTTTTGTATTTTTCATAATTTGTTATAAAGTTATTAACTTTTACCTAAGTAACATACATTTTCATAATACCGACACCCTAATTGCGTATAATATCAACACCCCTGTTATCTCAGAGTTAAACAAAATAAACAAAATAAATTAAATTTTAAAATAGTTATTATATATATATATATATATATATATAAGTACCTACTTAATACGTATAAATAGAAATTTGAAATATTTAATTGAGAAATAATAAAGTTATGGTGATTTATTGTCAGGGTGTCGGTATTCGAGTACACTCTCCCCTAGTAGTATTAACGTAATACATATATCATTGCATACACCCATATACACGTATTATATAGGTATATATAAATTAATGTCTTAATCTTAATCAATAATTTCACCTCATACCGATATTATGATTATAATCCACCATCCTCCCGTGTATCACAACTAAATAATGTACTCACCGAAAACTCCCCTAGGCCCCTATATCAGATGTGTCTAACAGCTACTGGTTAATAATTCAAATACCTACACATAATCAAATCCGGTTTGTTAATTATTAAAATACTAATTTATTAAACTATATATATATATAATTATATTAAAAGCTTAATTATGTATATATCCTTCTTTTCAGATACTAGTATAACAGCTGTTATGGCAACACGCGTGTGGATACAAAGATATGTGATACATTCTGTGGTTTACTCTTTTAGAAACTTAAAAGTGAGGATGAACAAAATATGCTGATTTTATAAATAATAAATAATTAATCTTTATTATTAGTTTGTATACGCAGTTTGTTTTTGATTATTTGTATACTTATATATATATATATATATATACATATATATATATACCTAAATCTAACTATAGTTATATAGACTATAGTCTATATAACTACATATATATACCTAAATCTAACTATAGTTATATAGACTATAGTCTATATAACTATATATAGTCTCAATAAATAAATGTATCTTTTAAAGACTAACTTAATATATAATTATAAAACATGTCTCAAATAGGTTTCAAATACATTTTTTAAAGACTACCCAAAAAACTAGTCATCCACCATGTCCTTAAAACATTATAAATGTAGGTTTAAAAATAGTGTGATTTCTATTTACTGGGATTAGACTATATTATAAATAAAGGATTACATCAAATTATACATTTGATAATACATAGTATCTCCGCCTGGTGTTAAATAGGGTGTCCGTATTACAATACAGTGTATCCGCATTCGAGCCTATATCTAATAAGGACACCTCATGAGGTAGTTATAACTATAGAACATAAGGATTTCAATAAAATTACAATGATATTCATAAGTTTAGGACAAATATATTTTTGAATTAGAATATTGGGTAAAACAATGATATGCTGACGCAGTACCGTTTTAAGGGATGTGTTGTGGACAATTGTCCTCTCCGCTACCATGTTGCCTCACCACTTTTAAATTTGTCATACAAAAAATCAGATATTTTCATAATCAATTATATCATAATTTATTTAGTGTAGATCAGTAAAATAATCGGTATTTCATTAGATTGTTTTTATAAACAATTGAAAATAAAATACCTTTTTTTAAATTGTCCCCCGACATATGAATATTCACCTCCTTTAAATATGCATTTTATATTAAGTCAGGTATGCCTATTATATCCAGAGCTGGGCACGATACTCAAAAATGTATAATAGATACAATTAAAATTACACACTTTTTTCTTATAATAGATACAAATACAATTACTTTAAAAAAAATAATAGTAGATACAATTACAAATACAGAATTTTCTTAGTAGATACATCTTAGTAGATACAAATAAATTATAATTATATAAAATATATATAAACATATAGATTTATAAATTATATAGATATATATTATATCATATAATATATATGTGTATATATATATATATATATATATATATATATATATATATATATATATATTCATCGATGTCGAATTTGATAGTACATATCAAGGTACATTACACGGAATAATATCCCGAAATATTTTCTAGAAAGTGATTTTCTAGCAAGTTGTAGTGGGACCCCTTTTAAGTTACTATATTTCCCGAAAATTGTCGGAAAGTAATGGGATAACTCACTACATTCTCCTTAATTTATCAGCTTCCTTCTATACCCTTGACCATAATATCCTTATAAATGGACTATCCTCTATCGGAATATGTGGTACTTCACTCGATTGGTTCATATCATACCTAACTGGTCATTTGTTTACCAAATTAGCATAAATTCACTAATTTCTAAACCTCGTAAAGTTACTCATGGAGTACCTCAAGGTCTGTTCTTGGTCAACTCCTATTCAATATCAATCTACTTCCCTTATTTAAAATTATTGACAAATACCCCCACTATAGATCTATAGTCGACTATCACTCGTATACAGATGACATATTACACTGTAGATTGATATACCCTAACAATGCAATACATTTACTTAACAACTGTATTACTGATATACATAACAGGCTCACCAACAACTCCTTATCACTAAACTGTCTTAAAACTGAATCATTGCATATTAAAACATCTACTACTATATTCCTTCCACCACAAATTACCATTAACAATTTAAGTATTTATTATGCTAATAAATTAAAAACTCTTGGTATATTAATCGACCCAACACTATAATTTCACATTCCGAATAAATCACTATCATAGTCAATTAACTACATACTACAAAACCTACGAACAATAATACCCTTCATTAATTTTAATACTGCAATCTTCTCGCTACATCACTCATTCTACCCCACATTGATTACTATAATTCCTGTCCCTATAGGGACATATATGCCTCCTCTAAATCTAATAAATAAACGCCTTCAAAACACAGCTATCAGATTTATATATTTTTCAACATAGCTAAACATTCCAGACAACATATATCTCCTCTAAGAACCAACTTACATTGGCTGCCAATAAAATCCAGTATAATTTATAATATTTCACTCATCATACATTTATCTACTCACTATAACACACCATACTATCTCGCCAACTTACTAACTTCCCAACATAACTATTTACAACAACACAAATAAACAAATTCAAATTAAAAACTCCAGTTCTATCATATTTAACATCTGCCCAACATAAATCTTTCTCCGTCCATGCTCCAAAAATCTAGAATGATCTACTTCACAATATCCGGTCAATTGACTCAACTGTAATACTCAATTTAAATCTCAAAACATGCCGTTTTCTCAATAAATACATTAAAAAGCACGTCCGAAAACTTCCATAAAGTAGTTGATGGAAGTGCTTAAACGAATTAGGTAACTGGTAACAAGTAACTAAAATTATAGTTAACTTGCTATAAATAATATTCTAGCAAACAATTCCGGACATTATTTCCGGAAAAACTGGTTGTGGGATACCCCTTTTAAAAGGACATATTAAATACATACAACGTGTTACCTTATAACGTGTTCTTCAATAAATGATATAGAATAAATTTGTTGACATTTAATGACATTTAATGATACCAACGATGAATCTTTTAGTGTATACATTGGTTGTACACACGCTGGTATACCAGCGTTTATTTCATCTGAAATTATACTGTGAGCCATTACATACTATAGATATACATTATTACAATATACTATTTTTCAACTAAAAATAATCAGCGACCTTTACTTTCGAATGTTAAACATGAATATAGTAAATTATCAAATATACAAAAAATAAATTATTAATATATTATTAATTATTATTATTTAGAATTATCATATTTATTAAAATGATTTTATATTTCTATATAATATATAATTTTGAATTATAAATCAATTATTATATAAAATATATTATCAAAATAATGTATTTGTTTTCAATAAATGTATATAATGGTTTTTGAGAATAAATCACTATAATTGATATATCATAATTGTTAACAATGAATTAATTTCAATTTTAACAAAAGATATTTTATTAAAAAATATATAATTAAAATTAATTTATAAAATGATATTATAAAATATTGATATAAAATAAATATAATAACCAAATGATATGATATAATAAAATGTATCTGTTTAAATAATTGTCTTAATAGATACGTATCTATTTATTATATTTATGACTAATAGATACGATTACAAATACTTTTGTAATTTTTATAATAGATACAAATACAAATACAAATGTATCTACGATACTGATTTTTTGCCTTAATAGATACTGTATCGGCGATACTGCCCAGCTCTGATTATATCATATATATATATATATATATATATATATATATATATATATATATATATATATATATATTTCCCGGCGTATATAAGAGAAATCTTCATCTAAGTTCCTGGATGGGATGAAAGGACTCCACCAAATAAAAAAATAACAATATATAGCTATATGATTATTTAATTATAATGAATGTAAATAAACTACCGGTAGGGGATATTTACATTACCGGTAGGGGATATTTACATTACCTATGGGATGTTTACATTACCTATGAGATATTTACATTACCTATGGGATATTTACATTACCGGTAGGGGATGTTTACATTACCTATGAGATGTTTACATTACCTATGAGATATGTACATTACCTATGAGATATTTACATTACCTATGAGATATTTACATTACCTATGAGATATTTACATTACCTATGAGATATTTACATTACCGGTAGGGGATGTTTACATTACCTATGGGATGTTTACATTACCTATGAGATATTTACATTACCTATGGGATATTTACATTACCGGTAGGGGATGTTTACATTACCCATGGGATGTTTACATTACCTATGGGATGTTTACATTACCTATGAGATATTTACATTACCTATGGGATATTTACATTACCTAGGGGATATTTACATTACCTATGAGATATTTACATTACCTATGGGATGTTTACATTACCTATGAGATATTTACATTACCTATGGGATATTTACATTACCTATGAGATATTTACATTACCTATGAGATATTTACATTACCTATGGGATATTTACATTACCTATGGGATATTTACATTACCGGTAGGGGATGTTTACATTACCTATGGGATATTTACATTACCTATGGGATGTTTACATTACCTATGAGATATTTACATTACCGGTAGGGGATGTTTACATTACCTATGAGATGTTTACATTACCGGTAGGGGATGTTTACATTACCTATGAGATATTTACATTACCTATGGGATATTTACATTACCTATGAGATATTTACATTACCTATGAGATATTTACATTACCTATGGGATATTTACATTACCTATGGGATATTTACATTACCGGTAGGGGATGTTTACATTACCTATGGGATATTTACATTACCTATGAGATATTTACATTACCTATAGGATATTTACATTACCTATGGGATATTTACATTACCGGTAGGGGATGTTTACATTACCTATGAGATATTTACATTACCTATGAGATATTTACATTACCGGTAGGGGATGTTTACATTACCTATGGGATATTTACATTACCTATGAGATATTTACATTACCTATGAGATATTTACATTACCTATGGGATATTTACATTACCTATGAGATGTTAACATTACCGGTAGGGGATGTTTACATTACCTATGGGATGTTTACATTACCTATGGGATATTTACATTACCTATGAGATGTTAACATTACCGGTAGGGGATGTTTACATTACCTATGGGATGTTTACATTACCTATGGGATATTTACATTACCTATGGGATGTTTACATTACCTATGAGATATTTACATTACCTATGGGATGTTTACATTACCGGTAGGGGATGTTTACATTACCTATGAGATATTTACATTACCTATGAGATATTTACATTACCTATGAGATATTTACATTACCTATGAGATATTTACATTACCGGTAGGGGATGTTTACATTACCGGTAGGGGATGTTTACATTACCTATGGGATGTTTACATTACCTATGGGATATTTACATTACCTATGGGATATTTACATTACCTATGAGATGTTTACATTACCTATGGGATGTTTACATTACCTATGAGATATTTACATTACCTATGAGATATTTACATTACCTATGGGATATTTACATTACCTATGGGATATTTACATTACCTATGGGATATTTACATTACCTATGAGATATTTACATTACCTATGGGATATTTACATTACCTATGAGATATTTACATTACCTATGAGATATTTACATTACCGGTAGGGGATATTTACATTACCTATGGGATATTTACATTACCGGTAGGGGATGTTTACATTACCTATGAGATATTTACATTACCTATGAGATATTTACATTACCTATGAGATATTTACATTACCTATGGGATATTTACATTACCTATGAGATATTTACATTACCTATGAGATATTTACATTACCTATGGGATATTTACATTACCTATGGGATATTTACATTACCGGTAGGGGATGTTTACATTACCTATGAGATGTTTACATTACCTATGGGATGTTTACATTACCTATGAGATATTTACATTACCTATGAGATATTTACATTACCTATGGGATATTTACATTACCTATGGGATATTTACATTACCTATGGGATATTTACATTACCTATGGGATATTTACATTACCGGTAGGGGATGTTTACATTACCGGTAGGGGATGTTTACATTACCTATGAGATATTTACATTACCTATGAGATATTTACATTACCTATGAGATATTTACATTACCTATGAGATATTTACATTACCTATGAGATATTTACATTACCTATGGGATGTTTACATTACCTATGGGATATTTACATTACCTATGGGATATTTACATTACCTATGAGATATTTACATTACCTATGAGATATTTACATTACCTATGGGATATTTACATTACCTATGGGATATTTACATTACCGGTAGGGGATGTTTACATTACCTATGAGATGTTTACATTACCTATGGGATGTTTACATTACCTATGAGATATTTACATTACCTATGAGATATTTACATTACCTATGGGATATTTACATTACCTATGGGATATTTACATTACCTATGGGATATTTACATTACCTATGGGATATTTACATTACCGGTAGGGGATGTTTACATTACCGGTAGGGGATGTTTACATTACCTATGAGATATTTACATTACCTATGAGATATTTACATTACCTATGAGATATTTACATTACCTATGAGATATTTACATTACCTATGAGATATTTACATTACCTATGGGATGTTTACATTACCTATGGGATATTTACATTACCTATGGGATATTTACATTACCGGTAGGGGATGTTTACATTACCTATGAGATATTTACATTACCTATGAGATGTTTACATTACCTATGGGATATTTACATTACCTATGGGATATTTACATTACCGGTAGGGGATATTTACATTACCTATGAGATATTTACATTACCTATGGGATATTTACATTACCTATGAGATATTTACATTACCTATGAGATATTTACATTACCTATGAGATATTTACATTACCTATGAGATATTTACATTACCTATGGGATGTTTACATTACCGGTAGGGGATGTTTACATTACCTATGAGATATTTACATTACCTATGGGATATTTACATTACCTATGGGATATTTACATTACCGGTAGGGGATGTTTACATTACCTATGAGATATTTACATTACCTATGAGATGTTTACATTACCTATGGGATATTTACATTACCTATGGGATATTTACATTACCGGTAGGGGATATTTACATTACCTATGAGATATTTACATTACCTATGGGATATTTACATTACCTATGAGATATTTACATTACCTATGAGATATTTACATTACCTATGAGATATTTACATTACCTATGAGATATTTACATTACCTATGGGATGTTTACATTACCGGTAGGGGATGTTTACATTACCTATGAGATATTTACATTACCTATGGGATATTTACATTACCTATGAGATGTTAACATTACCGGTAGGGGATGTTTACATTACCTATGAGATATTTACATTACCGGTAGGGGATGTTTACATTACCTATGAGATATTTACATTACCTATGGGATATTTACATTACCTATGAGATATTTACATTACCTATGAGATATTTACATTACCTATGAGATATTTACATTACCTATGAGATATTTACATTACCTATGGGATGTTTACATTACCTATGAGATATTTACATTACCTATGAGATATTTACATTACCTATGGGATATTTACATTACCTATGGGATATTTACATTACCTATGGGATATTTACATTACCTATGAGATATTTACATTACCTATGGGATATTTACATTACCTATGAGATATTTACATTACCTATGAGATATTTACATTACCTATGGGATATTTACATTACCTATGGGATATTTACATTACCGGTAGGGGATGTTTACATTACCTATGAGATGTTTACATTACCTATGGGATGTTTACATTACCTATGAGATATTTACATTACCTATGAGATATTTACATTACCTATGGGATATTTACATTACCTATGGGATATTTACATTACCTATGGGATATTTACATTACCTATGGGATATTTACATTACCGGTAGGGGATGTTTACATTACCGGTAGGGGATGTTTACATTACCTATGAGATATTTACATTACCTATGAGATATTTACATTACCTATGAGATATTTACATTACCTATGAGATATTTACATTACCTATGAGATATTTACATTACCTATGGGATGTTTACATTACCTATGGGATATTTACATTACCTATGGGATATTTACATTACCGGTAGGGGATGTTTACATTACCTATGAGATATTTACATTACCTATGAGATGTTTACATTACCTATGGGATATTTACATTACCTATGGGATATTTACATTACCGGTAGGGGATATTTACATTACCTATGAGATATTTACATTACCTATGGGATATTTACATTACCTATGAGATATTTACATTACCTATGAGATATTTACATTACCTATGAGATATTTACATTACCTATGAGATATTTACATTACCTATGGGATGTTTACATTACCGGTAGGGGATGTTTACATTACCTATGAGATATTTACATTACCTATGGGATATTTACATTACCTATGAGATGTTAACATTACCGGTAGGGGATATTTACATTACCTATGAGATATTTACATTACCGGTAGGGGATATTTACATTACCTATGGGATATTTACATTACCTATGAGATATTTACATTACCTAGGGGATATTTACATTACCTATGGGATGTTTACATTACCTATGTGATGTTTACATTACCGGTAGGGGATATTTACATTACCGGTAGGGGATGTTTACATTACCTATGGGATATTTACATTACCTATGGGATGTTTACATTACCTATGAGATATTTACATTACCTATGGGATGTTTACATTACCGGTAGGGGATATTTACATTACCGGTAGGGGATGTTTACATTACCTATGGGATGTTTACATTACCTATGAGATATTTACATTACCTATGGGATATTTACATTACCTATGGGATGTTTACATTACCTATGGGATATTTACATTACCTATGGGATATTTACATTACCTATGGGATGTTTACATTACCTATGGGATATGTACATTACCTATGAGATATTTACATTACCTAGGGGATGTTTACATTACCTATGGGATATTTACATTACCTATGGGATATGTACATTACCTATGAGATATTTACATTACCTAGGGGATGTTTACATTACCTATGGGATATTTATATTACCTATGGGATATTTACATTACCTATGGGATATTTACATTACCTATGAGATATTTACATTACCTATGAGATATTTACATTACCTATGGGATATTTACATTACCTATGGGATATTTACATTACCTATGAGATATTTACATTACCTAGGGGATATTTACATTACCGGTAGGGGATATTTACATTACCTATGGGATGTTTACATTAACTATGAGATGTTTACATTACCTATGGGATGTTTACATTACCGGTAGGGGATATTTACATTACCGGTAGGGGATGTTTACATTACCTATGGGATGTTTACATTACCTATGAGATATTTACATTACCTATGGGATATTTACATTACCTATGGGATGTTTACATTACCTATGGGATATTTACATTACCTATGGGATATTTACATTACCTATGGGATGTTTACATTACCTATGGGATATGTACATTACCTATGAGATATTTACATTACCTAGGGGATGTTTACATTACCTATGGGATATTTACATTACCTATGGGATATGTACATTACCTATGAGATATTTACATTACCTAGGGGATGTTTACATTACCTATGGGATATTTATATTACCTATGGGATATTTACATTACCGGTAGGGGATGTTTACATTACCGGTAAGGGATATTTACATTACCTATGAGATATTTACATTACCTAGGGGATATTTATATTACCTATGAGATATTTACATTACCTATGAGATATTTACATTACCTATGAGATATTTACATTACCTATGAGATATTTACATTACCTATGAGATATTTACATTACCTATGAGATATTTACATTACCTATAGGATATTTACATTACCTATGGGATATTTACATTACCGGTAGGGGATGTTTACATTACCTATGAGATGTTTACATTACCTATGGGATATTTACATTACCTATGAGATGTTTACATTACCTATGAGATATTTACATTACCTATGGGATATTTACATTACCTATGAGATATTTACATTACCTATAGGATATTTACATTACCTATGGGATATTTACATTACCTATGAGATATTTACATTACCTATGAGATATTTACATTACCTATGAGATATTTACATTACCTATAGGATATTTACATTACCTATGGGATGTTTACATTACCTATGGGATATTTACATTACCTATGGGATATTTACATTACCGGTAGGGGATGTTTACATTACCTATGAGATATTTACATTACCTATGAGATGTTTACATTACCTATGGGATATTTACATTACCTATGGGATATTTACATTACCGGTAGGGGATATTTACATTACCTATGAGATATTTACATTACTTATGGGATATTTACATTACCTATGAGATATTTACATTACCTATGAGATATTTACATTACCTATGAGATATTTACATTATCTATGAGATATTTACATTACCTATGGGATGTTTACATTACCGGTAGGGGATGTTTACATTACCTATGGGATATTTACATTACCTATGGGATATGTACATTACCTATGAGATATTTACATTACCTAGGGGATGTTTACATTACCTATGGGATATTTATATTACCTATGGGATATTTACATTACCTATGGGATATTTACATTACCTATGAGATATTTACATTACCTATGAGATATTTACATTACCTATGGGATATTTACATTACCTATGGGATATTTACATTACCTATGAGATATTTACATTACCTAGGGGATATTTACATTACCGGTAGGGGATATTTACATTACCTATGGGATGTTTACATTACCTATGAGATGTTTACATTACCTATGGGATGTTTACATTACCGGTAGGGGATATTTACATTACCGGTAGGGGATGTTTACATTACCTATGGGATGTTTACATTACCTATGAGATATTTACATTACCTATGGGATATTTACATTACCTATGGGATGTTTACATTACCTATGGGATATTTACATTACCTATGGGATATTTACATTACCTATGGGATGTTTACATTACCTATGGGATATGTACATTACCTATGAGATATTTACATTACCTAGGGGATGTTTACATTACCTATGGGATATTTACATTACCTATGGGATATGTACATTACCTATGAGATATTTACATTACCTAGGGGATGTTTACATTACCTATGGGATATTTATATTACCTATGGGATATTTACATTACCGGTAGGGGATGTTTACATTACCGGTAAGGGATATTTACATTACCTATGATATATTTACATTACCTAGGGGATATTTATATTACCTATGAGATATTTACATTACCTATGAGATATTTACATTACCTATGAGATATTTACATTACCTATGAGATATTTACATTACCTATGAGATATTTACATTACCTATGAGATATTTACATTACCTATAGGATATTTACATTACCTATGGGATATTTACATTACCGGTAGGGGATGTTTACATTACCTATGAGATGTTTACATTACCTATGGGATATTTACATTACCTATGAGATGTTTACATTACCTATGAGATATTTACATTACCTATGGGATATTTACATTACCTATGAGATATTTACATTACCTATAGGATATTTACATTACCTATGGGATATTTACATTACCTATGAGATATTTACATTACCTATGAGATATTTACATTACCTATGAGATATTTACATTACCTATAGGATATTTACATTACCTATGGGATGTTTACATTACCTATGGGATATTTACATTACCCATGGGATATTTACATTACCGGTAGGGGATGTTTACATTACCTATGAGATATTTACATTACCTATGAGATGTTTACATTACCTATGGGATATTTACATTACCTATGAGATATTTACATTACCGGTAGGGGATGTTTACATTACCTATGAGATATTTACATTACCTATGAGATATTTACATTACCTATGAGATGTTTACATTACCTATGAGATATTTACATTACCTATGAGATATTTACATTACCGGTAGGGGATGTTTACATTACCTATGAGATATTTACATTACCTATGAGATATTTACATTACCTAGGGGATATTTACATTACCTATGAGATATTTACATTACCTATGAGATATTTACATTACCTATGAGATATTTACATTACCTATGAGATATTTACATTACCTATGAGATATTTACATTACCTATGAGATATTTACATTACCTATAGGATATTTACATTACCTATGGGATATTTACATTACCGGTAGGGGATGTTTACATTACCTATGAGATGTTTACATTACCTATGGGATATTTACATTACCTATGAGATGTTTACATTACCTATGAGATATTTACATTACCTATGGGATATTTACATTACCTATGAGATATTTACATTACCTATAGGATATTTACATTACCTATGGGATATTTACATTACCTATGAGATATTTACATTACCTATGAGATATTTACATTACCTATGGGATATTTACATTACCTATGAGATATTTACATTACCTATGAGATATTTACATTACCTATGGGATGTTTACATTACCGGTAGGGGATATTTACATTACCGGTAGGGGATGTTTACATTACCTATGAGATATTTACATTACCTATGGGATGTTTACATTACCTATGAGATGTTTACATTACCTATGGGATGTTTACATTACCGGTAGGGGATATTTACATTACCGGTAGGGGATATTTACATTACCTATGGGATGTTTACATTACCTATGAGATGTTTACATTACCTATGAGATATTTACATTACCTATGGGATATTTACATTACCTATGAGATATTTACATTTCCGGTAGGGGATATTTACATTACCTATGAGATATTTACATTACCTATGAGATATTTACATTACCTATAGGATATTTACATTACCTATGGGATATTTACATTACCTATGAGATATTTACATTACCTATGAGATATTTACATTACCTATGAGATATTTACATTACCTATGGGATGTTTACATTACCGGTAGGGGATATTTACATTACCGGTAGGGGATGTTTACATTACCTATGAGATATTTACATTACCTATGGGATGTTTACATTACCTATGAGATGTTTACATTACCTATGAGATATTTACATTACCTATGGGATGTTTACATTACCGGTAGGGGATATTTACATTACCGGTAGGGGATGTTTACATTACCTATGGGATGTTTACATTACCTATGAGATATTTACATTACCTATGGGATATTTACATTACCTATGGGATATTTACATTACCTATGGGATATTTACATTACCTATGAGATATTTACATTACCTATGAGATATTTACATTACCTATGAGATATTTACATTACCTATGAGATATTTACATTACCTATAGGATATTTACATTACCTATGGGATATTTACATTACCGGTAGGGGATGTTTACATTACCTATGAGATATTTACATTACCTATGAGATATTTACATTACCTATAGGATATTTACATTACCTATGGGATATTTACATTACCTATGAGATATTTACATTACCTATGGGATATTTACATTACCTATGGGATATTTACATTACCTATGGGATATTTACATTACCTATGGGATATTTACATTACCTATGAGATATTTACATTACCTATGAGATATTTACATTACCGGTAGGGGATGTTTACATTACCTATGAGATATTTACATTACCTATGAGATATTTACATTACCTATGAGATGTTTACATTACCTATGAGATATTTACATTACCTATGAGATATTTACATTACCGGTAGGGGATGTTTACATTACCTATGAGATATTTACATTACCTATGAGATATTTACATTACCTATGAGATGTTTACATTACCTATGGGATATTTACATTACCGGTAGGGGATGTTTACATTACCTATGAGATATTTACATTACCTATGGGATATTTACATTACCTATGAGATATTTACATTACCTATGAGATGTTTACATTACCTATGGGATGTTTACATTACCTATGAGATATTTACATTACCTATGAGATATTTACATTACCTATGGGATATTTACATTACCTATGGGATATTTACATTACCTATGGGATATTTACATTACCTATGAGATATTTACATTACCTATGGGATATTTACATTACCTATGAGATATTTACATTACCTATGGGATATTTACATTACCTATGGGATATTTACATTACCGGTAGGGGATGTTTACATTACCTATGAGATATTTACATTACCTATGAGATATTTACATTACCTATGAGATATTTACATTACCTATGAGATATTTACATTACCGGTAGGGGATGTTTACATTACCTATGAGATATTTACATTACCTATGAGATATTTACATTACCTATGAGATATTTACATTACCTATGAGATATTTACATTACCTATGAGATATTTACATTACCTATGGGATGTTTACATTACCTATGAGATATTTACATTACCTATGAGATATTTACATTACCGGTAGGGGATGTTTACATTACCTATGAGATATTTACATTACCTATGAGATATTTACATTACCTATGAGATGTTTACATTACCTATAGGATATTTACATTACCTATGGGATATTTACATTACCGGTAGGGGATATTTACATTACCTATGAGATATTTACATTACCTATGGGATATTTACATTACCTATGAGATATTTACATTACCTATGAGATATTTACATTACCTATGAGATATTTACATTACCTATGAGATATTTACATTACCTATGAGATATTTACATTACCTATGGGATATTTATATTACCGGTAGGGGATATTTACATTACCTATGAGATATTTACATTACCGGTAGGGGATGTTTACATTACCTATGGGATATTTACATTACCTATGAGATATTTATATTACCTATGAGATATTTACATTACCTATGAGATATTTACATTACCTATGGGATGTTTACATTACCTATGGGATATTTACATTACCTATGAGATATTTACATTACCTATGGGATGTTTACATTACCTATGGGATATTTACATTACCTATGAGATATTTACATTACCTATGGGATATTTACATTACCTATGGGATATTTACATTACCGGTAGGGGATGTTTACATTACCTATGAGATATTTACATTACCTATGGGATATTTACATTACCTATGGGATATTTACATTACCTATGGGATATTTACATTACCTATGGGATATTTACATTACCTATGAGATATTTACATTACCTATGAGATATTTACATTACCGGTAGGGGATATTTACATTACCTATGAGATATTTACATGACCTATGAGATATTTACATTACCTATGGGATATTTACATTACCTATGGGATATTTACATTACCTATGAGATATTTACATTACCTATGGGATATTTACATTACCGGTAGGGGATGTTTACATTACCTATGGGATATTTACATTACCTATGGGATATTTACATTACCTATGAGATGTTAACATTACCGGTAGGGGATGTTTACATTACCTATGGGATGTTTACATTACCTATGGGATATTTACATTACCTATGGGATGTTTACATTACCTATGAGATATTTACATTACCTATGGGATGTTTACATTACCGGTAGGGGATGTTTACATTACCTATGAGATATTTACATTACCTATGGGATGTTTACATTACCGGTAGGGGATATTTACATTACCGGTAGGGGATATTTACATTACCTATGGGATGTTTACATTACCTATGGGATATTTACATTACCTATGGGATGTTTACATTACCTATGAGATGTTTACATTACCTATGGGATATTTACATTACCTATGAGATATTTACATTACCTATGAGATATTTACATTACCTATGAGATATTTACATTACCGGTAGGGGATATTTACATTACCTATGGGATGTTTACATTACCTATGAGATATTTACATTACCTATGGGATATTTACATTACCTATGAGATATTTACATTACCGGTAGGGGATGTTTACATTACCTATGGGATATTTACATTACCGGTAGGGGATATTTACATTACCTATGGGATGTTTACATTACCTATGAGATATTTACATTACCTATGGGATATTTACATTACCTATGAGATGTTTACATTACCAATGGGATATTTACATTACCGGTAGGGTATATTTACATTACCTATGGGATGTTTACATTACCTATGTGATGTTTACATTACCGGTAGGGGATATTTACATTACCGGTAGGGGATGTTTACATTACCTATGTGATGTTTACATTACAATGGGATATTTACATTACCTATGGGATATTTACATTACCGGTAGGGGATATTTACATTACCTATGGGATATTTACATTACCTATGGGATGTTTACATTACCTATGAGATATTTACATTACCTATGGGATGTTTACATTACCGGTAGGGGATATTTACATTACCTAGGGGATATTTACATTACCGGTAGGGGATATTTACATTACCTATGGGATATTTACATTACCTATGGGATGTTTACATTACCTATGAGATATTTACATTACCTATGAGATATTTACATTACCGGTAGGGGATATTTACATTACCTATGAGATATTTACATTACCTATGAGATATTTACATTACCTATGAGATATTTACATTACCTATGGGATATTTACATTACCTATGGGATATTTACATTACCGGTAGGGGATGTTTACATTACCTATGAGATATTTACATTACCTATGGGATATTTACATTACCTATGGGATATTTACATTACCTATGGGATATTTACATTACCTATGGGATATTTACATTACCTATGAGATATTTACATTACCTATGAGATATTTACATTACCGGTAGGGGATATTTACATTACCTATGAGATATTTACATTACCTATGAGATATTTACATTACCTATGGGATATTTACATTACCTATGGGATATTTACATTACCTATGAGATATTTACATTACCTATGGGATATTTACATTACCGGTAGGGGATGTTTACATTACCTATGGGATATTTACATTACCTATGGGATATTTACATTACCTATGAGATGTTAACATTACCGGTTGGGGATGTTTACATTACCTATGGGATGTTTACATTACCTATGGGATATTTACATTACCTATGGGATGTTTACATTACCTATGAGATATTTACATTACCTATGGGATGTTTACATTACCGGTAGGGGATGTTTACATTACCTATGAGATATTTACATTACCTATGGGATATTTACATTACCTATGGGATGTTTACATTACCTATGGGATATTTACATTACCTATGGGATGTTTACATTACCTATGGGATATTTACATTACCTATGGGATGTTTACATTACCTATGAGATGTTTACATTACCTATGGGATATTTACATTACCTATGGGATATTTACATTACCTATGAGATATTTACATTACCGGTAGGGGATATTTACATTACCTATGGGATGTTTACATTACCTATGGGATGTTTACATTACATATGGGATATTTACATTACCTATGGGATATTTACATTACCGGTAGGGTATGTTTACATTACCTATGGGATATTTACATTACCTATGGGATGTTTACATTACCTATGAGATATTTACATTACCTATGGGATGTTTACATTACCTATGGGATATTTACATTACCTATGAGATATTTACATTACCTATGGGATATTTACATTACCTATGGGATATTTACATTACCGGTAGGGGATGTTTACATTACCTATGAGATATTTACATTACCTATGGGATATTTACATTACCTATGGGATATTTACATTACCTATGGGATATTTACATTACCTATGGGATATTTACATTACCTATGAGATATTTACATTACCTATGAGATATTTACATTACCGGTAGGGGATATTTACATTACCTATGGGATGTTTACATTACCTATGGGATGTTTACATTACCTATGGGATATTTACATTACCTATGGGATATTTACATTACCTATGGGATATTTACATTACCGGTAGGGGATATTTACATTACCTATGAGATATTTACATTACCTATGAGATATTTACATTACCGGTAGGGGATGTTTACATTACCTATGAGATATTTACATTACCTATGAGATATTTACATTACCTATGAGATATTTACATTACCTATGAGATGTTTACATTACCGGTAGGGGATGTTTACATTACCTATGAGATATTTACATTACCTATGGGATGTTTACATTACCGGTAGGGGATATTTACATTACCGGTAGGGGATATTTACATTACCTATGGGATGTTTACATTACCTATGGGATATTTACATTACCTATGGGATGTTTACATTACCTATGAGATGTTTACATTACCTATGAGATATTTACATGACCTATGAGATATTTACATTACCTATGGGATATTTACATTACCTATGGGATATTTACATTACCTATGGGATATTTACATTACCTATGAGATATTTACATTACCGGTAGGGGATGTTTACATTACCTATGAGATGTTTACATTACCTATGGGATATTTACATTACCGGTAGGGTATGTTTACATTACCTATGGGATATTTACATTACCTATGGGATGTTTACATTACCTATGAGATATTTACATTACCTATGGGATGTTTACATTACCTATGGGATATTTACATTACCTATGAGATATTTACATTACCTATGGGATATTTACATTACCTATGGGATATTTACATTACCGGTAGGGGATGTTTACATTACCTATGAGATATTTACATTACCTATGGGATATTTACATTACCTATGGGATATTTACATTACCTATGGGATATTTACATTACCTATGGGATATTTACATTACCTATGAGATATTTACATTACCTATGAGATATTTACATTACCGGTAGGGGATATTTACATTACCTATGGGATGTTTACATTACCTATGGGATGTTTACATTACCTATGGGATATTTACATTACCTATGGGATATTTACATTACCTATGGGATATTTACATTACCTATGAGATATTTACATTACCTATGAGATATTTACATTACCGGTAGGGGATGTTTACATTACCAATGAGATATTTACATTACCTATGAGATATTTACATTACCTATGAGATATTTACATTACCGGTAGGGGATATTTACATTACCTATGGGATGTTTACATTACCTATGGGATATTTACATTACCTATGAGATATTTACATTACCTATGAGATATTTACATTACCGGTAGGGGATATTTACATTACCTATGGGATATTTACATTACCTATGAGATATTTACATTACCTATGAGATATTTACATTACCTATGAGATATTTACATTACCTATGAGATATTTACATTACCTATGGGATATTTACATTACCTATGGGATATTTACATTACCGGTAGGGGATGTTTACATTACCTATGAGATATTTACATTACCTATGGGATATTTACATTACCTATGGGATATTTACATTACCTATGGGATATTTACATTACCTATGGGATATTTACATTACCTATGAGATATTTACATTACCTATGATATATTTACATTACCGGTAGGGGATATTTACATTACCTATGAGATATTTACATTACCTATGAGATATTTACATTACCTATGGGATATTTACATTACCTATGGGATATTTACATTACCTATGAGATATTTACATTACCTATGGGATATTTACATTACCTATGGGATATTTACATTACCTATGAGATATTTACATTACCTATGAGATATTTACATTACCGGTAGGGGATATTTACATTACCTATGGGATGTTTACATTACCTATGAGATGTTAACATTACCGGTTGGGGATGTTTACATTACCTATGGGATGTTTACATTACCTATGGGATATTTACATTACCTATGGGATGTTTACATTACCTATGGGATATTTACATTACCTATGGGATGTTTACATTACCTATGAGATGTTTACATTACCTATGGGATATTTACATTACCTATGGGATATTTACATTACCTATGAGATATTTACATTACCGGTAGGGGATGTTTACATTACCTATGAGATGTTTACATTACCTATGGGATATTTACATTACCGGTAGGGTATGTTTACATTACCTATGGGATATTTACATTACCTATGGGATGTTTACATTACCTATGAGATATTTACATTACCTATGGGATGTTTACATTACCTATGGGATATTTACATTACCTATGAGATATTTACATTACCTATGGGATATTTACATTACCTATGGGATATTTACATTACCGGTAGGGGATGTTTACATTACCTATGAGATATTTACATTACCTATGGGATATTTACATTACCTATGGGATATTTACATTACCTATGGGATATTTACATTACCTATGGGATATTTACATTACCTATGAGATATTTACATTACCTATGAGATATTTACATTACCGGTAGGGGATATTTACATTACCTATGGGATGTTTACATTACCTATGGGATGTTTACATTACCTATGGGATATTTACATTACCTATGGGATATTTACATTACCTATGGGATATTTACATTACCTATGAGATATTTACATTACCTATGAGATATTTACATTACCGGTAGGGGATGTTTACATTACCAATGAGATATTTACATTACCTATGAGATATTTACATTACCTATGAGATATTTACATTACCGGTAGGGGATATTTACATTACCTATGGGATGTTTACATTACCTATGGGATATTTACATTACCTATGAGATATTTACATTACCTATGAGATATTTACATTACCGGTAGGGGATATTTACATTACCTATGGGATATTTACATTACCTATGAGATATTTACATTACCTATGAGATATTTACATTACCTATGAGATATTTACATTACCTATGAGATATTTACATTACCTATGGGATATTTACATTACCTATGGGATATTTACATTACCGGTAGGGGATGTTTACATTACCTATGAGATATTTACATTACCTATGGGATATTTACATTACCTATGGGATATTTACATTACCTATGGGATATTTACATTACCTATGGGATATTTACATTACCTATGAGATATTTACATTACCTATGATATATTTACATTACCGGTAGGGGATATTTACATTACCTATGAGATATTTACATTACCTATGAGATATTTACATTACCTATGGGATATTTACATTACCTATGGGATATTTACATTACCTATGAGATATTTACATTACCTATGGGATATTTACATTACCTATGGGATATTTACATTACCTATGAGATGTTAACATTACCGGTTGGGGATGTTTACATTACCTATGGGATGTTTACATTACCTATGGGATATTTACATTACCTATGGGATGTTTACATTACCTATGAGATATTTACATTACCTATGGGATGTTTACATTACCGGTAGGGGATGTTTACATTACCTATGAGATATTTACATTACCTATGGGATGTTTACATTACCGGTAGGGGATATTTACATTACCGGTAGGGGATATTTACATTACCTATGGGATGTTTACATTACCTATGGGATATTTACATTACCTATGGGATGTTTACATTACCTATGAGATGTTTACATTACCTATGGGATATTTACATTACCTATGGGATATTTACATTACCTATGAGATATTTACATTACCGGTAGGGGATGTTTACATTACCTATGAGATATTTACATTACCTATGAGATATTTACATTACCTATGAGATATTTACATTACCTATGGGATATTTACATTACCTATGAGATATTTACATTACCGGTAGGGGATGTTTACATTACCTATGGGATATTTACATTACCTATGGGATGTTTACATTACCTATGGGATGTTTACATTACCGGTAGGGGATATTTACATTACCGGTAGGGGATGTTTACATTACCTATGAGATATTTACATTACCTATGGGATGTTTACATTACCTATGAGATGTTTACATTACCTATGGGATGTTTACATTACCGGTAGGGGATATTTACATTACCGGTAGGGGATATTTACATTACCTATGGGATGTTTACATTACCTATGAGATGTTTACATTACCTATGAGATATTTACATTACCTATGGGATATTTACATTACCTATGAGATATTTACATTACCGGTAGGGGATATTTACATTACCTATGAGATATTTACATTACCTATGAGATATTTACATTACCTATAGGATATTTACATTACCTATGGGATATTTACATTACCTATGAGATATTTACATTACCTATGAGATATTTACATTACCTATGAGATATTTACATTACCTATGGGATGTTTACATTACCGGTAGGGGATATTTACATTACCGGTAGGGGATGTTTACATTACCTATGAGATATTTACATTACCTATGGGATGTTTACATTACCTATGAGATGTTTACATTACCTATGAGATATTTACATTACCTATGGGATGTTTACATTACCGGTAGGGGATATTTACATTACCGGTAGGGGATGTTTACATTACCTATGGGATGTTTACATTACCTATGAGATATTTACATTACCTATGGGATATTTACATTACCTATGGGATATTTACATTACCTATGGGATATTTACATTACCTATGAGATATTTACATTACCTATGAGATATTTACATTACATATGAGATATTTACATTACCTATGAGATATTTACATTACCTATAGGATATTTACATTACCTATGGGATATTTACATTACCGGTAGGGGATGTTTACATTACCTATGAGATATTTACATTACCTATGAGATATTTACATTACCTATAGGATATTTACATTACCTATGGGATATTTACATTACCTATGAGATATTTACATTACCTATGGGATATTTACATTACCTATGGGATATTTACATTACCTATGGGATATTTACATTACCTATGGGATATTTACATTACCTATGAGATATTTACATTACCTATGAGATATTTACATTACCGGTAGGGGATGTTTACATTACCTATGAGATATTTACATTACCTATGAGATATTTACATTACCTATGAGATGTTTACATTACCTATGAGATATTTACATTACCTATGAGATATTTACATTACCGGTAGGGGATGTTTACATTACCTATGAGATATTTACATTACCTATGAGATATTTACATTACCTATGAGATGTTTACATTACCTATGGGATATTTACATTACCGGTAGGGGATGTTTACATTACCTATGAGATATTTACATTACCTATGGGATATTTACATTACCTATGAGATATTTACATTACCTATGAGATGTTTACATTACCTATGGGATGTTTACATTACCTATGAGATATTTACATTACCTATGAGATATTTACATTACCTATGGGATATTTACATTACCTATGGGATATTTACATTACCTATGGGATATTTACATTACCTATGAGATATTTACATTACCTATGGGATATTTACATTACCTATGAGATATTTACATTACCTATGGGATATTTACATTACCTATGGGATATTTACATTACCGGTAGGGGATGTTTACATTACCTATGAGATATTTACATTACCTATGAGATATTTACATTACCTATGAGATGTTTACATTACCTATGGGATATTTACATTACCGGTAGGGGATGTTTACATTACCTATGGGATATTTACATTACCTATGATATATTTACATTACCTATGAGATATTTACATTACCTATGAGATATTTACATTACCTATGAGATATTTACATTACCTATGAGATATTTACATTACCTATGAGATATTTACATTACCGGTAGGGGATGTTTACATTACCTATGAGATATTTACATCACCTATGAGATATTTACATTACCTATGAGATATTTACATTACCTATGAGATATTTACATTACCTATGAGATATTTACATTACCTATGGGATGTTTACATTACCTATGGGATATTTACATTACCTATGAGATATTTACATTACCGGTAGGGGATGTTTACATTACCTATGAGATATTTACATTACCTATGAGATATTTACATTACCTATGAGATGTTTACATTACCTATAGGATATTTACATTACCTATGGGATATTTACATTACCGGTAGGGGATATTTACATTACCTATGAGATATTTACATTACCTATGGGATATTTACATTACCTATGAGATATTTACATTACCTATGAGATATTTACATTACCTATGAGATATTTACATTACCTATGAGATATTTACATTACCTATGAGATATTTACATTACCTATGGGATATTTATATTACCGGTAGGGGATATTTACATTACCTATGAGATATTTACATTACCGGTAGGGGATGTTTACATTACCTATGGGATATTTACATTACCTATGAGATATTTACATTACCTATGAGATATTTACATTACCTATGAGATATTTACATTACCTATGGGATGTTTACATTACCTATGGGATATTACATTACCTATGAGATATTTACATTACCTATGGGATGTTTACATTACCTATGGGATATTTACATTACCTATGAGATATTTACATTACCTATGGGATATTTACATTACCTATGGGATATTTACATTACCGGTAGGGGATGTTTACATTACCTATGAGATATTTACATTACCTATGGGATATTTACATTACCTATGGGATATTTACATTACCTATGGGATATTTACATTACCTATGGGATATTTACATTACCTATGAGATATTTACATTACCTATGAGATATTTACATTACCGGTAGGGGATATTTACATTACCTATGAGATATTTACATGACCTATGAGATATTTACATTACCTATGGGATATTTACATTACCTATGGGATATTTACATTACCTATGAGATATTTACATTACCTATGGGATATTTACATTACCGGTAGGGGATGTTTACATTACCTATGGGATATTTACATTACCTATGGGATATTTACATTACCTATGAGATGTTAACATTACCGGTAGGGGATGTTTACATTACCTATGGGATGTTTACATTACCTATGGGATATTTACATTACCTATGGGATGTTTACATTACCTATGAGATATTTACATTACCTATGGGATGTTTACATTACCGGTAGGGGATGTTTACATTACCTATGAGATATTTACATTACCTATGGGATGTTTACATTACCGGTAGGGGATATTTACATTACCCGTAGGGGATATTTACATTACCTATGGGATGTTTACATTACCTATGGGATATTTACATTACCTATGGGATGTTTACATTACCTATGAGATGTTTACATTACCTATGGGATATTTACATTACCTATGAGATATTTACATTACCTATGAGATATTTACATTACCTATGAGATATTTACATTACCGGTAGGGGATATTTACATTACCTATGGGATGTTTACATTACCTATGAGATATTTACATTACCTATGGGATATTTACATTACCTATGAGATATTTACATTACCGGTAGGGGATGTTTACATTACCTATGGGATATTTACATTACCGGTAGGGGATATTTACATTACCTATGGGATGTTTACATTACCTATGAGATATTTACATTACCTATGGGATATTTACATTACCTATGAGATGTTTACATTACCAATGGGATATTTACATTACCGGTAGGGTATATTTACATTACCTATGGGATGTTTACATTACCTATGTGATGTTTACATTACCGGTAGGGGATATTTACATTACCGGTAGGGGATGTTTACATTACCTATGGGATATTTACATTACCTATGGGATGTTTACATTACCTATGAGATATTTACATTACCTATGAGATATTTACATTACCGGTAGGGGATATTTATATTACCTATGAGATATTTACATTACCTATGAGATATTTACATTACCTATGAGATATTTACATTACCTATGGGATATTTACATTACCTATGGGATATTTACATTACCGGTAGGGGATGTTTACATTACCTATGAGATATTTACATTACCGGTAGGGGATATTTACATTACCTATGGGATGTTTACATTACCTATGGGATGTTTACATTACCTATGGGATATTTACATTACCTATGGGATATTTACATTACCTATGGGATATTTACATTACCTATGAGATATTTACATTACCTATGAGATATTTACATTACCGGTAGGGGATGTTTACATTACCAATGAGATATTTACATTACCTATGAGATATTTACATTACCTATGAGATATTTACATTACCTATGAGATGTTTACATTACCGGTAGGGGATGTTTACATTACCTATGAGATATTTACATTACCTATGGGATGTTTACATTACCTATGAGATATTTACATTACCTATGGGATGTTTACATTACCGGTAGGGGATATTTACATTACCGGTAGGGGATATTTACTTTACCTATGGGATGTTTACATTACCTATGGGATATTTACATTACCTATGGGATGTTTACATTACCTATGAGATGTTTACATTACCTATGAGATATTTACATGACCTATGAGATATTTACATTACCTATGGGATATTTACATTACCTATGGGATATTTACATTACCTATGAGATATTTACATTACCTATGGGATATTTACATTACCTATGGGATGTTTACATTACCTATGGGATATTTACATTACCTATGGGATATTTACATTACCTATGAGATGTTAACATTACCGGTAGGGGATGTTTACATTACCTATGGGATGTTTACATTACCTATGGGATATTTACATTACCTATGGGATGTTTACATTACCTATGAGATATTTACATTACCTATGGGATGTTTACATTACCGGTAGGGGATGTTTACATTACCTATGAGATATTTACATTACCTATGGGATGTTTACATTACCGGTAGGGGATATTTACATTACCGGTAGGGGATATTTACATTACCTATGGGATGTTTACATTACCTATGGGATATTTACATTACCTATGGGATGTTTACATTACCTATGAGATGTTTACATTACCTATGGGATATTTACATTACCTATGGGATATTTACATTACCTATGGGATGTTTACATTACCTATGTGATGTTTACATTACCGGTAGGGGATATTTACATTACCGGTAGGGGATGTTTACATTACCGGTAGGGGATATTTACATTACCTATGGGATATTTACATTACCTATGAGATATTTACATTACCTATGGGATATTTACATTACCTATGGGATATTTACATTACCTATGGGATATTTACATTACCTAGGGGATATTTACATTACCGGTAGGGGATATTTACATTACCTATGGGATGTTTACATTACCTATGGGATATTTACATTACCTATGAGATATTTACATTACCTATGAGATATTTACATTACCGGTAGGGGATATTTACATTACCTATGGGATATTTACATTACCTATGAGATATTTACATTACCTATGAGATATTTACATTACCTATGAGATATTTACATTACCTATGAGATATTTACATTACCTATGGGATATTTACATTACCTATGGGATATTTACATTACCTATGAGATATTTACATTACCGGTAGGGGATATTTACATTACCTATGGGATGTTTACATTACCTATGGGATGTTTACATTACCTATGGGATATTTACATTACCTATGGGATATTTACATTACCTATGGGATATTTACATTACCTATGAGATATTTACATTACCTATGAGATATTTACATTACCGGTAGGGGATGTTTACATTACCTATGAGATATTTACATTACCTATGAGATATTTACATTACCTATGAGATATTTACATTACCTATGAGATGTTTACATTACCGGTAGGGGATGTTTACATTACCTATGAGATATTTACATTACCTATGGGATGTTTACATTACCTATGAGATATTTACATTACCTATGGGATGTTTACATTACCGGTAGGGGATATTTACATTACCGGTAGGGGATATTTACATTACCTATGGGATGTTTACATTACCTATGGGATATTTACATTACCTATGGGATGTTTACATTACCTATGAGATGTTTACATTACCTATGAGATATTTACATTACCGGTAGGGGATATTTACATTACCTATGAGATATTTACATGACCTATGAGATATTTACATTACCTATGAGATATTTACATTACCTATGGGATATTTACATTACCTATGGGATATTTACATTACCTATGAGATATTTACATTACCTATGAGATATTTACATTACCGGTAGGGGATATTTACATTACCTATGAGATATTTACATGACCTATGAGATATTTACATTACCTATGGGATATTTACATTACCTATGGGATATTTACATTACCTATGAGATATTTACATTACCTATGGGATATTTACATTACCGGTAGGGGATGTTTACATTACCTATGGGATATTTACATTACCTATGGGATATTTACATTACCTATGAGATGTTAACATTACCGGTAGGGGATGTTTACATTACCTATGGGATGTTTACATTACCTATGGGATATTTACATTACCTATGGGATGTTTACATTACCTATGAGATATTTACATTACCTATGGGATGTTTACATTACCGGTAGGGGATGTTTACATTACCTATGAGATATTTACATTACCTATGGGATGTTTACATTACCGGTAGGGGATATTTACATTACCCGTAGGGGATATTTACATTACCTATGGGATGTTTACATTACCTATGGGATATTTACATTACCTATGGGATGTTTACATTACCTATGAGATGTTTACATTACCTATGGGATATTTACATTACCTATGAGATATTTACATTACCTATGAGATATTTACATTACCTATGAGATATTTACATTACCGGTAGGGGATATTTACATTACCTATGGGATGTTTACATTACCTATGAGATATTTACATTACCTATGGGATATTTACATTACCTATGAGATATTTACATTACCGGTAGGGGATGTTTACATTACCTATGGGATATTTACATTACCGGTAGGGGATATTTACATTACCTATGGGATGTTTACATTACCTATGAGATATTTACATTACCTATGGGATATTTACATTACCTATGAGATGTTTACATTACCAATGGGATATTTACATTACCGGTAGGGTATATTTACATTACCTATGGGATGTTTACATTACCTATGTGATGTTTACATTACCGGTAGGGGATATTTACATTACCGGTAGGGGATGTTTACATTACCTATGGGATATTTACATTACCTATGGGATGTTTACATTACCTATGAGATATTTACATTACCTATGAGATATTTACATTACCGGTAGGGGATATTTATATTACCTATGAGATATTTACATTACCTATGAGATATTTACATTACCTATGAGATATTTACATTACCTATGGGATATTTACATTACCTATGGGATATTTACATTACCGGTAGGGGATGTTTACATTACCTATGAGATATTTACATTACCTATGGGATATTTACATTACCTATGGGATATTTACATTACCTATGGGATATTTACATTACCTATGGGATATTTACATTACCTATGGGATATTTACATTACCTATGGGATATTTACATTACCTATGGGATATTTACATTACCTATGAGATATTTACATTACCTATGGGATATTTACATTACCGGTAGGGGATGTTTACATTACCTATGGGATATTTACATTACCTATGGGATATTTACATTACCTATGAGATGTTAACATTACCGGTTGGGGATGTTTACATTACCTATGGGATGTTTACATTACCTATGGGATATTTACATTACCTATGGGATGTTTACATTACCTATGAGATATTTACATTACCTATGGGATGTTTACATTACCGGTAGGGGATGTTTACATTACCTATGAGATATTTACATTACCTATGGGATATTTACATTACCTATGGGATGTTTACATTACCTATGGGATATTTACATTACCTATGGGATGTTTACATTACCTATGGGATATTTACATTACCTATGGGATGTTTACATTACCTATGAGATGTTTACATTACCTATGGGATATTTACATTACCTATGGGATATTTACATTACCTATGAGATATTTACATTACCGGTAGGGGATGTTTACATTACCTATGAGATGTTTACATTACCTATGGGATATTTACATTACCGGTAGGGTATGTTTACATTACCTATGGGATATTTACATTACCTATGGGATGTTTACATTACCTATGAGATATTTACATTACCTATGGGATGTTTACATTACCTATGGGATATTTACATTACCTATGAGATATTTACATTACCTATGGGATATTTACATTACCTATGGGATATTTACATTACCGGTAGGGGATGTTTACATTACCTATGAGATATTTACATTACCTATGGGATATTTACATTACCTATGGGATATTTACATTACCTATGGGATATTTACATTACCTATGGGATATTTACATTACCTATGAGATATTTACATTACCTATGAGATATTTACATTACCGGTAGGGGATATTTACATTACCTATGGGATGTTTACATTACCTATGGGATGTTTACATTACCTATGGGATATTTACATTACCTATGGGATATTTACATTACCTATGGGATATTTACATTACCTATGAGATATTTACATTACCTATGAGATATTTACATTACCGGTAGGGGATGTTTACATTACCAATGAGATATTTACATTACCTATGAGATATTTACATTACCTATGAGATATTTACATTACCTATGAGATGTTTACATTACCGGTAGGGGATGTTTACATTACCTATGAGATATTTACATTACCTATGGGATGTTTACATTACCTATGAGATATTTACATTACCTATGGGATGTTTACATTACCGGTAGGGGATATTTACATTACCGGTAGGGGATATTTACTTTACCTATGGGATGTTTACATTACCTATGGGATATTTACATTACCTATGGGATGTTTACATTACCTATGAGATGTTTACATTACCTATGAGATATTTACATGACCTATGAGATATTTACATTACCTATGGGATATTTACATTACCTATGGGATATTTACATTACCTATGAGATATTTACATTACCTATGGGATATTTACATTACCTATGGGATGTTTACATTACCTATGGGATATTTACATTACCTATGGGATATTTACATTACCTATGAGATGTTAACATTACCGGTAGGGGATGTTTACATTACCTATGGGATGTTTACATTACCTATGGGATATTTACATTACCTATGGGATGTTTACATTACCTATGAGATATTTACATTACCTATGGGATGTTTACATTACCGGTAGGGGATGTTTACATTACCTATGAGATATTTACATTACCTATGGGATGTTTACATTACCGGTAGGGGATATTTACATTACCGGTAGGGGATATTTACATTACCTATGGGATGTTTACATTACCTATGGGATATTTACATTACCTATGGGATGTTTACATTACCTATGAGATGTTTACATTACCTATGGGATATTTACATTACCTATGGGATATTTACATTACCTATGGGATGTTTACATTACCTATGTGATGTTTACATTACCGGTAGGGGATATTTACATTACCGGTAGGGGATGTTTACATTACCGGTAGGGGATATTTACATTACCTATGGGATATTTACATTACCTATGAGATATTTACATTACCTATGGGATATTTACATTACCTATGGGATATTTACATTACCTATGGGATATTTACATTACCTAGGGGATATTTACATTACCGGTAGGGGATATTTACATTACCTATGGGATGTTTACATTACCTATGGGATATTTACATTACCTATGAGATATTTACATTACCTATGAGATATTTACATTACCGGTAGGGGATATTTACATTACCTATGGGATATTTACATTACCTATGAGATATTTACATTACCTATGAGATATTTACATTACCTATGAGATATTTACATTACCTATGAGATATTTACATTACCTATGGGATATTTACATTACCTATGGGATATTTACATTACCTATGAGATATTTACATTACCGGTAGGGGATATTTACATTACCTATGGGATGTTTACATTACCTATGGGATGTTTACATTACCTATGGGATATTTACATTACCTATGGGATATTTACATTACCTATGGGATATTTACATTACCTATGAGATATTTACATTACCTATGAGATATTTACATTACCGGTAGGGGATGTTTACATTACCTATGAGATATTTACATTACCTATGAGATATTTACATTACCTATGAGATATTTACATTACCTATGAGATGTTTACATTACCGGTAGGGGATGTTTACATTACCTATGAGATATTTACATTACCTATGGGATGTTTACATTACCTATGAGATATTTACATTACCTATGGGATGTTTACATTACCGGTAGGGGATATTTACATTACCGGTAGGGGATATTTACATTACCTATGGGATGTTTACATTACCTATGGGATATTTACATTACCTATGGGATGTTTACATTACCTATGAGATGTTTACATTACCTATGAGATATTTACATGACCTATGAGATATTTACATTACCTATGGGATATTTACATTACCTATGGGATATTTACATTACCTATGAGATATTTACATTACCTATGGGATATTTACATTACCTATGGGATGTTTACATTACCTATGGGATATTTACATTACCTATGGGATATTTACATTACCTATGAGATGTTAACATTACCGGTAGGGGATGTTTACATTACCTATGGGATGTTTACATTACCTATGGGATATTTACATTACCTATGGGATGTTTACATTACCTATGAGATATTTACATTACCTATGGGATGTTTACATTACCGGTAGGGGATGTTTACATTACCTATGAGATATTTACATTACCTATGGGATGTTTACATTACCGGTAGGGGATATTTACATTACCGGTAGGGGATATTTACATTACCTATGGGATGTTTACATTACCTATGGGATATTTACATTACCTATGGGATGTTTACATTACCTATGAGATGTTTACATTACCTATGGGATATTTACATTACCTATGGGATATTTACATTACCTATGGGATGTTTACATTACCTATGTGATGTTTACATTACCGGTAGGGGATATTTACATTACCGGTAGGGGATGTTTACATTACCGGTAGGGGATATTTACATTACCTATGGGATATTTACATTACCTATGAGATATTTACATTACCTATGGGATATTTACATTACCTATGGGATATTTACATTACCTATGGGATATTTACATTACCTAGGGGATATTTACATTACCGGTAGGGGATATTTACATTACCTATGGGATGTTTACATTACCTATGGGATATTTACATTACCTATGAGATATTTACATTACCTATGAGATATTTACATTACCGGTAGGGGATATTTACATTACCTATGGGATATTTACATTACCTATGAGATATTTACATTACCTATGAGATATTTACATTACCTATGAGATATTTACATTACCTATGAGATATTTACATTACCTATGGGATATTTACATTACCTATGGGATATTTACATTACCGGTAGGGGATGTTTACATTACCTATGAGATATTTACATTACCTATGGGATATTTACATTACCTATGGGATATTTACATTACCTATGGGATATTTACATTACCTATGGGATATTTACATTACCTATGAGATATTTACATTACCTATGAGATATTTACATTACCGGTAGGGGATATTTACATTACCTATGAGATATTTACATTACCTATGAGATATTTACATTACCTATGGGATATTTACATTACCTATGGGATATTTACATTACCTATGAGATATTTACATTACCTATGGGATATTTACATTACCTATGGGATATTTACATTACCTATGAGATGTTAACATTACCGGTTGGGGATGTTTACATTACCTATGGGATGTTTACATTACCTATGGGATATTTACATTACCTATGGGATGTTTACATTACCTATGAGATATTTACATTACCTATGGGATGTTTACATTACCGGTAGGGGATGTTTACATTACCTATGAGATATTTACATTACCTATGGGATGTTTACATTACCGGTAGGGGATATTTACATTACCTATGGGATATTTACATTACCTATGGGATATTTACATTACCTATGGGATGTTTACATTACCTATGAGATGTTTACATTACCTATGGGATATTTACATTACCTATGGGATATTTACATTACCTATGAGATATTTACATTACCGGTAGGGTATGTTTACATTACCTATGGGATATTTACATTACCGGTAGGGTATGTTTACATTACCTATGGGATATTTACATTACCTATGGGATGTTTACATTACCTATGAGATATTTACATTACCTATGGGATGTTTACATTACCGGTAGGGGATGTTTACATTACCTATGGGATGTTTACATTACCTATGAGATATTTACATTACCTATGAGATATTTACATTACCTATGAGATATTTACATTAACTATGAGATATTTACATTACCTATGGGATGTTTACATTACCGGTAGGGGATATTTACATTACCGGTAGGGGATGTTTACATTACCTATGGGATATTTACATTACCTATGGGATGTTTACATTACCTATGAGATATTTACATTACCTATGGGATGTTTACATTACCGGTAGGGGATATTTACATTACCGGTAGGGGATGTTTACATTACCTATGGGATGTTTACATTACCTATGAGATATTTACATTACCTATGGGATGTTTACATTACCGGTAGGGGATATTTACATTACCTATGGGATATTTACATTACCTATGAGATATTTACATTACCTATGGGATGTTTACATTACCTTTAGGATATTTACATTACCGGTAGGGGATATTTACATTACCTATGAGATGTTTACATTACCTATAGAATATTTACATTACCGGTAGGGGATATTTACATTACCTATGAGATGTTTACATTACCTATGGGATGTTTACATTACCTATGGGATATTTACATTACCGGTAGGGGATATTTACATTACCTATGGGATGTTTACATTACCTATAGGATATTTACATTACCGGTAGGGGATATTTACATTACCTATGAGATGTTTACATTACCTATAGGATATTTACATTACCGGTAGAGGATATTTACATTACCTATGGGATGTTTACATTACCTATGGGATATTTACATTACCGGTAGGGGATGTTTACATTACCTATGGGATATTTACATTACCTATGGGATATTTACATTACCTATGAGATATTTACATTACCTATGGGATGTTTACATTACCTATAGGATATTTACATTACCGGTAGGGGATATTTACATTACCTATGAGATATTTACATTACCTATGGGATATTTACATTACCGGTAGGGGATGTTTACATTACCTATGAGATATTTACATTACCTATGGGATATTTACATTACCTAGGGGATATTTACATTACCTATGAGATATTTACATTACCTATGGGATATTTACATTACCTATGAGATATTTACATTACCTATTAGATGTTTACATTACCTATGAGATATTTACATTACCTATGGGATATTTACATTACCTATGAGATATTTACATTACCGGTAGGGGATATTTACATTACCGGTAGGGGATGTTTACATTACCTATGAGATATTTACATTACCGGTAGGGGATATTTACATTACCTATGAGATATTTACATTACCTATGAGATATTTACATTACCTATGGGATATTTACATTACCTATGAGATGTTTACATTACCTATGAGATATTTACATTACCGGTAGGGGATGTTTACATTACCTATGGGATATTTACATTACCTATGGGATATTTACATTACCTATGGGATATTTACATTACCTATGGGATATTTACATTACCTATGGGATATTTACATTACCGGTAGGGGATATTTACATTACCTATGAGATATTTACATTACCTATGGGATATTTACATTACCTATGGGATGTTTACATTACCTATGGGATATTTACATTACCTATGAGATATTTACATTACCTATGAGATATTTACATTACCTATGGGATGTTTACATTACCTATGGGATATTTACATTACCTATAGGATATTTACATTACCTATGGGATATTTACATTACCTATGAGATGTTTACATTACCTATAGGATATTTACATTACCGGTAGGGGATATTTACATTACCTATGGGATATTTACATTACCTATGGGATATTTACATTACCTATGGGATGTTTACATTACCTATGGGATATTTACATTACCTATGAGATATTTACATTACCTATGAGATATTTACATTACCTATGGGATGTTTACATTACCTATGGGATATTTACATTACCTATAGGATATTTACATTACCTATGGGATATTTACATTACCTATGAGATGTTTACATTACCTATAGGATATTTACATTACCGGTAGGGGATATTTACATTACCTATGGGATATTTACATTACCTATGAGATATTTACATTACCTATGAGATATTTACATTACCTATGAGATGTTTACATTACCTATGAGATATTTACATTACCTAGGGGATATTTACATTACCTATGGGATGTTTACATTACCTATGGGATATTTACATTACCTATGGGATATTTACATTACCTATGGGATATTTACATTACCTATGGGATATTTACATTACCTATGAGATATTTACATTACCTATGAGATATTTACATTACCGGTAGGGGATATTTACATTACCTATGAGATATTTACATTACCTATGAGATATTTACATTACCTATGGGATATTTACATTACCTATGGGATATTTACATTACCTATGAGATATTTACATTACCTATGGGATATTTACATTACCTATGGGATATTTACATTACCTATGAGATGTTAACATTACCGGTTGGGGATGTTTACATTACCTATGGGATGTTTACATTACCTATGGGATATTTACATTACCTATGGGATGTTTACATTACCTATGAGATATTTACATTACCTATGGGATGTTTACATTACCGGTAGGGGATGTTTACATTACCTATGAGATATTTACATTACCTATGGGATGTTTACATTACCGGTAGGGGATATTTACATTACCTATGGGATATTTACATTACCTATGGGATATTTACATTACCTATGGGATGTTTACATTACCTATGAGATGTTTACATTACCTATGGGATATTTACATTACCTATGGGATATTTACATTACCTATGAGATATTTACATTACCTATGGGATATTTACATTACCTATGGGATATTTACATTACCTATGAGATGTTAACATTACCGGTTGGGGATATTTACATTACCTATGGGATATTTACATTACCTATGGGATATTTACATTACCTATGGGATATTTACATTACCTATGAGATATTTACATTACCTATGAGATATTTACATTACCGGTAGGGGATATTTACATTACCTATGAGATATTTACATTACCTATGAGATATTTACATTACCTATGGGATATTTACATTACCTATGGGATATTTACATTACCTATGAGATATTTACATTACCTATGGGATATTTACATTACCTATGGGATATTTACATTACCTATGAGATGTTAACATTACCGGTTGGGGATGTTTACATTACCTATGGGATGTTTACATTACCTATGGGATATTTACATTACCTATGGGATGTTTACATTACCTATGAGATATTTACATTACCTATGGGATGTTTACATTACCGGTAGGGGATGTTTACATTACCTATGAGATATTTACATTACCTATGGGATGTTTACATTACCGGTAGGGGATATTTACATTACCTATGGGATATTTACATTACCTATGGGATATTTACATTACCTATGGGATGTTTACATTACCTATGAGATGTTTACATTACCTATGGGATATTTACATTACCTATGGGATATTTACATTACCTATGAGATATTTACATTACCGGTAGGGTATGTTTACATTACCTATGGGATATTTACATTACCGGTAGGGTATGTTTACATTACCTATGGGATATTTACATTACCTATGGGATGTTTACATTACCTATGAGATATTTACATTACCTATGGGATGTTTACATTACCGGTAGGGGATGTTTACATTACCTATGGGATGTTTACATTACCTATGAGATATTTACATTACCTATGAGATATTTACATTACCTATGAGATATTTACATTAACTATGAGATATTTACATTACCTATGGGATGTTTACATTACCGGTAGGGGATATTTACATTACCGGTAGGGGATGTTTACATTACCTATGGGATATTTACATTACCTATGGGATGTTTACATTACCTATGAGATATTTACATTACCTATGGGATGTTTACATTACCGGTAGGGGATATTTACATTACCGGTAGGGGATGTTTACATTACCTATGGGATGTTTACATTACCTATGAGATATTTACATTACCTATGGGATGTTTACATTACCGGTAGGGGATATTTACATTACCTATGGGATATTTACATTACCTATGAGATATTTACATTACCTATGGGATGTTTACATTACCTTTAGGATATTTACATTACCGGTAGGGGATATTTACATTACCTATGAGATGTTTACATTACCTATAGAATATTTACATTACCGGTAGGGGATATTTACATTACCTATGAGATGTTTACATTACCTATGGGATGTTTACATTACCTATGGGATATTTACATTACCGGTAGGGGATATTTACATTACCTATGGGATGTTTACATTACCTATAGGATATTTACATTACCGGTAGGGGATATTTACATTACCTATGAGATGTTTACATTACCTATAGGATATTTACATTACCGGTAGAGGATATTTACATTACCTATGGGATGTTTACATTACCTATGGGATATTTACATTACCGGTAGGGGATGTTTACATTACCTATGGGATATTTACATTACCTATGGGATATTTACATTACCTATGAGATATTTACATTACCTATGGGATGTTTACATTACCTATAGGATATTTACATTACCGGTAGGGGATATTTACATTACCTATGAGATATTTACATTACCTATGGGATATTTACATTACCGGTAGGGGATGTTTACATTACCTATGAGATATTTACATTACCTATGGGATATTTACATTACCTAGGGGATATTTACATTACCTATGAGATATTTACATTACCTATGGGATATTTACATTACCTATGAGATATTTACATTACCTATTAGATGTTTACATTACCTATGAGATATTTACATTACCTATGGGATATTTACATTACCTATGAGATATTTACATTACCGGTAGGGGATATTTACATTACCGGTAGGGGATGTTTACATTACCTATGAGATATTTACATTACCGGTAGGGGATATTTACATTACCTATGAGATATTTACATTACCTATGAGATATTTACATTACCTATGGGATATTTACATTACCTATGAGATGTTTACATTACCTATGAGATATTTACATTACCGGTAGGGGATGTTTACATTACCTATGGGATATTTACATTACCTATGGGATATTTACATTACCTATGGGATATTTACATTACCTATGGGATATTTACATTACCTATGGGATATTTACATTACCGGTAGGGGATATTTACATTACCTATGAGATATTTACATTACCTATGGGATATTTACATTACCTATGGGATGTTTACATTACCTATGGGATATTTACATTACCTATGAGATATTTACATTACCTATGAGATATTTACATTACCTATGGGATGTTTACATTACCTATGGGATATTTACATTACCTATAGGATATTTACATTACCTATGGGATATTTACATTACCTATGAGATGTTTACATTACCTATAGGATATTTACATTACCGGTAGGGGATATTTACATTACCTATGGGATATTTACATTACCTATGGGATATTTACATTACCTATGGGATGTTTACATTACCTATGGGATATTTACATTACCTATGAGATATTTACATTACCTATGAGATATTTACATTACCTATGGGATGTTTACATTACCTATGGGATATTTACATTACCTATAGGATATTTACATTACCTATGGGATATTTACATTACCTATGAGATGTTTACATTACCTATAGGATATTTACATTACCGGTAGGGGATATTTACATTACCTATGGGATATTTACATTACCTATGAGATATTTACATTACCTATGAGATATTTACATTACCTATGAGATGTTTACATTACCTATGAGATATTTACATTACCTAGGGGATATTTACATTACCTATGGGATGTTTACATTACCTATGGGATATTTACATTACCTATGGGATATTTACATTACCTATGGGATATTTACATTACCTATGGGATATTTACATTACCTATGAGATATTTACATTACCTATGAGATATTTACATTACCGGTAGGGGATATTTACATTACCTATGAGATATTTACATTACCTATGAGATATTTACATTACCTATGGGATATTTACATTACCTATGGGATATTTACATTACCTATGAGATATTTACATTACCTATGGGATATTTACATTACCTATGGGATATTTACATTACCTATGAGATGTTAACATTACCGGTTGGGGATGTTTACATTACCTATGGGATGTTTACATTACCTATGGGATATTTACATTACCTATGGGATGTTTACATTACCTATGAGATATTTACATTACCTATGGGATGTTTACATTACCGGTAGGGGATGTTTACATTACCTATGAGATATTTACATTACCTATGGGATGTTTACATTACCGGTAGGGGATATTTACATTACCTATGGGATATTTACATTACCTATGGGATATTTACATTACCTATGGGATGTTTACATTACCTATGAGATGTTTACATTACCTATGGGATATTTACATTACCTATGGGATATTTACATTACCTATGAGATATTTACATTACCGGTAGGGTATGTTTACATTACCTATGGGATATTTACATTACCGGTAGGGTATGTTTACATTACCTATGGGATATTTACATTACCTATGGGATGTTTACATTACCTATGAGATATTTACATTACCTATGGGATGTTTACATTACCGGTAGGGGATGTTTACATTACCTATGGGATGTTTACATTACCTATGAGATATTTACATTACCTATGAGATATTTACATTACCTATGAGATATTTACATTAACTATGAGATATTTACATTACCTATGGGATGTTTACATTACCGGTAGGGGATATTTACATTACCGGTAGGGGATGTTTACATTACCTATGGGATATTTACATTACCTATGGGATGTTTACATTACCTATGAGATATTTACATTACCTATGGGATGTTTACATTACCGGTAGGGGATATTTACATTACCGGTAGGGGATGTTTACATTACCTATGGGATGTTTACATTACCTATGAGATATTTACATTACCTATGGGATGTTTACATTACCGGTAGGGGATATTTACATTACCTATGGGATATTTACATTACCTATGAGATATTTACATTACCTATGGGATGTTTACATTACCTTTAGGATATTTACATTACCGGTAGGGGATATTTACATTACCTATGAGATGTTTACATTACCTATAGAATATTTACATTACCGGTAGGGGATATTTACATTACCTATGAGATGTTTACATTACCTATGGGATGTTTACATTACCTATGGGATATTTACATTACCGGTAGGGGATATTTACATTACCTATGGGATGTTTACATTACCTATAGGATATTTACATTACCGGTAGGGGATATTTACATTACCTATGAGATGTTTACATTACCTATAGGATATTTACATTACCGGTAGAGGATATTTACATTACCTATGGGATGTTTACATTACCTATGGGATATTTACATTACCGGTAGGGGATGTTTACATTACCTATGGGATATTTACATTACCTATGGGATATTTACATTACCTATGAGATATTTACATTACCTATGGGATGTTTACATTACCTATAGGATATTTACATTACCGGTAGGGGATATTTACATTACCTATGAGATATTTACATTACCTATGGGATATTTACATTACCGGTAGGGGATGTTTACATTACCTATGAGATATTTACATTACCTATGGGATATTTACATTACCTAGGGGATATTTACATTACCTATGAGATATTTACATTACCTATGGGATATTTACATTACCTATGAGATATTTACATTACCTATTAGATGTTTACATTACCTATGAGATATTTACATTACCTATGGGATATTTACATTACCTATGAGATATTTACATTACCGGTAGGGGATATTTACATTACCGGTAGGGGATGTTTACATTACCTATGAGATATTTACATTACCGGTAGGGGATATTTACATTACCTATGAGATATTTACATTACCTATGAGATATTTACATTACCTATGGGATATTTACATTACCTATGAGATGTTTACATTACCTATGAGATATTTACATTACCGGTAGGGGATGTTTACATTACCTATGGGATATTTACATTACCTATGGGATATTTACATTACCTATGGGATATTTACATTACCTATGGGATATTTACATTACCTATGGGATATTTACATTACCGGTAGGGGATATTTACATTACCTATGAGATATTTACATTACCTATGGGATATTTACATTACCTATGGGATGTTTACATTACCTATGGGATATTTACATTACCTATGAGATATTTACATTACCTATGAGATATTTACATTACCTATGGGATGTTTACATTACCTATGGGATATTTACATTACCTATAGGATATTTACATTACCTATGGGATATTTACATTACCTATGAGATGTTTACATTACCTATAGGATATTTACATTACCGGTAGGGGATATTTACATTACCTATGGGATATTTACATTACCTATGGGATATTTACATTACCTATGGGATGTTTACATTACCTATGGGATATTTACATTACCTATGAGATATTTACATTACCTATGAGATATTTACATTACCTATGGGATGTTTACATTACCTATGGGATATTTACATTACCTATAGGATATTTACATTACCTATGGGATATTTACATTACCTATGAGATGTTTACATTACCTATAGGATATTTACATTACCGGTAGGGGATATTTACATTACCTATGGGATATTTACATTACCTATGAGATATTTACATTACCTATGAGATATTTACATTACCTATGAGATGTTTACATTACCTATGAGATATTTACATTACCTAGGGGATATTTACATTACCTATGGGATGTTTACATTACCTATGAGATATTTACATTACCTATGAGATATTTACATTACCTATGGGATATTTACATTACCTATGAGATATTTAAATTACCTATAGGATATTTACATTACCGGTAGGGGATATTTACATTACCTATGAGATGTTTACATTACCTATGAGATATTTACATTACCTATGAGATATTTACATTACCTATGAGATATTTACATTACCTATGGGATGTTTACATTACCTATGGGATATTTACATTACCTATGGGATATTTACATTACCTATGAGATATTTACATTACCTATGGGATATTTACATTACCGGTAGGGGATGTTTACATTACCTATGGGATGTTTACATTACCTATGGGATATTTACATTACCTATGGGATGTTTACATTACCTATGAGATATTTACATTACCTATGGGATGTTTACATTACCGGTAGGGGATGTTTACATTACCTATGAGATATTTACATTACCTATGGGATGTTTACATTACCGGTAGGGGATATTTACATTACCGGTAGGGGATATTTACATTACCTATGGGATGTTTACATTACCTATGGGATATTTACATTACCTATGGGATGTTTACATTACCTATGAGATGTTTACATTACCTATGGGATATTTACATTACCTATGGGATATTTACATTACCTATGAGATATTTACATTACCGGTAGGGGATGTTTACATTACCTATGAGATGTTTACATTACCTATGGGATATTTACATTACCGGTAGGGTATGTTTACATTACCTATGGGATGTTTACATTACCTATGTGATGTTTACATTACCGGTAGGGGATATTTACATTACCGGTAGGGGATGTTTACATTACCTATGGGATATTTACATTACCTATGGGATGTTTACATTACCTATGAGATATTTACATTACCTATGAGATATTTACATTACCTATGAGATATTTACATTACCTAGGGGATATTTACATTACCGGTAGGGGATATTTACATTACCTATGGGATGTTTACATTACCTATGGGATATTTACATTACCTATGAGATATTTACATTACCTATGAGATATTTACATTACCGGTAGGGGATATTTACATTACCTATGAGATATTTACATTACCTATGAGATATTTACATTACCTATGAGATATTTACATTACCTATGGGATATTTACATTACCTATGGGATATTTACATTACCGGTAGGGGATGTTTACATTACCTATGAGATATTTACATTACCTATGGGATATTTACATTACCTATGGGATATTTACATTACCTATGGGATATTTACATTACCTATGGGATATTTACATTACATATGAGATATTTACATTACCTATGAGATATTTACATTACCGGTAGGGGATATTTACATTACCTATGAGATATTTACATTACCTATGAGATATTTACATTACCTATGGGATATTTACATTACCTATGGGATATTTACATTACCTATGAGATGTTTACATTACCTATGAGATATTTACATTACCTAGGGGATATTTACATTACCTATGGGATGTTTACATTACCTATGAGATATTTACATTACCTATGAGATATTTACATTACCTATGGGATATTTACATTACCTATGAGATATTTACATTACCTATAGGATGTTAACATTACCGGTAGGGGATGTTTACATTACCTATGGGATGTTTACATTACCTATGGGATATTTACATTACCTATGGGATGTTTACATTACCTATGAGATATTTACATTACCTATGGGATGTTTACATTACCGGTAGGGGATGTTTACATTACCTATGAGATATTTACATTACCTATGGGATGTTTACATTACCGGTAGGGGATATTTACATTACCGGTAGGGGATGTTTACATTACCTATGGGATATTTACATTACCTATGGGATATTTACATTACCTATGGGATATTTACATTACCTATGGGATGTTTACATTACCTATGAGATATTTACATTACCGGTAGGGGATGTTTACATTACCGGTAGGGGATATTTACATTACCTATGGGATGTTTACATTACCTATGAGATATTTACATTACCTATGGGATATTTACATTACCTATGAGATGTTTACATTACCTATGAGATATTTACATTACCTATGGGATGTTTACATTACCGGTAGGGGATATTTATATTACCGGTAGGGGATGTTTACATTACCTATGAGATATTTACATTACCTATGAGATATTTACATTACCTATGGGATATTTACATTACCTATGAGATATTTACATTACCTATGAGATATTTACATTACCTATGAGATATTTACATTACCGGTAGGGGATATTTACATTACCTATGAGATATTTACATTACCTATGAGATATTTACATTACCTATGAGATATTTACATTACCTATGGGATATTTACATTACCTATGGGATATTTACATTACCGGTAGGGGATGTTTACATTACCTATGAGATATTTACATTACCTATGGGATATTTACATTACCTATGGGATATTTACATTACCTATGGGATATTTACATTACCTATGGGATATTTACATTACCTATGAGATATTTACATTACCTATGAGATATTTACATTACCGGTAGGGGATATTTACATTACCTATGAGATATTTACATTACCTATGAGATATTTACATTACCTATGGGATATTTACATTACCTATGGGATATTTACATTACCTATGAGATATTTACATTACCTATGGGATATTTACATTACCTATGAGATATTTACATTACCTATGGGATATTTACATTACCGGTAGGGGATGTTTACATTACCTATGGGATGTTTACATTACCTATGGGATATTTACATTACCTATGGGATATTTACATTACCTATGAGATGTTAACATTACCGGTTGGCGATGTTTACATTACCTATGGGATGTTTACATTACCTATGGGATATTTACATTACCTATGGGATGTTTACATTACCTATGAGATATTTACATTACCTATGGGATGTTTACATTACCTATGAGATGTTTACATTACCTATGGGATATTTACATTACCTATGGGATATTTACATTACCTATGAGATATTTACATTACCGGTAGGGGATGTTTACATTACCTATGAGATGTTTACATTACCTATGAGATATTTACATTACCTATGGGATGTTTACATTACCTATGAGATATTTACATTACCTATGGGATATTTACATTACCTATGAGATGTTAACATTACCGGTTGGCGATGTTTACATTACCTATGGGATGTTTACATTACCTATGGGATATTTACATTACCTATGGGATGTTTACATTACCTATGAGATATTTACATTACCTATGGGATGTTTACATTACCTATGAGATGTTTACATTACCTATGGGATATTTACATTACCTATGGGATATTTACATTACCTATGAGATATTTACATTACCGGTAGGGGATGTTTACATTACCTATGAGATGTTTACATTAACTATGGGATATTTACATTACCTATGGGATGTTTACATTACCTATGAGATATTTACATTACCTATGGGATGTTTACATTACCGGTAGGGGATATTTACATTACCGGTAGGGGATATTTACATTACCTATGGGATGTTTACATTACCTATGGGATATTTACATTACCTATGAGATATTTACATTACCTATGAGATATTTACATTACCGGTAGGGGATATTTACATTACCTATGAGATATTTACATTACCTATGGGATATTTACATTACCTATGGGATATTTACATTACCTATGGGATATTTACATTACCTATGGGATATTTACATTACCTATGAGATATTTACATTACCTATGAGATATTTACATTACCGGTAGGGGATATTTACATTACCTATGAGATATTTACATTACCTATGAGATATTTACATTACCTATGGGATATTTACATTACCTATGGGATATTTACATTACCTATGAGATATTTACATTACCTATGGGATATTTACATTACCGGTAGGGGATGTTTACATTACCGGTAGGGGATGTTTACATTACCTATGAGATATTTACATTACCTATGGGATATTTACATTACCTATGGGATATTTACATTACCTATGGGATATTTACATTACCTATGGGATATTTACATTACCTATGAGATATTTACATTACCTATGAGATATTTACATTACCGGTAGGGGATATTTACATTACCTATGAGATATTTACATTACCTATGAGATATTTACATTACCTATGGGATATTTACATTACCTATGGGATATTTACATTACCTATGAGATATTTACATTACCTATGGGATATTTACATTACCTATGAGATATTTACATTACCTATGGGATATTTACATTACCGGTAGGGGATGTTTACATTACCTATGGGATATTTACATTACCTATGGGATGTTTACATTACCTATGAGATGTTTACATTACCTATGGGATGTTTACATTACCTATGGGATATTTACATTACCTATGGGATGTTTACATTACCGGTAGGGGATGTTTACATTACCTATGAGATATTTACATTACCTATGGGATGTTTACATTACCGGTAGGGGATATTTACATTACCGGTAGGGGATATTTACATTACCTATGGGATGTTTACATTACCTATGAGATATTTACATTACCTATGGGATGTTTACATTACCGGTAGGGGATATTTACATTACCTATGGGATGTTTACATTACCTATGGGATATTTACATTACCTATGGGATGTTTACATTACCTATGAGATGTTTACATTACCTATGGGATATTTACATTACCTATGGGATATTTACATTACCTATGAGATATTTACATTACCGGTAGGGGATGTTTACATTACCTATGAGATATTTACATTACCTATGAGATGTTTACATTACCTATGGGATATTTGCATTACCTATGAGATGTTTACATTACCTATGGGATATTTACATTACCTATGAGATATTTACATTACCTATGGGATATTTACATTACCTATGAGATATTTACATTACCTATGGGATGTTTACATTACCTATGTGATGTTTACATTACCGGTAGGGGATATTTACATTACCGGTAGGGGATGTTTACATTACCTATGGGATATTTACATTACCTATGGGATGTTTACATTACCTATGAGATATTTACATTACCTATGGGATGTTTACATTACCGGTAGGGGATATTTACATTACCTATGGGATGTTTACATTACCTATGGGATATTTACATTACCTATGGGATGTTTACATTACCGGTAGGGGATGTTTACATTACCTATGGGATATTTACATTACCTATGGGATGTTTACATTACCTATGAGATATTTACATTACCTATGGGATGTTTACATTACCGGTAGGGGATGTTTACATTACCTATGGGATGTTTACATTACCTATGAGATATTTACATTACCTATGGGATATTTACATTACCTATGGGATATTTACATTACCTATGAGATGTTTACATTACCTATGAGATGTTTACATTACCGGTAGGGGATATTTACATTACCGGTAGGGGATGTTTACATTACCTATGAGATATTTACATTACCTATGGGATATTTACATTACCTATGAGATATTTACATTACCTATGGGATGTTTACATTACCTATGAGATGTTTACATTACCTATGGGATGTTTACATTACCGGTAGGGGATATTTACATTACCGGTAGGGGATATTTACATTACCTATGGGATATTTACATTATCGGTAGGGGATGTTTACATTACCTATGGGATGTTTACATTACCTATGAGATATTTACATTACCTATGGGATATTTACATTACCTATGGGATATTTACATTACCGGTAGGGGATATTTACATTACCTAGGGGATATTTACATTACCTATGGGATATTTACATTACCTATGAGATATTTACATTACCTATGGGATGTTTACATTACCTATGGGATATTTACATTACCTATGGGATATTTACATTACCGGTAGGGGATATTTACATTACCTATGAGATGTTTACATTACCTATAGAATATTTACATTACCGGTAGGGGATATTTACATTACCTATGAGATGTTTACATTACCTATGGGATGTTTACATTACCTATGGGATATTTACATTACCGGTAGGGGATATTTACATTACCTATGAGATGTTTACATTACCTATAGGATATTTACATTACCGGTAGGGGATATTTACATTACCTATGGGATGTTTACATTACCTATAGGATATTTACATTACCGGTAGGGGATATTTACATTACCTATGAGATGTTTACATTACCTATAGGATATTTACATTACCGGTAGGGGATATTTACATTACCTATGGGATGTTTACATTACCTATGGGATATTTACATTACCGGTAGGGGATGTTTACATTACCTATGGGATGTTTACATTACCTATGGGATATTTACATTACCGGTAGGGGATGTTTACATTACCTATGGGATGTTTACATTACCTATGGGATATTTACATTACCGGTAGGGGATATTTACATTACCTATGGGATATTTACATTACCTATGGGATATTTACATTACCGGTAGGGGATATTTACATTACCTATGGGATGTTTACATTACCTATGGGATATTTACATTACCTATGGGATATTTACATTACCTATGAGATATTTACATTACCGGTAGGGGATGTTTACATTACCTATGAGATGTTTACATTACCTATGGGATGTTTACATTACCTATGAGATATTTACATTACCTATGAGATATTTACATTACCTATGGGATATTTACATTACCTATGGGATATTTACATTACCTATGAGATATTTACATTACCGGTAGGGAATATTTACATTACCTATGAGATATTTACATTACCGGTAGGGGATATTTACATTACCTATGGGATATTTACATTACCGGTAGGGGATGTTTACATTACCTATGAGATATTTACATTACCTATGAGATATTTACAATACCTATGAGATATTTACATTACCTATGGGATATTTACATTACCTAGGGGATATTTACATTACCGGTAGGGGATATTTACATTACCTATGGGATGTTTACATTACCTATGAGATATTTACATTACCTATGGGATGTTTACATTACCGGTAGGGGATATTTACATTACCGGTAGGGGATGTTTACATTACCTATGAGATATTTACATTACCTATGGGATGTTTACATTACCTATGAGATGTTTACATTACCTATGGGATGTTTACATTACCGGTAGGGGATATTTACATTACCGGTAGGGGATATTTACATTACCTATGGGATATTTACATTACCGGTAGGGGATGTTTACATTACCTATGGGATGTTTACATTACCTATGAGATATTTACATTACCTATGGGATATTTACATTACCTATGGGATATTTACATTACCGGTAGGGGATATTTACATTACCTAGGGGATATTTACATTACCTATGTGATATTTACATTACCTATGAGATATTTACATTACCTATGGGATGTTTACATTACCTTTAGGATATTTACATTACCGGTAGGGGATATTTACATTACCTATGAGATGTTTACATTACCTATAGAATATTTACATTACCGGTAGGGGATATTTACATTACCTATGAGATGTTTACATTACCTATGGGATGTTTACATTACCTATGGGATATTTACATTACCGGTAGGGGATATTTACATTACCTATGAGATGTTTACATTACCTATAGGATATTTACATTACCGGTAGGGGATATTTACATTACCTATGGGATGTTTACATTACCTATAGGATATTTACATTACCGGTAGGGGATATTTACATTACCTATGAGATGTTTACATTACCTATAGGATATTTACATTACCGGTAGGGGATATTTACATTACCTATGGGATGTTTACATTACCTATGGGATATTTACATTACCGGTAGGGGATGTTTACATTACCTATGGGATGTTTACATTACCTATGGGATATTTACATTACCGGTAGGGGATATTTACATTACCTATGAGATATTTACATTACCTATGAGATATTTACATTACCTATGAGATATTTACATTACCTATGGGATGTTTACATTACCTATGAGATATTTACATTACCTATGGGATGTTTACATTACCTATGGGATGTTTACATTACCTATGGGATATTTACATTACCTATGGGATATTTACATTACCGGTAGGGGATATTTACATTACCTATGGGATGTTTACATTACCTATGAGATATTTACATTACCTATGAGATATTTACATTACCTATGGGATATTTACATTACCTATGAGATGTTTACATTACCTATGGGATATTTACATTACCGGTAGGGGATGTTTACATTACCTATGAGATATTTACATTACCTAGGGGATATTTACATTACCTATGAGATATTTACATTACCTATGGGATATTTACATTACCTATGGGATATTTACATTACCTATGAGATATTTACATTACCTATGGGATATTTACATTACCTATGAGATATTTTCATTACCTATGAGATATTTACATTACCTATGGGATGTTTACATTACCGGTAGGGGATGTTTACATTACCTATGGGATATTTACATTACCTATGAGATATTTACATTACCTATGAGATATTTACATTACCGGTAGGGGATATTTACATTACCTATGAGATATTTACATTACCTATGGGATATTTACATTACCTATGGGATATTTACATTACCTATGAGATGTTTACATTACCGGTAGGGGATGTTTACATTACCGGTAGGGGATATTTACATTACCTATGAGATATTTTCATTACCTATGAGATATTTACATTACCTATGGGATGTTTACATTACCGGTAGGGGATATTTACATTACCTATGAGATATTTACATTACCGGTAGGGGATGTTTACATTACCTATGGGATATTTACATTACCTATGAGATATTTACATTACCTATGAGATATTTACATTACCGGTAGGGGATATTTACATTACCGGTAGGGGATGTTTACATTACCTATGAGATATTTACATTACCTATGGGATATTTACATTACCTATGAGATATTTACATTACCTATGAGATATTTACATTACCGGTAGGGGATATTTACATTACCTATGAGATATTTACATTACCTATAGGATATTTACATTACCTATGAGATATTTACATTACCTATGAGATATTTACATTACCTATGAGATATTTACATTACCGGTAGGGGATATTTACATTACCTATGGGATATTTACATTACCTATGAGATATTTACATTACCCATGAGATATTTACATTACCTATGGGATATTTACATTACCTATGAGATATTTACATTACCTATGAGATATTTACATTACCCATGAGATATTTACATTACCTATGGGATATTTACATTACCTATGAGATATTTACATTACCGGTAGGGGATATTTACATTACCTATGAGATATTTACATTACCTATGAGATATTTACATTACCTATGGGATATTTACATTACCTATGGGATGTTTACATTACCTATGGGATATTTACATTACCGGTAGGGGATGTTTACATTACCGGTAGGGGATATTTACATTACCTATGAGATATTTACATTACCTATGGGATATTTACATTACCTATGAGATGTTTACATTACCTATGAGATATTTACATTACCTATGGGATATTTACATTACCGGTAGGAGATATTTACATTACCTATGGGATGTTTACATTACCTATGGGATATTTACATTACCTATGAGATATTTACATTACCTATGGGATGTTTACATTACCTATGAGATATTTACATTACCTATGGGATATTTACATTACCTATGGGATGTTTACATTACCTATGAGATATTTACATTACCTATGGGATATTTACATTACCTATGAGATATTTACATTACCTATGAAATATTTACATTACCTATGAGATATTTACATTACCTATGGGATATTTACATTACCGGTAGGGGATGTTTACATTACCTATGGGATGTTTACATTACCTATGGGATGTTTACATTACCTATGAGATATTTACATTACCTATGAGATGTTTACATTACCTATGAGATATTTACATTACCTATGAGATATTTACATTACCTATGAGATATTTACATTACCGGTAGGGGATGTTTACATTACCTATGGGATATTTACATTACCTATGGGATGTTTACATTACCTATGAGATATTTACATTACCTATGAGATATTTACATTACCTAGGGGATATTTACATTACCGGTAGGGGATATTTACATTACCTATGAGATATTTACATTACCTATGAGATATTTACATTACCTATGAGATATTTACATTACCTATGGGATGTTTACATTACCTATGGGATATTTACATTACCGGTAGGGGATGTTTACATTACCTATGGGATATTTACATTACCTATGAGATATTTACATTACCTATGAGATGTTTACATTACCTATGGGATATTTACATTACCTATGGGATATTTATATTACCGGTAGGGGATGTTTACATTACCTAGGGGATATTTACATTACCTATGGGATATTTACATTACCTATGAGATATTTACATTACCTATGGGATGTTTACATTACCGGTAGGGGATGTTTACATTACCTATGAGATATTTACATTACCTATGATATATTTACATTACCTATGAGATGTTTACATTATCTATGAGATATTTACATTACCTAGGGGATATTTTCATTACCTAGGGGATATTTACATTACCTATGGGATATTTACATTACCTATGAGATATTTACATTACCTATGGGATGTTTACATTACCTATAGGATATTTACATTACCGGTAGGGGATATTTACATTACCTATGAGATGTTTACATTACCTATAGAATATTTACATTACCTGTAGGGGATATTTACATTACCTATGAGATGTTTACATTACCTATGGGATGTTTACATTACCTATGGGATATTTACATTACCGGTAGGGGATATTTACATTACCTATGGGATGTTTACATTACCTATAGGATATTTACATTACCGGTAGGGGATATTTACATTACCTATGAGATATTTACATTACCTATGGGATATTTACATTACCTATGAGATATTTACATTACCTATGAGATATTTACATTACCGGTAGGGGATATTTACATTACCTATGAGATATTTACATTACCTATAGGATATTTACATTACCTATGAGATATTTACATTACCTATGAGATATTTACATTACCTATGAGATATTTACATTACCGGTAGGGGATATTTACATTACCTATGGGATATTTACATTACCTATGAGATATTTACATTACCCATGAGATATTTACATTACCTATGGGATATTTACATTACCTATGAGATATTTACATTACCTATGAGATATTTACATTACCCATGAGATATTTACATTACCTATGGGATATTTACATTACCTATGAGATATTTACATTACCGGTAGGGGATATTTACATTACCTATGAGATATTTACATTACCTATGAGATATTTACATTACCTATGGGATATTTACATTACCTATGGGATGTTTACATTACCTATGGGATATTTACATTACCGGTAGGGGATGTTTACATTACCGGTAGGGGATATTTACATTACCTATGAGATATTTACATTACCTATGGGATATTTACATTACCTATGAGATGTTTACATTACCTATGAGATATTTACATTACCTATGGGATATTTACATTACCGGTAGGAGATATTTACATTACCTATGGGATGTTTACATTACCTATGGGATATTTACATTACCTATGAGATATTTACATTACCTATGGGATGTTTACATTACCTATGAGATATTTACATTACCTATGGGATATTTACATTACCTATGGGATGTTTACATTACCTATGAGATATTTACATTACCTATGGGATATTTACATTACCTATGAGATATTTACATTACCTATGAAATATTTACATTACCTATGAGATATTTACATTACCTATGGGATATTTACATTACCGGTAGGGGATGTTTACATTACCTATGGGATGTTTACATTACCTATGGGATGTTTACATTACCTATGAGATATTTACATTACCTATGAGATGTTTACATTACCTATGAGATATTTACATTACCTATGAGATATTTACATTACCTATGAGATATTTACATTACCGGTAGGGGATGTTTACATTACCTATGGGATATTTACATTACCTATGGGATGTTTACATTACCTATGAGATATTTACATTACCTATGAGATATTTACATTACCTAGGGGATATTTACATTACCGGTAGGGGATATTTACATTACCTATGAGATATTTACATTACCTATGAGATATTTACATTACCTATGAGATATTTACATTACCTATGGGATGTTTACATTACCTATGGGATATTTACATTACCGGTAGGGGATGTTTACATTACCTATGGGATATTTACATTACCTATGAGATATTTACATTACCTATGAGATGTTTACATTACCTATGGGATATTTACATTACCTATGGGATATTTATATTACCGGTAGGGGATGTTTACATTACCTAGGGGATATTTACATTACCTATGGGATATTTACATTACCTATGAGATATTTACATTACCTATGGGATGTTTACATTACCGGTAGGGGATGTTTACATTACCTATGAGATATTTACATTACCTATGATATATTTACATTACCTATGAGATGTTTACATTATCTATGAGATATTTACATTACCTAGGGGATATTTTCATTACCTAGGGGATATTTACATTACCTATGGGATATTTACATTACCTATGAGATATTTACATTACCTATGGGATGTTTACATTACCTATAGGATATTTACATTACCGGTAGGGGATATTTACATTACCTATGAGATGTTTACATTACCTATAGAATATTTACATTACCTGTAGGGGATATTTACATTACCTATGAGATGTTTACATTACCTATGGGATGTTTACATTACCTATGGGATATTTACATTACCGGTAGGGGATATTTACATTACCTATGGGATGTTTACATTACCTATAGGATATTTACATTACCGGTAGGGGATATTTACATTACCTATGAGATGTTTACATTACCTATAGGATATTTACATTACCGGTAGGGGATATTTACATTACCTATGGGATGTTTACATTACCTATGGGATATTTACATTACCGGTAGGGGATGTTTACATTACCTATGGGATGTTTACATTACCTATGGGATATTTACATTACCTATGGGATATTTACATTACCTATGAGATATTTACATTACCTATGGGATGTTTACATTACCTATGGGATATTTACATTACCGGTAGGGGATATTTACATTACCTATGAGATATTTACATTACCTATGGGATATTTACATTACCGGTAGGGGATATTTACATTACCTATGAGATATTTACATTACCTATGGGATATTTACATTACCTATGAGATATTTACATTACCTATGAGATGTTTACATTACCTATGAGATATTTACATTACCTATGGGATATTTACATTACCTATGAGATATTTACATTACCGGTAGGGGATATTTACATTACCGGTAGGGGATGTTTACATTACCTATGGGATATTTACATTACCTATGAGATATTTACATTACCTATGAGATATTTACATTACCTATGAGATGTTTACATTACCTATGAGATATTTACATTACCTAGGGGATATTTACATTACCTATGGGATATTTACATTACCGGTAGGGGATATTTACATTACCGGTAGGGGATGTTTACATTACCTATGGGATATTTACATTACCTATGAGATATTTACATTACCTATGAGATATTTACATTACCTATGAGATGTTTACATTACCTATGAGATATTTACATTACCTAGGGGATATTTACATTACCTATGGGATGTTTACATTACCTATGAGATATTTACATTACCTATGAGATATTTACATTACCTATGGGATATTTACATTACCTATGAGATATTTACATTACCTATGGGATATTTACATTACCTATGGGATATTTACATTACCTATGAGATATTTACATTACCTATGAGATATTTACATTACCTATGAGATATTTACATTACCGGTAGGGGATATTTACATTACCTATGGGATATTTACATTACCTATGAGATATTTACATTACCTAGGGGATATTTACATTACCTATGAGATATTTACATTACCTATGGGATATTTACATTACCTATGGGATATTTACATTACCTATGAGATATTTACATTACCTATGGGATATTTACATTACCTATGAGATATTTACATTACCTATGAGATATTTACATTACCTATGGGATGTTTACATTACCGGTAGGGGATATTTACATTACCTATGAGATATTTACATTACCTATGAGATATTTACATTACCGGTAGGGGATATTTACATTACCTATGGGATATTTACATTACCTAGGGGATATTTACATTACCTATGAGATATTTACATTACCTATGAGATATTTACATTACCTATGGGATATTTACATTACCTATGGGATATTTACATTACCGGTAGGGGATGTTTACATTACCTATGAGATATTTACATTACCTATGGGATATTTACATTACCTATGAGATATTTACATTACCGGTAGGGGATATTTACATTACCTATGGGATATTTACATTACCTATGAGATATTTACATTACCTAGGGGATATTTACATTACCTATGGGATATTTACATTACCTATGGGATATTTACATTACCTATGGGATGTTTACATTACCGGTAGGGGATATTTACATTACCGGTAGGGGATGTTTACATTACCTATGGGATATTTACATTACCGGTAGGGGATATTTACATTACCTATGGGATATTTACATTACCTATGGGATATTTACATTACCTATGAGATATTTACATTACCTATGAGATATTTACATTACCTATGGGATATTTACATTACCGGTAGGGGATGTTTACATTACCTATGGGATATTTACATTACCTATGGGATGTTTACATTACCGGTAGGGGATATTTACATTACCTATGGGATGTTTACATTACCTATGGAATATTTACATTACCTATGGGATATTTACATTACCTATGGGATATTTACATTACCTATGGGATATTTACATTACCGGTAGGGGATGTTTACATTACCTATGAGATATTTACATTACCGGTAGGGGATGTTTACATTACCTATGGGATATTTACATTACCTATGGGATGTTTACATTACCTATGAGATATTTACATTACCGGTAGGGATATTTACATTACCGGTAGGGGATGTTTACATTACCTATGAGATATTTACATTACCTATGAGATGTTTACATTACCTATGAGATATTTACATTACCTATGAGATATTTACATTACCTATGAGATATTTACATTACCTATGGGATGTTTACATTACCTATGAGATGTTTACATTACCTATGAGATATTTACATTACCTATGAGATATTTACATTACCTATGAGATGTTTACATTACCTATGGGATATTTACATTACCTATGGGATATTTACATTACCTATGAGATATTTACATTACCTATGATATGTTTACATTACCTATGAGATATTTACATTACCGGTAGGGGATATTTACATTACCTATGAGATATTTACATTACCTATGAGATATTTACATTACCTATGGGATATTTACATTACCGGTAGGGGATGTTTACATTACCTATGAGATATTTACATTACCTATGAGATGTTTACATTACCTATGGGATATTTACATTACCGGTAGGGGATGTTTACATTACCTATGAGATATTTACATTACCGGTAGGGGATATTTACATTACCTATGAGATATTTACATTACCTATGAGATATTTACATTACCTATGAGATATTTACATTACCTATGAGATATTTACATTACCTATGGGATATTTACATTACCTATGGGATATTTACATTACCGGTAGGGGATGTTTACATTACCTATGAGATATTTACATTACCGGTAGGGGATGTTTACATTACCTATGAGATATTTACATTACCTATGGGATATTTACATTATCTATGGGATGTTTACATTACCTATGGGATATTTACATTACCTATGAGATGTTTACATTACCTATGGGATATTTACATTACCTATGGGATGTTTACATTACCTATGAGATATTTACATTACCTATGGGATGTTTACATTACCTATGAGATATTTACATTACCGGTAGGGGATGTTTACATTACCTATGGGATGTTTACATTACCTATGGGATGTTTACATAACCTATGGGATGTTTACATTACCTATGGGATATTTACATTACCTATGGGATGTTTACATTAACTATGGGATATTTACATTACCGGTAGGGGATGTTTACATTACCTATGGGATATTTACATTACCTATGGGATATTTATATTACCTATGAGATATTTACATTACCTATGAGATATTTACATTACCGGTAGGGGATATTTACATTACCTATGAGATATTTACATTACCTATGAGATATTTACATTACCTATGAGATGTTTACATTACCTATGGGATATTTACATTACCGGTAGGGGATGTTTACATTACCTATGAGATATTTACATTACCGGTAGGGGATATTTACATTACCTATGGGATATTTACATTACCTATGGGATATTTACATTACCTATGGGATATTTACATTACCTATGAGATATTTACATTACCTATGGGATATTTACATTACCTATGGGATATTTACATTACCTATGAGATATTTACATTACCGGTAGGGGATATATACATTACCTATGGGATATTTACATTACCTATGAGATATTTACATTACCTATGGGATATTTACATTACCTATGAGATATTTACATTACCTATGAGATATTTACATTACCTATGGGATATTTACATTACCTATGAGATATTTACATTACCTATGGGATATTTACATTAACTATGAGATATTTACATTACGGTAGGGGATATTTACATTACCTATGAGATATTTACATTACCTATGAGATATTTACATTACCTATGGGATATTTACATTACCGGTAGGGGATATTTACATTACCTATGAGATATTTACATTACCGGTAGGGGATATTTACATTACCTATGGGATATTTACATTACCTATGAGATATTTACATTACCTATGGGATATTTACATTACCTATGAGATATTTACATTACCTATGAGATGTTTACATTACCTATGAGATATTTACATTACCTATGGGATATTTACATTACCTATGGGATATTTACATTACCTATGAGATATTTACATTACCGGTAGGGGATATATACATTACCTATGGGATATTTACATTACCTATGAGATATTTACATTACCTATGGGATATTTACATTACCTATGAGATATTTACATTACCTATGAGATATTTACATTACCTATGGGATATTTACATTACCTATGAGATATTTACATTACCTATGATATGTTTACATTACCTATGAGATATTTACATTACCGGTAGGGGATATTTACATTACCTATGAGATATTTACATTACCTATGAGATATTTACATTACCTATGGGATATTTACATTACCGGTAGGGGATGTTTACATTACCTATGAGATATTTACATTACCTATGAGATGTTTACATTACCTATGGGATATTTACATTACCGGTAGGGGATGTTTACATTACCTATGGGATATTTACATTACCGGTAGGAGATATTTACATTACCTATGAGATGTTTACATTACCTATGGGATATTTACATTACCTATGGGATGTTTACATTACCTATGAGATATTTACATTACCGGTAGGGGATATTTACATTACCTATGAGATATTTACATTACCTATGAGATATTTACATTACCTATGGGATATTTACATTACCTATGGGATATTTACATTACCGGTAGGGGATGTTTACATTACCTATGAGATATTTACATTACCGGTAGGGGATGTTTACATTACCTATGAGATATTTACATTACCTATGGGATATTTACATTATCTATGGGATGTTTACATTACCTATGGGATATTTACATTACCTATGAGATGTTTACATTACCTATGGGATATTTACATTACCTATGGGATGTTTACATTACCTATGGGATATTTACATTACCTATGAGATGTTTACATTACCTATGAGATATTTACATTACCTATGAGATGTTTACATTACCTATGAGATATTTACATTACCTATGGGATATTTACATTACCTATGAGATATTTACATTACCGGTAGGGGATATTTACATTACCGGTAGGGGATGTTTACATTACCTATGGGATATTTACATTACCTATGAGATATTTACATTACCTATGAGATATTTACATTACCTATGAGATGTTTACATTACCTATGAGATATTTACATTACCTAGGGGATATTTACATTACCTATGGGATATTTACATTACCGGTAGGGGATATTTACATTACCGGTAGGGGATGTTTACATTACCTATGGGATATTTACATTACCTATGAGATATTTACATTACCTATGAGATATTTACATTACCTATGAGATGTTTACATTACCTATGAGATATTTACATTACCTAGGGGATATTTACATTACCTATGGGATGTTTACATTACCTATGAGATATTTACATTACCTATGAGATATTTACATTACCTATGGGATATTTACATTACCTATGAGATATTTACATTACCTATGGGATATTTACATTACCTATGGGATATTTACATTACCTATGAGATATTTACATTACCTATGAGATATTTACATTACCTATGAGATATTTACATTACCGGTAGGGGATATTTACATTACCTATGGGATATTTACATTACCTATGAGATATTTACATTACCTAGGGGATATTTACATTACCTATGAGATATTTACATTACCTATGGGATATTTACATTACCTATGGGATATTTACATTACCTATGAGATATTTACATTACCTATGGGATATTTACATTACCTATGAGATATTTACATTACCTATGAGATATTTACATTACCTATGGGATGTTTACATTACCGGTAGGGGATATTTACATTACCTATGAGATATTTACATTACCTATGAGATATTTACATTACCGGTAGGGGATATTTACATTACCTATGGGATATTTACATTACCTAGGGGATATTTACATTACCTATGAGATATTTACATTACCTATGAGATATTTACATTACCTATGGGATATTTACATTACCTATGGGATATTTACATTACCGGTAGGGGATGTTTACATTACCTATGAGATATTTACATTACCTATGGGATATTTACATTACCTATGAGATATTTACATTACCGGTAGGGGATATTTACATTACCTATGGGATATTTACATTACCTATGAGATATTTACATTACCTAGGGGATATTTACATTACCTATGGGATATTTACATTACCTATGGGATATTTACATTACCTATGGGATGTTTACATTACCGGTAGGGGATATTTACATTACCGGTAGGGGATGTTTACATTACCTATGGGATATTTACATTACCGGTAGGGGATATTTACATTACCTATGGGATATTTACATTACCTATGGGATATTTACATTACCTATGAGATATTTACATTACCTATGAGATATTTACATTACCTATGGGATATTTACATTACCGGTAGGGGATGTTTACATTACCTATGGGATATTTACATTACCTATGGGATGTTTACATTACCGGTAGGGGATATTTACATTACCTATGGGATGTTTACATTACCTATGGAATATTTACATTACCTATGGGATATTTACATTACCTATGGGATATTTACATTACCTATGGGATATTTACATTACCGGTAGGGGATGTTTACATTACCTATGAGATATTTACATTACCGGTAGGGGATGTTTACATTACCTATGGGATATTTACATTACCTATGGGATGTTTACATTACCTATGAGATATTTACATTACCGGTAGGGATATTTACATTACCGGTAGGGGATGTTTACATTACCTATGAGATATTTACATTACCTATGAGATGTTTACATTACCTATGAGATATTTACATTACCTATGAGATATTTACATTACCTATGAGATATTTACATTACCTATGGGATGTTTACATTACCTATGAGATGTTTACATTACCTATGAGATATTTACATTACCTATGAGATATTTACATTACCTATGAGATGTTTACATTACCTATGGGATATTTACATTACCTATGGGATATTTACATTACCTATGAGATATTTACATTACCTATGATATGTTTACATTACCTATGAGATATTTACATTACCGGTAGGGGATATTTACATTACCTATGAGATATTTACATTACCTATGAGATATTTACATTACCTATGGGATATTTACATTACCGGTAGGGGATGTTTACATTACCTATGAGATATTTACATTACCTATGAGATGTTTACATTACCTATGGGATATTTACATTACCGGTAGGGGATGTTTACATTACCTATGAGATATTTACATTACCGGTAGGGGATATTTACATTACCTATGAGATATTTACATTACCTATGAGATATTTACATTACCTATGAGATATTTACATTACCTATGAGATATTTACATTACCTATGGGATATTTACATTACCTATGGGATATTTACATTACCGGTAGGGGATGTTTACATTACCTATGAGATATTTACATTACCGGTAGGGGATGTTTACATTACCTATGAGATATTTACATTACCTATGGGATATTTACATTATCTATGGGATGTTTACATTACCTATGGGATATTTACATTACCTATGAGATGTTTACATTACCTATGGGATATTTACATTACCTATGGGATGTTTACATTACCTATGAGATATTTACATTACCTATGGGATGTTTACATTACCTATGAGATATTTACATTACCGGTAGGGGATGTTTACATTACCTATGGGATGTTTACATTACCTATGGGATGTTTACATAACCTATGGGATGTTTACATTACCTATGGGATATTTACATTACCTATGGGATGTTTACATTAACTATGGGATATTTACATTACCGGTAGGGGATGTTTACATTACCTATGGGATATTTACATTACCTATGGGATATTTATATTACCTATGAGATATTTACATTACCTATGAGATATTTACATTACCGGTAGGGGATATTTACATTACCTATGAGATATTTACATTACCTATGAGATATTTACATTACCTATGAGATGTTTACATTACCTATGGGATATTTACATTACCGGTAGGGGATGTTTACATTACCTATGAGATATTTACATTACCGGTAGGGGATATTTACATTACCTATGGGATATTTACATTACCTATGGGATATTTACATTACCTATGGGATATTTACATTACCTATGAGATATTTACATTACCTATGGGATATTTACATTACCTATGGGATATTTACATTACCTATGAGATATTTACATTACCGGTAGGGGATATATACATTACCTATGGGATATTTACATTACCTATGAGATATTTACATTACCTATGGGATATTTACATTACCTATGAGATATTTACATTACCTATGAGATATTTACATTACCTATGGGATATTTACATTACCTATGAGATATTTACATTACCTATGGGATATTTACATTAACTATGAGATATTTACATTACGGTAGGGGATATTTACATTACCTATGAGATATTTACATTACCTATGAGATATTTACATTACCTATGGGATATTTACATTACCGGTAGGGGATATTTACATTACCTATGAGATATTTACATTACCGGTAGGGGATATTTACATTACCTATGGGATATTTACATTACCTATGAGATATTTACATTACCTATGGGATATTTACATTACCTATGAGATATTTACATTACCTATGAGATGTTTACATTACCTATGAGATATTTACATTACCTATGGGATATTTACATTACCTATGGGATATTTACATTACCTATGAGATATTTACATTACCGGTAGGGGATATATACATTACCTATGGGATATTTACATTACCTATGAGATATTTACATTACCTATGGGATATTTACATTACCTATGAGATATTTACATTACCTATGAGATATTTACATTACCTATGGGATATTTACATTACCTATGAGATATTTACATTACCTATGATATGTTTACATTACCTATGAGATATTTACATTACCGGTAGGGGATATTTACATTACCTATGAGATATTTACATTACCTATGAGATATTTACATTACCTATGGGATATTTACATTACCGGTAGGGGATGTTTACATTACCTATGAGATATTTACATTACCTATGAGATGTTTACATTACCTATGGGATATTTACATTACCGGTAGGGGATGTTTACATTACCTATGGGATATTTACATTACCGGTAGGAGATATTTACATTACCTATGAGATGTTTACATTACCTATGGGATATTTACATTACCTATGGGATGTTTACATTACCTATGAGATATTTACATTACCGGTAGGGGATATTTACATTACCTATGAGATATTTACATTACCTATGAGATATTTACATTACCTATGGGATATTTACATTACCTATGGGATATTTACATTACCGGTAGGGGATGTTTACATTACCTATGAGATATTTACATTACCGGTAGGGGATGTTTACATTACCTATGAGATATTTACATTACCTATGGGATATTTACATTATCTATGGGATGTTTACATTACCTATGGGATATTTACATTACCTATGAGATGTTTACATTACCTATGGGATATTTACATTACCTATGGGATGTTTACATTACCTATGGGATATTTACATTACCTATGAGATGTTTACATTACCTATGAGATATTTACATTACCTATGAGATATTTACATTACCTATGAGATATTTACATTACCGGTAGGGGATGTTTACATTACCTATGGGATATTTACATTACCTATGGGATGTTTACATTACCTATGAGATATTTACATTACCTATGAGATATTTACATTACCTAGGGGATATTTACATTACCGGTAGGGGATATTTACATTACCTATGAGATATTTACATTACCTATGAGATATTTACATTACCTATGAGATATTTACATTACCTATGGGATGTTTACATTACCTATGGGATATTTACATTACCGGTAGGGGATGTTTACATTACCTATGGGATATTTACATTACCTATGAGATATTTACATTACCTATGAGATGTTTACATTACCTATGGGATATTTACATTACCTATGGGATATTTATATTACCGGTAGGGGATGTTTACATTACCTAGGGGATATTTACATTACCTATGGGATATTTACATTACCTATGAGATATTTACATTACCTATGGGATGTTTACATTACCGGTAGGGGATGTTTACATTACCTATGAGATATTTACATTACCTATGATATATTTACATTACCTATGAGATGTTTACATTATCTATGAGATATTTACATTACCTAGGGGATATTTTCATTACCTAGGGGATATTTACATTACCTATGGGATATTTACATTACCTATGAGATATTTACATTACCTATGGGATGTTTACATTACCTATAGGATATTTACATTACCGGTAGGGGATATTTACATTACCTATGAGATGTTTACATTACCTATAGAATATTTACATTACCTGTAGGGGATATTTACATTACCTATGAGATGTTTACATTACCTATGGGATGTTTACATTACCTATGGGATATTTACATTACCGGTAGGGGATATTTACATTACCTATGGGATGTTTACATTACCTATAGGATATTTACATTACCGGTAGGGGATATTTACATTACCTATGAGATGTTTACATTACCTATAGGATATTTACATTACCGGTAGGGGATATTTACATTACCTATGGGATGTTTACATTACCTATGGGATATTTACATTACCGGTAGGGGATGTTTACATTACCTATGGGATGTTTACATTACCTATGGGATATTTACATTACCTATGGGATATTTACATTACCTATGAGATATTTACATTACCTATGGGATGTTTACATTACCTATGGGATATTTACATTACCGGTAGGGGATATTTACATTACCTATGAGATATTTACATTACCTATGGGATATTTACATTACCGGTAGGGGATATTTACATTACCTATGAGATATTTACATTACCTATGGGATATTTACATTACCTATGAGATATTTACATTACCTATGAGATGTTTACATTACCTATGAGATATTTACATTACCTATGGGATATTTACATTACCTATGAGATATTTACATTACCGGTAGGGGATATTTACATTACCGGTAGGGGATGTTTACATTACCTATGGGATATTTACATTACCTATGAGATATTTACATTACCTATGAGATATTTACATTACCTATGAGATGTTTACATTACCTATGAGATATTTACATTACCTAGGGGATATTTACATTACCTATGGGATATTTACATTACCGGTAGGGGATATTTACATTACCGGTAGGGGATGTTTACATTACCTATGGGATATTTACATTACCTATGATATATTTACATTACCTATGAGATATTTACATTACCTATGAGATGTTTACATTACCTATGAGATATTTACATTACCTAGGGGATATTTACATTACCTATGGGATGTTTACATTACCTATGAGATATTTACATTACCTATGAGATATTTACATTACCTATGGGATATTTACATTACCTATGAGATATTTACATTACCTATGGGATATTTACATTACCTATGGGATATTTACATTACCTATGAGATATTTACATTACCTATGAGATATTTACATTACCTATGAGATATTTACATTACCGGTAGGGGATATTTACATTACCTATGGGATATTTACATTACCTATGAGATATTTACATTACCTAGGGGATATTTACATTACCTATGAGATATTTACATTACCTATGGGATATTTACATTACCTATGGGATATTTACATTACCTATGAGATATTTACATTACCTATGGGATATTTACATTACCTATGAGATATTTACATTACCTATGAGATATTTACATTACCTATGGGATGTTTACATTACCGGTAGGGGATATTTACATTACCTATGAGATATTTACATTACCTATGAGATATTTACATTACCGGTAGCGGATATTTACATTACCTATGGGATATTTACATTACCTAGGGGATATTTACATTACCTATGAGATATTTACATTACCTATGAGATATTTACATTACCTATGGGATATTTACATTACCTATGGGATATTTACATTACCGGTAGGGGATGTTTACATTACCTATGAGATATTTACATTACCTATGGGATATTTACATTACCTATGAGATATTTACATTACCTATGGGATATTTACATTACCTATGAGATATTTACATTACCTATGAGATATTTACATTACCGGTAGGGGATATTTACATTACCTATGGGATATTTACATTACCTATGAGATATTTACATTACCTAGGGGATATTTACATTACCTATGGGATATTTACATTACCTATGGGATATTTACATTACCTATGGGATGTTTACATTACCGGTAGGGGATATTTACATTACCGGTAGGGGATGTTTACATTACCTATGGGATATTTACATTACCGGTAGGGGATATTTACATTACCTATGGGATATTTACATTACCTATGGGATATTTACATTACCTATGAGATATTTACATTACCTATGAGATATTTACATTACCTATGGGATATTTACATTACCGGTAGGGGATGTTTACATTACCTATGGGATATTTACATTACCTATGGGATGTTTACATTACCGGTAGGGGATATTTACATTACCTATGGGATGTTTACATTACCTATGGAATATTTACATTACCTATGGGATATTTACATTACCTATGGGATATTTACATTACCTATGGGATATTTACATTACCGGTAGGGGATGTTTACATTACCTATGAGATATTTACATTACCGGTAGGGGATGTTTACATTACCTATGAGATGTTTACATTACCTATGGGATATTTACATTACCTATGGGATATTTACATTACCTATGAGATATTTACATTACCGGTAGGGATATTTACATTACCGGTAGGGGATGTTTACATTACCTATGAGATATTTACATTACCTATGAGATGTTTACATTACCTATGAGATATTTACATTACCTATGAGATATTTACATTACCTATGAGATATTTACATTACCTATGGGATGTTTACATTACCTATGAGATGTTTACATTACCTATGAGATATTTACATTACCTATGAGATATTTACATTACCTATGAGATGTTTACATTACCTATGGGATATTTACATTACCTATGGGATATTTACATTACCTATGAGATATTTACATTACCTATGATATGTTTACATTACCTATGAGATATTTACATTACCGGTAGGGGATATTTACATTACCTATGAGATATTTACATTACCTATGAGATATTTACATTACCTATGGGATATTTACATTACCGGTAGGGGATGTTTACATTACCTATGGGATATTTACATTACCTATGAGATATTTACATTACCTATGAGATATTTACATTACCGGTAGGGGATATTTACATTACCTATGAGATATTTACATTACCTATGAGATATTTACATTACCTATGAGATATTTACATTACCTATGAGATATTTACATTACCTATGGGATATTTACATTACCTATGGGATATTTACATTACCGGTAGGGGATGTTTACATTACCTATGAGATATTTACATTACCGGTAGGGGATGTTTACATTACCTATGAGATATTTACATTACCTATGGGATATTTACATTATCTATGGGATGTTTACATTACCTATGGGATATTTACATTACCTATGAGATGTTTACATTACCTATGGGATATTTACATTACCTATGGGATGTTTACATTACCTATGAGATATTTACATTACCTATGGGATGTTTACATTACCTATGAGATATTTACATTACCGGTAGGGGATGTTTACATTACCTATGGGATGTTTACATTACCTATGGGATGTTTACATAACCTATGGGATGTTTACATTACCTATGGGATATTTACATTACCTATGGGATGTTTACATTAACTATGGGATATTTACATTACCGGTAGGGGATGTTTACATTACCTATGGGATATTTACATTACCTATGGGATATTTATATTACCTATGAGATATTTACATTACCTATGAGATATTTACATTACCGGTAGGGGATATTTACATTACCTATGAGATATTTACATTACCTATGAGATATTTACATTACCTATGAGATGTTTACATTACCTATGGGATATTTACATTACCGGTAGGGGATGTTTACATTACCTATGAGATATTTACATTACCGGTAGGGGATATTTACATTACCTATGGGATATTTACATTACCTATGAGATATTTACATTACCTATGGGATATTTACATTACCTATGGGATATTTACATTACCTATGAGATATTTACATTACCGGTAGGGGATATATACATTACATATGGGATATTTACATTACCTATGAGATATTTACATTACCTATGGGATATTTACATTACCTATGAGATATTTACATTACCTATGAGATATTTACATTACCTATGGGATATTTACATTACCTATGAGATATTTACATTACCTATGGGATATTTACATTAACTATGAGATATTTACATTACGGTAGGGGATATTTACATTACCTATGAGATATTTACATTACCTATGAGATATTTACATTACCTATGGGATATTTACATTACCGGTAGGGGATGTTTACATTACCTATGAGATATTTACATTACCGGTAGGGGATATTTACATTACCTATGGGATATTTACATTACATATGAGATATTTACATTACCTATGGGATATTTACATTACCTATGAGATATTTACATTACCTATGAGATGTTTACATAACCTATGAGATATTTACATTACCTATGGGATATTTACATTACCTATGGGATATTTACATTACCTATGAGATATTTACATTACCGGTAGGGGATATATACATTACCTATGGGATATTTACATTACCTATGAGATATTTACATTACCTATGGGATATTTACATTACCTATGAGATATTTACATTACCTATGAGATATTTACATTACCTATGGGATATTTACATTACCTATGAGATATTTACATTACCTATGATATGTTTACATTACCTATGAGATATTTACATTACCGGTAGGGGATATTTACATTACCTATGAGATATTTACATTACCTATGAGATATTTACATTACCTATGGGATATTTACATTACCGGTAGGGGATGTTTACATTACCTATGAGATATTTACATTACCTATGAGATGTTTACATTACCTATGGGATATTTACATTACCGGTAGGGGATGTTTACATTACCTATGGGATATTTACATTACCGGTAGGAGATATTTACATTACCTATGAGATGTTTACATTACCGGTAGGGGATGTTTACATTACCTATGAGATGTTTACATTACCTATGGGATATTTACATTACCTATGGGATATTTACATTACCTATGAGATATTTACATTACCGGTAGGGATATTTACATTACCGGTAGGGGATGTTTACATTACCTATGAGATATTTACATTACCTATGAGATGTTTACATTACCTATGAGATATTTACATTACCTATGAGATATTTACATTACCTATGAGATATTTACATTACCTATGGGATGTTTACATTACCTATGAGATGTTTACATTACCTATGAGATATTTACATTACCTATGAGATATTTACATTACCTATGAGATGTTTACATTACCTATGGGATATTTACATTACCTATGGGATATTTACATTACCTATGAGATATTTACATTACCTATGATATGTTTACATTACCTATGAGATATTTACATTACCGGTAGGGGATATTTACATTACCTATGAGATATTTACATTACCTATGAGATATTTACATTACCTATGGGATATTTACATTACCGGTAGGGGATGTTTACATTACCTATGGGATATTTACATTACCTATGAGATATTTACATTACCTATGAGATATTTACATTACCGGTAGGGGATATTTACATTACCTATGAGATATTTACATTACCTATGAGATATTTACATTACCTATGAGATATTTACATTACCTATGAGATATTTACATTACCTATGGGATATTTACATTACCTATGGGATATTTACATTACCGGTAGGGGATGTTTACATTACCTATGAGATATTTACATTACCGGTAGGGGATGTTTACATTACCTATGAGATATTTACATTACCTATGGGATATTTACATTATCTATGGGATGTTTACATTACCTATGGGATATTTACATTACCTATGAGATGTTTACATTACCTATGGGATATTTACATTACCTATGGGATGTTTACATTACCTATGAGATATTTACATTACCTATGGGATGTTTACATTACCTATGAGATATTTACATTACCGGTAGGGGATGTTTACATTACCTATGGGATGTTTACATTACCTATGGGATGTTTACATAACCTATGGGATGTTTACATTACCTATGGGATATTTACATTACCTATGGGATGTTTACATTAACTATGGGATATTTACATTACCGGTAGGGGATGTTTACATTACCTATGGGATATTTACATTACCTATGGGATATTTATATTACCTATGAGATATTTACATTACCTATGAGATATTTACATTACCGGTAGGGGATATTTACATTACCTATGAGATATTTACATTACCTATGAGATATTTACATTACCTATGAGATGTTTACATTACCTATGGGATATTTACATTACCGGTAGGGGATGTTTACATTACCTATGAGATATTTACATTACCGGTAGGGGATATTTACATTACCTATGGGATATTTACATTACCTATGAGATATTTACATTACCTATGGGATATTTACATTACCTATGGGATATTTACATTACCTATGAGATATTTACATTACCGGTAGGGGATATATACATTACATATGGGATATTTACATTACCTATGAGATATTTACATTACCTATGGGATATTTACATTACCTATGAGATATTTACATTACCTATGAGATATTTACATTACCTATGGGATATTTACATTACCTATGAGATATTTACATTACCTATGGGATATTTACATTAACTATGAGATATTTACATTACGGTAGGGGATATTTACATTACCTATGAGATATTTACATTACCTATGAGATATTTACATTACCTATGGGATATTTACATTACCGGTAGGGGATGTTTACATTACCTATGAGATATTTACATTACCGGTAAGGGATATTTACATTACCTATGGGATATTTACATTACATATGAGATATTTACATTACCTATGGGATATTTACATTACCTATGAGATATTTACATTACCTATGAGATGTTTACATAACCTATGAGATATTTACATTACCTATGGGATATTTACATTACCTATGGGATATTTACATTACCTATGAGATATTTACATTACCGGTAGGGGATATATACATTACCTATGGGATATTTACATTACCTATGAGATATTTACATTACCTATGGGATATTTACATTACCTATGAGATATTTACATTACCTATGAGATATTTACATTACCTATGGGATATTTACATTACCTATGAGATATTTACATTACCTATGATATGTTTACATTACCTATGAGATATTTACATTACCGGTAGGGGATATTTACATTACCTATGAGATATTTACATTACCTATGAGATATTTACATTACCTATGGGATATTTACATTACCGGTAGGGGATGTTTACATTACCTATGAGATATTTACATTACCTATGAGATGTTTACATTACCTATGGGATATTTACATTACCGGTAGGGGATGTTTACATTACCTATGGGATATTTACATTACCGGTAGGAGATATTTACATTACCTATGAGATGTTTACATTACCTATGAGATATTTACATTACCGGTAGGGGATATTTACATTACCTATGAGATATTTACATTACCTATGAGATATTTACATTACCTATGGGATATTTACATTACCTATGGGATATTTACATTACCGGTAGGGGATGTTTACATTACCTATGAGATATTTACATTACCGGTAGGGGATGTTTACATTACCTATGAGATATTTACATTACCTATGGGATATTTACATTATCTATGGGATGTTTACATTACCTATGGGATATTTACATTACCTATGAGATGTTTACATTACCTATGGGATATTTACATTACCTATGGGATGTTTACATTACCTATGAGATATTTACATTACCTATGGGATGTTTACATTACCTATGAGATATTTACATTACCGGTAGGGGATGTTTACATTACCTATGGGATGTTTACATTACCTATGGGATATTTACATTACCTATGGGATGTTTACATTACCTATGGGATATTTACATTACCTATGGGATATTTACATTACCTATGAGATATTTACATTACCTATGGGATATTTACATTACCTATGAGATATTTACATTACCGGTAGGGGATGTTTACATTACCTATGGGATATTTACATTACCTATGAGATATTTACATTACCTATAGGATATTTACATTACCTATGAGATATTTACATTACCTATGGGATATTTACATTACCTATGATATATTTACATTACCTATGAGATGTTTACATTACCTATGGGATATTTACATTACCGGTAGGGGATGTTTACATTACCTATGGGATATTTACATTACCTATGAGATATTTACATTACCTATGAGATGTTTACATTACCTATGAGATATTTACATTACCTATGAGATGTTTACATTACCTATGAGATATTTACATTACCGGTAGGGGATGTTTACATTACCTATGGGATATTTACATTACCGGTAGGGGATATTTACATTACCTATGGGATATTTACATTACCTATGGGATGTTTACATTACCTATGGGATGTTTACATTACCTATGGGATATTTACATTACCGGTAGGGGATGTTTACATTACCTATGGGATGTTTACATTACCTATGAGATATTTACATTACCTATGGGATATTTACATTACCTATGAGATATTTACATTACCTATGAGATATTTACATTACCTATGGGATATTTACATTACCTATGAGATATTTACATTACCTATGGGATATTTACATTACCGGTAGGGGATGTTTACATTACCTATGGGATATTTACATTACCTATGGGATATTTACATTACCGGTAGGGGATATTTACATTACCTATGAGATATTTACATTACCTATGGGATATTTACATTACCTATGAGATATTTACATTACCTATGGGATATTTACATTACCGGTAGGGGATATTTACATTACCTATGGGATGTTTACATTACCTATGAGATATTTACATTACCTATGGGATATTTACATTACCTATGAGATATTTACATTACCTATGAGATGTTTACATTACCTATGGGATATTTACATTACCTATGAGATATTTACATTACCTATGGGATATTTACATTAACTATGAGATATTTACATTACGGTAGGGGATATTTACATTACCTATGAGATATTTACATTACCTATGAGATATTTACATTACCTATGGGATATTTACATTACCGGTAGGGGATGTTTACATTACCTATGAGATATTTACATTACCGGTAGGGGATATTTACATTACCTATGGGATATTTACATTACATATGAGATATTTACATTACCTATGGGATATTTACATTACCTATGAGATATTTACATTACCTATGAGATGTTTACATTACCTATGAGATATTTACATTACCTATGGGATATTTACATTACCTATGGGATATTTACATTACCTATGAGATATTTACATTACCGGTAGGGGATATATACATTACCTATGGGATATTTACATTACCTATGAGATATTTACATTACCTATGGGATATTTACATTACCTATGAGATATTTACATTACCTATGAGATATTTACATTACCTATGGGATATTTACATTACCTATGAGATATTTACATTACCTATGATATGTTTACATTACCTATGAGATATTTACATTACCGGTAGGGGATATTTACATTACCTATGAGATATTTACATTACCTATGAGATATTTACATTACCTATGGGATATTTACATTACCGGTAGGGGATGTTTACATTACCTATGAGATATTTACATTACCTATGAGATGTTTACATTACCTATGGGATATTTACATTACCGGTAGGGGATGTTTACATTACCTATGGGATATTTACATTACCGGTAGGAGATATTTACATTACCTATGAGATGTTTACATTACCTATGAGATATTTACATTACCGGTAGGGGATATTTACATTACCTATGAGATATTTACATTACCTATGAGATATTTACATTACCTATGGGATATTTACATTACCTATGGGATATTTACATTACCGGTAGGGGATGTTTACATTACCTATGAGATATTTACATTACCGGTAGGGGATGTTTACATTACCTATGAGATATTTACATTACCTATGGGATATTTACATTATCTATGGGATGTTTACATTACCTATGGGATATTTACATTACCTATGAGATGTTTACATTACCTATGGGATATTTACATTACCTATGGGATGTTTACATTACCTATGAGATATTTACATTACCTATGGGATGTTTACATTACCTATGAGATATTTACATTACCGGTAGGGGATGTTTACATTACCTATGGGATGTTTACATTACCTATGGGATGTTTACATTACCTATGGGATGTTTACATTACCTATGGGATATTTACATTACCTATGGGATGTTTACATTAACTATGGGATATTTACATTACCGGTAGGGGATGTTTACATTACCTATGAGATATTTACATTACCTATGAGATATTTACATTACCGGTAGGGGATGTTTACATTACCTATGGGATATTTACATTACCTATGAGATATTTACATTACCTATAGGATATTTACATTACCTATGAGATATTTACATTACCTATGGGATATTTACATTACCTATGATATATTTACATTACCTATGAGATGTTTACATTACCTATGGGATATTTACATTACCGGTAGGGGATGTTTACATTACCTATGGGATATTTACATTACCTATGAGATATTTACATTACCTATGAGATGTTTACATTACCTATGAGATATTTACATTACCTATGAGATGTTTACATTACCTATGAGATATTTACATTACCGGTAGGGGATGTTTACATTACCTATGGGATATTTACATTACCGGTAGGGGATATTTACATTACCTATGGGATATTTACATTACCTATGGGATGTTTACATTACCTATGGGATGTTTACATTACCTATGGGATATTTACATTACCGGTAGGGGATGTTTACATTACCTATGGGATGTTTACATTACCTATGAGATATTTACATTACCTATGGGATATTTACATTACCTATGAGATATTTACATTACCTATGAGATATTTACATTACCTATGGGATATTTACATTACCTATGAGATATTTACATTACCTATGGGATATTTACATTACCGGTAGGGGATGTTTACATTACCTATGGGATATTTACATTACCTATGGGATATTTACATTACCGGTAGGGGATATTTACATTACCTATGAGATATTTACATTACCTATGGGATATTTACATTACCTATGAGATATTTACATTACCTATGGGATATTTACATTACCGGTAGGGGATATTTACATTACCTATGGGATGTTTACATTACCTATGAGATATTTACATTACCTATGGGATATTTACATTACCTATGAGATATTTACATTACCTATGAGATGTTTACATTACCTATGGGATATTTACATTACCTATGAGATATTTACATTACCTATGGGATGTTTACATTACCTATGAGATATTTACATTACCTATGGGATATTTACATTACCTATGGGATATTTACATTACCTATGGGATATTTACATTACCGGTAGGGGATGTTTACATTACCTATGGGATGTTTACATTACCTATGAGATATTTACATTACCTATGATATATTTACATTACCTATGGGATATTTACATTACCTATGAGATATTTACATTACCTATGGGATGTTTACATTACCTATGGGATATTTACATTACCTATGGGATGTTTACATTACCTATGAGATATTTACATTACCTATGGGATATTTACATTACCGGTAGGGGATGTTTACATTACCTATGAGATATTTACATTACCTATGGGATGTTTACATTACCTATGAGATGTTTACATTACCTATGGGATGTTTACATTACCTATGAGATATTTACATTACCTATGAGATGTTTACATTACCTATGGGATATTTACATTACCTATGAGATATTTACATTACCTATGGGATATTTACATTACCGGTAGGGGATGTTTACATTACCTATGAGATATTTACATTACCTATGAGATGTTTACATTACCTATGGGATATTTACATTACCTATGAGATATTTACATTACCTATGGGATATTTACATTACCTATGGGATGTTTACATTACCTATGGGATATTTACATTACCGGTAGGGGATATTTACATTACCTATGGGATGTTTACATTACCTATGAGATATTTACATTACCTATGGGATGTTTACATTACCTATGGGATATTTACATTACCGGTAGGGGATGTTTACATTACCTATGGGATATTTACATTACCTATGGGATATTTACATTACCTATGGGATATTTACATTACCTATGGGATATTTACATTACCTATGAGATATTTACATTACCGGTAGGGGATGTTTACATTACCTATGAGATATTTACATTACCTATGGGATATTTACATTACCTATGGGATATTTACATTACCGGTAGGGGATATTTACATTACCTATGAGATGTTTACATTACCTATGAGCTATTTACATTACCTATAAGATATTTACATTACCTATGAGATATTTACATTACCTATGAGATATTTACATTACCTATGAGATATTTACATTACCGGTAGGGGATATTTACATTACCGGTAGGGGATGTTTACATTACCTATGGGATATTTACATTACCTATGAGATATTTACATTACCTATGGGATATTTACATTACCTATGGGATGTTTACATTACCTATGGGATATTTACATTACCTATGGGATATTTACATTACCTATGGGATATTTACATTACCTATGAGATATTTACATTACCTATGGGATATTTACATTACCTATGGGATATTTACATTACCTATGGGATATTTACATTACCTATGGGATATTTACATTACCTATGGGATATTTACATTACCTATGAGATATTTACATTACCTATGGGATATTTACATTACCGGTAGGGGATGTTTACATTACCTATGGGATATTTACATTACCTATGAGATGTTTACATTACCTATGAGATATTTACATTACCTATAAGATATTTACATTACCTATGAGATGTTTACATTACCTATGAGATATTTACATTACCTATGAGATGTTTACATTACCTATGGGATATTTACATTACCTATGAGATATTTACATTACCTATGGGATATTTACATTACCTATGGGATGTTTACATTACCTATGGGATATTTACATTACCGGTAGGGGATATTTACATTATCTATGGGATGTTTACATTACCTATGAGATATTTACATTACCTATGGGATGTTTACATTACCTATGGGATATTTACATTACCGGTAGGGGATGTTTACATTACCTATGGGATATTTACATTACCTATGGGATATTTACATTACCTATGGGATATTTACATTACCTATGGGATATTTACATTACCTATGAGATATTTACATTACCGGTAGGGGATGTTTACATTACCTATGAGATATTTACATTACCTATGGGATATTTACATTACCTATGGGATGTTTACATTACCTATGAGATATTTACATTACCGGTAGGGGATGTTTACATTACCTATGGGATGTTTACATTACCTATGGGATGTTTACATAACCTATGGGATGTTTACATTACCTATGGGATATTTACATTACCTATGGGATGTTTACATTAACTATGGGATATTTACATTACCGGTAGGGGATGTTTACATTACCTATGGGATATTTACATTACCTATGGGATATTTATATTACCTATGAGATATTTACATTACCTATGAGATATTTACATTACCTATGATATATTTACATTACCTATGGGATATTTACATTACCTATGAGATATTTACATTACCTATGAGATATTTACATTACCTATGAGATGTTTACATTACCTATGGGATATTTACATTACCGGTAGGGGATGTTTACATTACCTATGAGATATTTACATTACCGGTAGGGGATATTTACATTACCTATGGGATATTTACATTACCTATGAGATATTTACATTACCTATGGGATATTTACATTACCTATGGGATATTTACATTACCTATGAGATATTTACATTACCGGTAGGGGATATATACATTACATATGGGATATTTACATTACCTATGAGATATTTACATTACCTATGGGATATTTACATTACCTATGAGATATTTACATTACCTATGAGATATTTACATTACCTATGGGATATTTACATTACCTATGAGATATTTACATTACCTATGGGATATTTACATTAACTATGAGATATTTACATTACGGTAGGGGATATTTACATTACCTATGAGATATTTACATTACCTATGAGATATTTACATTACCTATGGGATATTTACATTACCGGTAGGGGATGTTTACATTACCTATGAGATATTTACATTACCGGTAGGGGATATTTACATTACCTATGGGATATTTACATTACATATGAGATATTTACATTACCTATGGGATATTTACATTACCTATGAGATATTTACATTACCTATGAGATGTTTACATTACCTATGAGATATTTACATTACCTATGGGATATTTACATTACCTATGGGATATTTACATTACCTATGAGATATTTACATTACCGGTAGGGGATATATACATTACCTATGGGATATTTACATTACCTATGAGATATTTACATTACCTATGGGATATTTACATTTCCTATGAGATATTTACATTACCTATGAGATATTTACATTACCTATGGGATATTTACATTACCTATGAGATATTTACATTACCTATGATATGTTTACATTACCTATGAGATATTTACATTACCGGTAGGGGATATTTACATTACCTATGAGATATTTACATTACCTATGAGATATTTACATTACCTATGGGATATTTACATTACCGGTAGGGGATGTTTACATTACCTATGAGATATTTACATTACCTATGAGATGTTTACATTACCTATGGGATATTTACATTACCGGTAGGGGATGTTTACATTACCTATGGGATATTTACATTACCGGTAGGAGATATTTACATTACCTATGAGATGTTTACATTACCTATGAGATATTTACATTACCGGTAGGGGATATTTACATTACCTATGAGATGTTTACATTACCTATGAGATATTTACATTACCTATGGGATATTTACATTACCTATGGGATATTTACATTACCTATGAGATATTTACATTACCTATGGGATATTTACATTACCTATGAGATATTTACATTACCTATGATATGTTTACATTACCTATGAGATATTTACATTACCGGTAGGGGATATTTACATTACCTATGAGATATTTACATTACCTATGAGATATTTACATTACCTATGGGATATTTACATTACCGGTAGGGGATGTTTACATTACCTATGAGATATTTACATTACCTATGAGATGTTTACATTACCTATGGGATATTTACATTACCGGTAGGGGATGTTTACATTACCTATGGGATATTTACATTACCGGTAGGAGATATTTACATTACCTATGAGATGTTTACATTACCTATGGGATATTTACATTACCGGTAGGAGATATTTACATTACCTATGAGATGTTTACATTACCTATGAGATATTTACATTACCTATGGGATATTTACATTACCTATGGGATATTTACATTACCTATGAGATATTTACATTACCGGTAGGGGATATATACATTACCTATGGGATATTTACATTACCTATGAGATATTTACATTACCTATGGGATATTTACATTACCTATGAGATATTTACATTACCTATGAGATATTTACATTACCTATGGGATATTTACATTACCTATGGGATATTTACATTACCTATGAGATATTTACATTACCTATGGGATATTTACATTACCTATGAGATATTTACATTACCTATGAGATATTTACATTACCTATGAGATATTTACATTACCTATGAGATATTTACATTACCTATGAGATATTTACATTACCTATGGGATATTTACATTACCTATGGGATATTTACATTACCGGTAGGGGATGTTTACATTACCTATGAGATATTTACATTACCGGTAGGGGATGTTTACATTACCTATGAGATATTTACATTACCTATGGGATATTTACATTATCTATGGGATGTTTACATTACCTATGGGATATTTACATTACCTATGAGATGTTTACATTACCTATGGGATATTTACATTACCTATGGGATGTTTACATTACCTATGAGATATTTACATTACCTATGGGATGTTTACATTACCTATGAGATATTTACATTACCGGTAGGGGATGTTTACATTACCTATGGGATGTTTACATTACCTATGGGATGTTTACATTACCTATGGGATGTTTACATTACCTATGGGATATTTACATTACCTATGGGATGTTTACATTAACTATGGGATATTTACATTACCGGTAGGGGATGTTTACATTACCTATGAGATATTTACATTACCTATGAGATATTTACATTACCTATGAGATATTTACATTACCTATGGGATATTTACATTACCTATGAGATATTTACATTACCTATGATATGTTTACATTACCTATGAGATATTTACATTACCGGTAGGGGATATTTACATTACCTATGAGATATTTACATTACCTATGAGATATTTACATTACCTATGGGATATTTACATTACCGGTAGGGGATGTTTACATTACCTATGAGATATTTACATTACCTATGAGATGTTTACATTACCTATGGGATATTTACATTACCGGTAGGGGATGTTTACATTACCTATGGGATATTTACATTACCGGTAGGAGATATTTACATTACCTATGAGATGTTTACATTACCTATGAGATATTTACATTACCGGTAGGGGATATTTACATTACCTATGAGATGTTTACATTACCTATGAGATATTTACATTACCTATGGGATATTTACATTACCTATGGGATATTTACATTACCTATGAGATATTTACATTACCTATGGGATATTTACATTACCTATGAGATATTTACATTACCTATGATATGTTTACATTACCTATGAGATATTTACATTACCGGTAGGGGATATTTACATTACCTATGAGATATTTACATTACCTATGAGATATTTACATTACCTATGGGATATTTACATTACCGGTAGGGGATGTTTACATTACCTATGAGATATTTACATTACCTATGAGATGTTTACATTACCTATGGGATATTTACATTACCGGTAGGGGATGTTTACATTACCTATGGGATATTTACATTACCGGTAGGAGATATTTACATTACCTATGAGATGTTTACATTACCTATGGGATATTTACATTACCGGTAGGAGATATTTACATTACCTATGAGATGTTTACATTACCTATGAGATATTTACATTACCTATGGGATATTTACATTACCTATGGGATATTTACATTACCTATGAGATATTTACATTACCGGTAGGGGATATATACATTACCTATGGGATATTTACATTACCTATGAGATATTTACATTACCTATGGGATATTTACATTACCTATGAGATATTTACATTACCTATGAGATATTTACATTACCTATGGGATATTTACATTACCTATGGGATATTTACATTACCTATGAGATATTTACATTACCTATGGGATATTTACATTACCTATGAGATATTTACATTACCTATGAGATATTTACATTACCTATGAGATATTTACATTACCTATGAGATATTTACATTACCTATGAGATATTTACATTACCTATGGGATATTTACATTACCTATGGGATATTTACATTACCGGTAGGGGATGTTTACATTACCTATGAGATATTTACATTACCGGTAGGGGATGTTTACATTACCTATGAGATATTTACATTACCTATGGGATATTTACATTATCTATGGGATGTTTACATTACCTATGGGATATTTACATTACCTATGAGATGTTTACATTACCTATGGGATATTTACATTACCTATGGGATGTTTACATTACCTATGAGATATTTACATTACCTATGGGATGTTTACATTACCTATGAGATATTTACATTACCGGTAGGGGATGTTTACATTACCTATGGGATGTTTACATTACCTATGGGATGTTTACATTACCTATGGGATGTTTACATTACCTATGGGATATTTACATTACCTATGGGATGTTTACATTAACTATGGGATATTTACATTACCGGTAGGGGATGTTTACATTACCTATGAGATATTTACATTACCTATGAGATATTTACATTACCGGTAGGGGATGTTTACATTACCTATGGGATATTTACATTACCTATGAGATATTTACATTACCTATAGGATATTTACATTACCTATGAGATATTTACATTACCTATGGGATATTTACATTACCTATGATATATTTACATTACCTATGAGATGTTTACATTACCTATGGGATATTTACATTACCGGTAGGGGATGTTTACATTACCTATGGGATATTTACATTACCTATGAGATATTTACATTACCTATGAGATGTTTACATTACCTATGAGATATTTACATTACCTATGAGATGTTTACATTACCTATGAGATATTTACATTACCGGTAGGGGATGTTTACATTACCTATGGGATATTTACATTACCGGTAGGGGATATTTACATTACCTATGGGATATTTACATTACCTATGGGATGTTTACATTACCTATGGGATGTTTACATTACCTATGGGATATTTACATTACCGGTAGGGGATGTTTACATTACCTATGGGATGTTTACATTACCTATGAGATATTTACATTACCTATGGGATATTTACATTACCTATGAGATATTTACATTACCTATGAGATATTTACATTACCTATGGGATATTTACATTACCTATGAGATATTTACATTACCTATGGGATATTTACATTACCGGTAGGGGATGTTTACATTACCTATGGGATATTTACATTACCTATGGGATATTTACATTACCGGTAGGGGATATTTACATTACCTATGAGATATTTACATTACCTATGGGATATTTACATTACCTATGAGATATTTACATTACCTATGGGATATTTACATTACCGGTAGGGGATATTTACATTACCTATGGGATGTTTACATTACCTATGAGATATTTACATTACCTATGGGATATTTACATTACCTATGAGATATTTACATTACCTATGAGATGTTTACATTACCTATGGGATATTTACATTACCTATGAGATATTTACATTACCTATGGGATATTTACATTAACTATGAGATATTTACATTACGGTAGGGGATATTTACATTACCTATGAGATATTTACATTACCTATGAGATATTTACATTACCTATGGGATATTTACATTACCGGTAGGGGATGTTTACATTACCTATGAGATATTTACATTACCGGTAGGGGATATTTACATTACCTATGGGATATTTACATTACATATGAGATATTTACATTACCTATGGGATATTTACATTACCTATGAGATATTTACATTACCTATGAGATGTTTACATTACCTATGAGATATTTACATTACCTATGGGATATTTACATTACCTATGGGATATTTACATTACCTATGAGATATTTACATTACCGGTAGGGGATATATACATTACCTATGGGATATTTACATTACCTATGAGATATTTACATTACCTATGGGATATTTACATTACCTATGAGATATTTACATTACCTATGAGATATTTACATTACCTATGGGATATTTACATTACCTATGAGATATTTACATTACCTATGATATGTTTACATTACCTATGAGATATTTACATTACCGGTAGGGGATATTTACATTACCTATGAGATATTTACATTACCTATGAGATATTTACATTACCTATGGGATATTTACATTACCGGTAGGGGATGTTTACATTACCTATGAGATATTTACATTACCTATGAGATGTTTACATTACCTATGGGATATTTACATTACCGGTAGGGGATGTTTACATTACCTATGGGATATTTACATTACCGGTAGGAGATATTTACATTACCTATGAGATGTTTACATTACCTATGAGATATTTACATTACCGGTAGGGGATATTTACATTACCTATGAGATATTTACATTACCTATGAGATATTTACATTACCTATGGGATATTTACATTACCTATGGGATATTTAAATTACCGGTAGGGGATGTTTACATTACCTATGAGATATTTACATTACCGGTAGGGGATGTTTACATTACCTATGAGATATTTACATTACCTATGGGATATTTACATTATCTATGGGATGTTTACATTACCTATGGGATATTTACATTACCTATGAGATGTTTACATTACCTATGGGATATTTACATTACCTATGGGATGTTTACATTACCTATGAGATATTTACATTACCTATGGGATGTTTACATTACCTATGAGATATTTACATTACCGGTAGGGGATGTTTACATTACCTATGGGATGTTTACATTACCTATGGGATGTTTACATTACCTATGGGATGTTTACATTACCTATGGGATATTTACATTACCTATGGGATGTTTACATTAACTATGGGATATTTACATTACCGGTAGGGGATGTTTACATTACCTATGAGATATTTACATTACCTATGAGATATTTACATTACCGGTAGGGGATGTTTACATTACCTATGGGATATTTACATTACCTATGAGATATTTACATTACCTATAGGATATTTACATTACCTATGAGATATTTACATTACCTATGGGATATTTACATTACCTATGATATATTTACATTACCTATGAGATGTTTACATTACCTATGGGATATTTACATTACCGGTAGGGGATGTTTACATTACCTATGGGATATTTACATTACCTATGAGATATTTACATTACCTATGAGATGTTTACATTACCTATGAGATATTTACATTACCTATGAGATGTTTACATTACCTATGAGATATTTACATTACCGGTAGGGGATGTTTACATTACCTATGGGATATTTACATTACCGGTAGGGGATATTTACATTACCTATGGGATATTTACATTACCTATGGGATGTTTACATTACCTATGGGATGTTTACATTACCTATGGGATATTTACATTACCGGTAGGGGATGTTTACATTACCTATGGGATGTTTACATTACCTATGAGATATTTACATTACCTATGGGATATTTACATTACCTATGAGATATTTACATTACCTATGAGATATTTACATTACCTATGGGATATTTACATTACCTATGAGATATTTACATTACCTATGGGATATTTACATTACCGGTAGGGGATGTTTACATTACCTATGGGATATTTACATTACCTATGGGATATTTACATTACCGGTAGGGGATATTTACATTACCTATGAGATATTTACATTACCTATGGGATATTTACATTACCTATGAGATATTTACATTACCTATGGGATATTTACATTACCGGTAGGGGATATTTACATTACCTATGGGATGTTTACATTACCTATGAGATATTTACATTACCTATGGGATATTTACATTACCTATGAGATATTTACATTACCTATGAGATGTTTACATTACCTATGGGATATTTACATTACCTATGAGATATTTACATTACCTATGGGATGTTTACATTACCTATGAGATATTTACATTACCTATGGGATATTTACATTACCTATGGGATATTTACATTACCTATGGGATATTTACATTACCGGTAGGGGATGTTTACATTACCTATGGGATGTTTACATTACCTATGAGATATTTACATTACCTATGAGATATTTACATTACCTATGCGATATTTACATTACCTATGAGATATTTACATTACCTATGGGATGTTTACATTACCTATGGGATATTTACATTACCTATGGGATGTTTACATTACCTATGAGATATTTACATTACCTATGGGATATTTACATTACCTATGGGATATTTACATTACCTATGAGATATTTACATTACCTATGGGATATTTACATTACCGGTAGGGGATGTTTACATTACCTATGAGATATTTACATTACCTATGGGATGTTTACATTACCTATGAGATGTTTACATTACCTATGGGATGTTTACATTACCTATGAGATATTTACATTACCTATGAGATGTTTACATTACCTATGGGATATTTACATTACCTATGAGATATTTACATTACCTATGGGATATTTACATTACCGGTAGGGGATGTTTACATTACCTATGAGATATTTACATTACCTATGAGAAGTTTACATTACCTATGGGATATTTACATTACCTATGAGATATTTACATTACCTATGGGATATTTACATTACCTATGGGATGTTTACATTACCTATGGGATATTTACATTACCGGTAGGGGATATTTACATTACCTATGGGATGTTTACATTACCTATGAGATATTTACATTACCTATGGGATGTTTACATTACCTATGGGATATTTACATTACCGGTAGGGGATGTTTACATTACCTATGGGATATTTACATTACCTATGGGATATTTACATTACCTATGGGATATTTACATTACCTATGGGATATTTACATTACCTATGAGATATTTACATTACCGGTAGGGGATGTTTACATTACCTATGAGATATTTACATTACCTATGGGATATTTACATTACCTATGGGATATTTACATTACCGGTAGGGGATATTTACATTACCTATGAGATGTTTACATTACCTATGAGCTATTTACATTACCTATAAGATATTTACATTACCTATGAGATATTTACATTACCTATGAGATATTTACATTACCTATGAGATATTTACATTACCGGTAGGGGATATTTACATTACCGGTAGGGGATGTTTACATTACCTATGAGATATTTACATTACCTATGGGATATTTACATTACCTATGGGATGTTTACATTACCTATGGGATATTTACATTACCTATGGGATATTTACATTACCTATGGGATATTTACATTACCTATGAGATATTTACATTACCTATGGGATATTTACATTACCTATGAGATATTTACATTACCTATGAGATATTTACATTACCTATGGGATATTTACATTACCTATGAGATATTTACATTACCTATGATATGTTTACATTACCTATGAGATATTTACATTACCGGTAGGGGATATTTACATTACCTATGAGATATTTACATTACCTATGAGATATTTACATTACCTATGGGATATTTACATTACCGGTAGGGGATGTTTACATTACCTATGAGATATTTACATTACCTATGAGATGTTTACATTACCTATGGGATATTTACATTACCGGTAGGGGATGTTTACATTACCTATGGGATATTTACATTACCGGTAGGAGATATTTACATTACCTATGAGATGTTTACATTACCTATGAGATATTTACATTACCGGTAGGGGATATTTACATTACCTATGAGATATTTACATTACCTATGAGATATTTACATTACCTATGGGATATTTACATTACCTATGGGATATTTACATTACCGGTAGGGGATGTTTACATTACCTATGAGATATTTACATTACCGGTAGGGGATGTTTACATTACCTATGAGATATTTACATTACCTATGGGATATTTACATTATCTATGGGATGTTTACATTACCTATGGGATATTTACATTACCTATGAGATGTTTACATTACCTATGGGATATTTACATTACCTATGGGATGTTTACATTACCTATGAGATATTTACATTACCTATGGGATGTTTACATTACCTATGAGATATTTACATTACCGGTAGGGGATGTTTACATTACCTATGGGATGTTTACATTACCTATGGGATGTTTACATTACCTATGGGATGTTTACATTACCTATGGGATATTTACATTACCTATGGGATGTTTACATTAACTATGGGATATTTACATTACCGGTAGGGGATGTTTACATTACCTATGAGATATTTACATTACCTATGAGATATTTACATTACCGGTAGGGGATGTTTACATTACCTATGGGATATTTACATTACCTATGAGATATTTACATTACCTATAGGATATTTACATTACCTATGAGATATTTACATTACCTATGGGATATTTACATTACCTATGATATATTTACATTACCTATGAGATGTTTACATTACCTATGGGATATTTACATTACCGGTAGGGGATGTTTACATTACCTATGGGATATTTACATTACCTATGAGATATTTACATTACCTATGAGATGTTTACATTACCTATGAGATATTTACATTACCTATGAGATGTTTACATTACCTATGAGATATTTACATTACCGGTAGGGGATGTTTACATTACCTATGGGATATTTACATTACCGGTAGGGGATATTTACATTACCTATGGGATATTTACATTACCTATGGGATGTTTACATTACCTATGGGATGTTTACATTACCTATGGGATATTTACATTACCGGTAGGGGATGTTTACATTACCTATGGGATGTTTACATTACCTATGAGATATTTACATTACCTATGGGATATTTACATTACCTATGAGATATTTACATTACCTATGAGATATTTACATTACCTATGGGATATTTACATTACCTATGAGATATTTACATTACCTATGGGATATTTACATTACCGGTAGGGGATGTTTACATTACCTATGGGATATTTACATTACCTATGGGATATTTACATTACCGGTAGGGGATATTTACATTACCTATGAGATATTTACATTACCTATGGGATATTTACATTACCTATGAGATATTTACATTACCTATGGGATATTTACATTACCGGTAGGGGATATTTACATTACCTATGGGATGTTTACATTACCTATGAGATATTTACATTACCTATGGGATATTTACATTACCTATGAGATATTTACATTACCTATGAGATGTTTACATTACCTATGGGATATTTACATTACCTATGAGATATTTACATTACCTATGGGATGTTTACATTACCTATGAGATATTTACATTACCTATGGGATATTTACATTACCTATGGGATATTTACATTACCTATGGGATATTTACATTACCGGTAGGGGATGTTTACATTACCTATGGGATGTTTACATTACCTATGAGATATTTACATTACCTATGAGATATTTACATTACCTATGGGATATTTACATTACCTATGAGATATTTACATTACCTATGGGATGTTTACATTACCTATGGGATATTTACATTACCTATGGGATGTTTACATTACCTATGAGATATTTACATTACCTATGGGATATTTACATTACCTATGGGATATTTACATTACCTATGAGATATTTACATTACCTATGGGATATTTACATTACCGGTAGGGGATGTTTACATTACCTATGAGATATTTACATTACCTATGGGATGTTTACATTACCTATGAGATGTTTACATTACCTATGGGATGTTTACATTACCTATGAGATATTTACATTACCTATGAGATGTTTACATTACCTATGGGATATTTACATTACCTATGAGATATTTACATTACCTATGGGATATTTACATTACCGGTAGGGGATGTTTACATTACCTATGAGATATTTACATTACCTATGAGATGTTTACATTACCTATGGGATATTTACATTACCTATGAGATATTTACATTACCTATGGGATATTTACATTACCTATGGGATGTTTACATTACCTATGGGATATTTACATTACCGGTAGGGGATATTTACATTACCTATGGGATGTTTACATTACCTATGAGATATTTACATTACCTATGGGATGTTTACATTACCTATGGGATATTTACATTACCGGTAGGGGATGTTTACATTACCTATGGGATATTTACATTACCTATGGGATATTTACATTACCTATGGGATATTTACATTACCTATGGGATATTTACATTACCTATGAGATATTTACATTACCGGTAGGGGATGTTTACATTACCTATGAGATATTTACATTACCTATGGGATATTTACATTACCTATGGGATATTTACATTACCGGTAGGGGATATTTACATTACCTATGAGATGTTTACATTACCTATGAGCTATTTACATTACCTATAAGATATTTACATTACCTATGAGATATTTACATTACCTATGAGATATTTACATTACCTATGAGATATTTACATTACCGGTAGGGGATATTTACATTACCGGTAGGGGATGTTTACATTACCTATGGGATATTTACATTACCTATGAGATATTTACATTACCTATGGGATATTTACATTACCTATGGGATGTTTACATTACCTATGGGATATTTACATTACCTATGGGATATTTACATTACCTATGGGATATTTACATTACCTATGAGATATTTACATTACCTATGGGATGTTTACATTACCTATGAGATATTTACATTACCTATGGGATATTTACATTACCTATGAGATATTTACATTACCTATGAGATATTTACATTACCTATGGGATATTTACATTACCTATGAGATATTTACATTACCTATGGGATATTTACATTACCGGTAGGGGATGTTTACATTACCTATGGGATATTTACATTACCTATGGGATATTTACATTACCGGTAGGGGATATTTACATTACCTATGAGATATTTACATTACCTATGGGATATTTACATTACCTATGAGATATTTACATTACCTATGGGATATTTACATTACCGGTAGGGGATATTTACATTACCTATGGGATGTTTACATTACCTATGAGATATTTACATTACCTATGGGATATTTAAATTACCTATGAGATATTTACATTACCTATGAGATGTTTACATTACCTATGGGATATTTACATTACCTATGAGATATTTACATTACCTATGGGATGTTTACATTACCTATGAGATATTTACATTACCTATGGGATATTTACATTACCTATGGGATATTTACATTACCTATGGGATATTTACATTACCGGTAGGGGATGTTTACATTACCTATGGGATGTTTACATTACCTATGAGATATTTACATTACCTATGAGATATTTACATTACCTATGGGATATTTACATTACCTATGAGATATTTACATTACCTATGGGATGTTTACATTACCTATGGGATATTTACATTACCTATGGGATGTTTACATTACCTATGAGATATTTACATTACCTATGGGATATTTACATTACCTATGGGATATTTACATTACCTATGAGATATTTACATTACCTATGGGATATTTACATTACCGGTAGGGGATGTTTACATTACCTATGAGATATTTACATTACCTATGGGATGTTTACATTACCTATGAGATGTTTACATTACCTATGGGATGTTTACATTACCTATGAGATATTTACATTACCTATGAGATGTTTACATTACCTATGGGATATTTACATTACCTATGAGATATTTACATTACCTATGGGATATTTACATTACCGGTAGGGGATGTTTACATTACCTATGAGATATTTACATTACCTATGAGATGTTTACATTACCTATGGGATATTTACATTACCTATGAGATATTTACATTACCTATGGGATATTTACATTACCTATGGGATGTTTACATTACCTATGGGATATTTACATTACCGGTAGGGGATATTTACATTACCTATGGGATGTTTACATTACCTATGAGATATTTACATTACCTATGGGATGTTTACATTACCTATGGGATATTTACATTACCGGTAGGGGATGTTTACATTACCTATGGGATATTTACATTACCTATGGGATATTTACATTACCTATGGGATATTTACATTACCTATGGGATATTTACTTTACCTATGAGATATTTACATTACCGGTAGGGGATGTTTACATTACCTATGAGATATTTACATTACCTATGGGATATTTACATTACCTATGGGATATTTACATTACCGGTAGGGGATATTTACATTACCTATGAGATGTTTACATTACCTATGAGCTATTTACATTACCTATAAGATATTTACATTACCTATGAGATATTTACATTACCTATGAGATATTTACATTACCTATGAGATATTTACATTACCGGTAGGGGATATTTACATTACCGGTAGGGGATGTTTACATTACCTATGGGATATTTACATTACCTATGAGATATTTACATTACCTATGGGATATTTACATTACCTATGGGATGTTTACATTACCTATGGGATATTTACATTACCTATGGGATATTTACATTACCTATGGGATATTTACATTACCTATGAGATATTTACATTACCTATGGGATATTTACATTACCTATGGGATATTTACATTACCTATGGGATATTTACATTACCTATGGGATATTTACATTACCTATGGGATATTTACATTACCTATGAGATATTTACATTACCTATGGGATATTTACATTACCGGTAGGGGATGTTTACATTACCTATGGGATATTTACATTACCTATGAGATGTTTACATTACCTATGAGATATTTACATTACCTATAAGATATTTACATTACCTATGAGATGTTTACATTACCTATGAGATATTTACATTACCTATGAGATGTTTACATTACCTATGGGATATTTACATTACCTATGAGATATTTACATTACCTATGGGATATTTACATTACCTATGGGATGTTTACATTACCTATGGGATATTTACATTACCGGTAGGGGATATTTACATTATCTATGGGATGTTTACATTACCTATGAGATATTTACATTACCTATGGGATGTTTACATTACCTATGGGATATTTACATTACCGGTAGGGGATGTTTACATTACCTATGGGATATTTACATTACCTATGGGATATTTACATTACCTATGGGATATTTACATTACCTATGGGATATTTACATTACCTATGAGATATTTACATTACCGGTAGGGGATGTTTACATTACCTATGAGATATTTACATTACCTATGGGATATTTACATTACCTATGGGATATTTACATTACCGGTAGGGGATATTTACATTACCTATGAGATGTTTACATTACCTATGAGCTATTTACATTACCTATAAGATATTTACATTACCTATGAGATGTTTACATTACCTATGAGATATTTACATTACCTATGAGATGTTTACATTACCTATGGGATATTTACATTACCTATGAGATATTTACATTATCTATGGGATATTTACATTACCTATGGGATGTTTACATTACCTATGGGATATTTACATTACCGGTAGGGGATATTTACATTACCTATGGGATATTTACATTACCGGTAGGGGATATTTACATTACCTATGAGATATTTACATTACCTATGGGATGTTTACATTACCTATGGGATATTTACATTACCGGTAGGGGATATTTACATTACCTATGAGATGTTTACATTACCTATGAGCTATTTACATTACCTATAAGATATTTACATTACCTATGAGATGTTTACATTACCTATGAGATATTTACATTACCTATGAGATGTTTACATTACCTATGGGATATTTACATTACCTATGAGATATTTACATTACCTATGGGATATTTACATTACCTATGGGATGTTTACATTACCTATGGGATATTTACATTACCGGTAGGGGATATTTACATTACCTATGGGATATTTACATTACCTATGGGATATTTACATTACCTATGATATATTTACATTACCTATGGGATATTTACATTACCTATGAGATATTTACATTACCTATGGGATATTTACATTACCTATGAGATATTTACATTACCTATGGGATATTTACATTACCTATGAGATGTTTACATTACCTATGAGATATTTACATTACCTATGGGATGTTTACATTACCTATGGGATATTTACATTACCGGTAGGGGATGTTTACATTACCTATGGGATATTTACATTACCTATGAGATATTTACATTACCTATGAGATATTTACATTACCTATGATATATTTACATTACCTATGGGATATTTACATTACCTATGAGATATTTACATTACCTATGGGATATTTACATTACCGGTAGGGGATGTTTACATTACCTATGGGATGTTTACATTACCTATGGGATGTTTACATTACCTATGGGATGTTTACATTACCGGTAGGCGATATTTACATTACCTATGAGATATTTACATTACCTATGATATATTTACATTACCTATGGGATGTTTACATTACCTATGGGATATTTACATTACCGGTAGGGGATGTTTACATTACCTATGGGATATTTACATTACCTATGAGATATTTACATTACCTATGAGATATTTACATTACCTATGATATATTTACATTACCTATGGGATATTTACATTACCTATGAGATATTTACATTACCTATGGGATATTTACATTACCGGTAGGGGATATTTACATTACCTATGGGATATTTACATTACCTATGAGATATTTACATTAACTATGAGATATTTACATTACCGGTAGGGGATGTTTACATTACCTATGGGATGTTTACATTACCTATGGGATGTTTACATTACCGGTAGGCGATATTTACATTACCTATGAGATATTTACATTACCTATGATATATTTACATTACCTATGGGATATTTACATTACCGGTAGGGGATATTTACATTACCTATGAGATGTTTACATTACCTATGGGATATTTACATTACCTATGGGATATTTACATTACCGGTAGGGGATATTTACATTACCGGTAGGGGATGTTTACATTACCTATGGGATGTTTACATTACCTATGGGATATTTACATTACCGGTAGGGGATATTTACATTACCTATGGGATATTTACATTACCTATGGGATATTTACATTACCTATGGGATGTTTACATTACCTATGGGATATTTACATTACCTATGAGATGTTTACATTACCTATGAGCTATTTACATTACCTATAAGATATTTACATTACCTATGAGATGTTTACATTACCTATGAGATATTTACATTACCTATGAGATGTTTACATTACCTATGGGATATTTACATTACCTATGAGATATTTACATTACCTATGGGATATTTACATTACCTATGGGATGTTTACATTACCTATGGGATATTTACATTACCGGTAGGGGATATTTACATTACCTATGGGATGTTTACATTACCTATGAGCTATTTACATTACCTATAAGATATTTACATTACCTATGAGATGTTTACATTACCTATGAGATATTTACATTACCTATGAGATGTTTACATTACCTATGGGATATTTACATTACCTATGAGATATTTACATTACCTATGGGATATTTACATTACCTATGGGATGTTTACATTACCTATGGGATATTTACATTACCGGTAGGGGATATTTACATTACCTATGGGATATTTACATTACCTATGGGATATTTACATTACCGGTAGGGGATATTTACATTACCTATGGGATATTTACATTACCTATGGGATATTTACATTACCTATGATATATTTACATTACCTATGGGATATTTACATTACCTATGAGATGTTTACATTACCTATGAGATATTTACATTACCTATGAGATGTTTACATTACCTATGGGATATTTACATTACCTATGAGATATTTACATTACCTATGGGATATTTACATTACCTATGGGATGTTTACATTACCTATGGGATATTTACATTACCGGTAGGGGATATTTACATTACCTATGGGATATTTACATTACCTATGGGATATTTACATTACCTATGATATATTTACATTACCTATGGGATATTTACATTACCTATGAGATGTTTACATTACCTATGGGATATTTACATTACCTATGAGATATTTACATTACCTATGAGATATTTACATTACCTATGATATATTTACATTACCTATGATATATTTACATTACCTAAGGGATATTTACATTACCTATGGGATATTTACATTACCGGTAGGGGATGTTTACATTACCTATGAGATATTTACATTACCTATGATATATTTACATTACCTATGGGATATTTACATTACCTATGAGATATTTACATTACCTATGAGATATTTACATTACCTATGGGATATTTACATTACCTATGGGATATTTACATTACCTATGGGATATTTAAATTACCGGTAGGGGATGTTTACATTACCTATGAGATATTTACATTACCTATGATATATTTACATTACCTATGGGATATTTACATTACCTATGAGATATTTACATTACCTATGAGATATTTACATTACCTATGGGATATTTACATTACCTATGGGATATTTACATTACCTATGGGATATTTACATTACCTATGGGATGTTTACATTACCTATGGGATATTTACATTAACTATGAGATATTTACATTACCTATGAGATATTTACATTACCTATGAGATATTTACATTACCTATGGGATATTTACATTACCGGTAGGGGATATTTACATTACCTATGAGATGTTTACATTACCTATGGGATATTTACATTACCTATGAGATATTTACATTACCTATGAGATATTTACATTACCTATGGGATGTTTACATTACCTATGGGATATTTACATTACCGGTAGGGGATATTTACATTACCTATGGGATGTTTACATTACCTATGGGATATTTACATTACCGGTAGGGGATATTTACATTACCTATGAGATATTTACATTACCTATGAGATGTTTACATTACCTATGGGATATTTACATTACCTATGGGATATTTACATTACCGGTAGGGGATATTTACATTACCTATGAGATATTTACATTACCTATGGGATATTTACATTACCTATGGGATATTTACATTACCTATGAGATATTTACATTACCTATGAGATATTTACATTACCTATGGGATATTTACATTACCTATGAGATATTTACATTACCTATGAGATATTTACATTACCTATGGGATATTTACATTACCTATGGGATATTTACATTACCGGTAGGGGATGTTTACATTACCTAGGAGATATTTACATTACCTATGGGATATTTACATTACCTATGAGATATTTACATTACCTATGAGATATTTACATTACCTATGGGATATTTACATTACCTATGAGATATTTACATTACCTATGGGATATTTACATTACCTATGAGATATTTACATTACCTATGGGATATTTACATTACCTATGAGATATTTACATTACCTATGGGATATTTACATTACCTATGAGATATTTACATTACCTATGGGATATTTAAATTACCTATGAGATATTTACATTACCTAGGGGATATTTACATTACCTATGAGATATTTACATTACCTATGAAATATTTACATTACCTATGGGATATTTACATTACCTATGGGATATTTACATTACCGGTAGGGGATATTTACATTACCTATGAGATGTTTACATTACCTATGAGATATTTACATTACCTATGAGATATTTACATTACCTATGAGATATTTACATTACCTATGGGATATTTACATTACCGGTAGGGGATGTTTACATTACCTATGGGATATTTACATTACCTATGGGATATTTACATTACCTATGAGATATTTACATTACCTAGGGGATATTTACATTACCTATGAGATATTTACATTACCTATGAGATATTTACATTACCTATGGGATATTTACATTACCTATGAGATATTTACATTACCTATGGGATATTTACATTACCTATGAGATATTTACATTACCTATGAGATATTTACATTACCTATGGGATATTTACATTACCTATGAGATATTTACATTACCTATGGGATATTTACATTACCTATGAGATGTTTACATTACCTATGAGATATTTACATTACCTATGAGATGTTTACATTACCTATGGGATATTTACATTACCTATGAGATATTTACATTACCTATGGGATATTTACATTACCTATGAGATATTTACATTACCTATGGGATATTTAAATTACCTATGAGATATTTACATTACCTAGGGGATATTTACATTACCTATGAGATATTTACATTACCTATGAGATATTTACATTACCTATGGGATATTTACATTACCTATGGGATATTTACATTACCGGTAGGGGATGTTTACATTACCTATGGGATATTTACATTACCTATGGGATATTTACATTACCTATGAGATATTTACATTACCTATGGGATATTTACATTACCTATGAGATGTTTACATTACCTATGAGATGTTTACATTACCTATGATATATTTACATTACCTATGAGATATTTACATTACCGGTAGGGGATATTTACATTACCTATGAGATATTTACATTACCTATGGGATATTTACATTAACGGTAGGGGATGTTTATATTACCTATGGGATATTTACATTACCTATGGGATATTTACATTACCTATGATGTATTTACATTACCTATGAGATATTTACATTACCTATGAGATATTTACATTACCTATGGGATATTTACATTACCTATGGGATATTTACATTACCTATGAGATATTTACATTACCTATGAGATATTTACATTACCTATGGGATATTTACATTACCTATGAGATATTTACATTACCTATGAGATATTTACATTACCTATGGGATATTTACATTACCGGTAGGGGATGTTTACATTACCTATGAGATATTTACATTACCTATGGGATGTTTACATTACCTATGGAATATTTACATTACCTATGGGATGTTTACATTACCGGTAGGGGATGTTTACATTACCTATGGGATGTTTACATTACCTATGGGATAATTACATTACCTATGAGATATTTACATTACCTATGGGATATTTACATTACCGGTAGGGGATGTTTACATTACCTATGGGATATTTACATTACCTATGAGATATTTACATTACCTATGGGATATTTACATTACCTATGAGATATTTACATTACCTATGGGATATTTACATTACCTATGAGATGTTTACATTACCTATGAGATATTTACATTACCTATGAGATGTTTACATTACCTATGGGATATTTACATTACCTATGAGATATTTACATTACCTATGGGATATTTACATTACCTATGAGATATTTACATTACCTATGGGATATTTAAATTACCTATGAGATATTTACATTACCTAGGGGATATTTACATTACCTATGGGATATTTACATTACCTATGAGATATTTACATTACCTATGGGATGTTTACATTACCTATGAGATATTTACATTACCTATGGGATATTTACATTACCTATGAGATATTTACATTACCTATGAGATGTTTACATTACCTATGGGATATTTACATTACCTATGGGATGTTTACATTACCTATGAGATATTTACATTACCTATGGGATATTTACATTACCGGTAGGGGATGTTTACATTACCTATGGGATGTTTACATTACCTATGAGATATTTACATTACCTATGGGATGTTTACATTACCTATGAGATATTTACATTACCTATGGGATATTTACATTACCTATGAGATATTTACATTACCTATGAGATGTTTACATTACCTATGAGATATTTACATTACCTATGGGATATTTACATTACCTATGAGATATTTACATTACCTATGGGATATTTAAATTACCTATGAGATATTTACATTACCTAGGGGATATTTACATTACCTATGGGATATTTACATTACCTATGAGATATTTACATTACCTATGGGATGTTTACATTACCTATGAGATATTTACATTACCTATGGGATATTTACATTACCGGTAGGGGATGTTTACATTACCTATGGGATATTTACATTACCTATGAGATATTTACATTACCTATGAGATATTTACATTACCTATGATATATTTACATTACCTATGGGATATTTACATTACCTATGAGATATTTACATTACCTATGGGATATTTACATTACCGGTAGGGGATGTTTACATTACCTATGGGATGTTTACATTACCTATGGGATGTTTACATTACCGGTAGGGGATATTTACATTACCTATGAGATATTTACATTACCTATGATATATTTACATTACCTATGGGATGTTTACATTACCTATGGGATATTTACATTACCGGTAGGGGATGTTTACATTACCTATGGGATATTTACATTACCTATGAGATATTTACATTACCTATGAGATATTTACATTACCTATGATATATTTACATTACCTATGGGATATTTACATTACCTATGAGATATTTACATTACCTATGGGATATTTACATTACCGGTAGGGGATGTTTACATTACCTATGGGATGTTTACATTACCTATGAGATATTTACATTACCTATGGGATATTTACATTACCTATGATATATTTACATTACCTATGGGATATTTACATTACCTATGAGATATTTACATTACCTATGGGATATTTACATTACCGGTAGGGGATGTTTACATTACCTATGGGATATTTACATTACCTATGGGATATTTACATTACCTATGATATATTTACATTACCTATGGGATATTTACATTACCTATGAGATATTTACATTACCTATGAGATGTTTACATTACCGGTAGGGGATATTTACATTACCTATGGGATATTTACATTACCTATGGGATATTTACATTACCTATGAGATATTTACATTACCTATGGGATGTTTACATTACCTATGGGATATTTACATTACCGGTAGGGGATATTTACATTACCTATGAGATATTTACATTACCTATGGGATGTTTACATTACCTATGGGATATTTACATTACCGGTAGGGGATATTTACATTACCGGTAGGGGATGTTTACATTACCTATGAGATGTTTACATTACCTATGAGATATTTACATTACCTATGAGATGTTTACATTACCTATGAGATATTTACATTACCTATGGGATATTTACATTACCTATGAGATATTTACATTACCTATGGGATATTTACATTACCGGTAGGGGATATTTACATTACCGGTAGGGGATGTTTACATTACCTATGAGATGTTTACATTACCTATGAGATATTTACATTACCTATGAGATGTTTACATTACCTATGAGATATTTACATTACCTATGGGATATTTACATTACCTATGAGATATTTACATTACCTATGATATATTTACATTACCTATGAGATATTTACATTACCTATGAGATATTTACATTACCTATGGGATATTTACATTACCGGTAGGGGATGTTTACATTACCTATGAGATATTTACATTACCTATGAGATATTTACATTACCTATGAGATATTTACATTACCTATGGGATATTTACATTACCTATGAGATATTTACATTACCTATGGGATATTTACATTACCTATGAGATATTTACATTACCTATGAGATATTTACATTACCTATGAGATATTTACATTACCTATGAGATATTTACATTACCTATGGGATATTTACATTACCTATGAGATATTTACATTACCTATGGGATGTTTACATTACCTATGGGATATTTACATTACCTATGGGATATTTACATTACCTATGAGATATTTACATTACCTATGGGATGTTTACATTACCGGTAGGGGATATTTACATTACCTATGATATATTTACATTACCTATGAGATATTTACATTACCGGTAGGGGATATTTACATTACCTATGGGATATTTACATTACCTATGAGATATTTACATTACCTATGGGGTGTTTACATTACCGGTAGGGGATGTTTACATTACCTATGGGATATTTACATTACCTAGGGGATGTTTACATTACCTATGGGATATTTACATTACCTATGAGATATTTACATTACCTATGAGATATTTACATTACCGGTAGGGGATGTTTATATTACCTATGGGATATTTACATTACCTATGAGATATTTACATTACCTATGGGGTGTTTACATTACCGGTAGGGGATGTTTACATTACCTATGGGATATTTACATTACCTAGGGGATGTTTACATTACCTATGGGATATTTACATTACCTATGGGATATTTACATTACCTATGGGATATTTACATTACCTATGGGATATTTACATTACCTATGGGATATTTACATTACCTATGAGATATTTACATTACCTATGAGATATTTACATTACCTATGAGATATTTACATTACCTATGGGATATTTACATTACCTATGAGATATTTACATTACCTATGGGATATTTACATTACCTATGAGATATTTACATTACCTATGGGATATTTACATTACCTATGAGATATTTACATTACCTATGAGATATTTACATTACCTATGAGATATTTACATTACCTATGGGATATTTACATTACCTATGAGATATTTACATTACCTATGGGATGTTTACATTACCGGTAGGGGATATTTACATTACCTATGAGATATTTACATTACCTATGAGATATTTACATTACCTATGAGATGTTTACATTACCTATGGGATATTTACATTACCTATGAGATATTTACATTACCTATGGGATATTTACATTACCGGTAGGGGATATTTACATTACCTATGGGATATTTACATTACCTAAGAGATATTTACATTACCTATGGGATGTTTACATTACCTATGAGATGTTTACATTACCTATGAGATATTTACATTACCTATGAGATATTTACATTACCTATGAGATATTTACATTACCTATGAGATATTTACATTACCTATGGGATATTTACATTACCTATGGGATATTTACATTATCTATGGGATATTTACATTACCTATGGGATATTTACATTACCTATGGGATATTTACATTACCTATGAGATGTTTACATTACCTATGGGATATTTACATTACCGGTAGGGGATGTTTATATTACCTATGGGATATTTACATTACCTATGAGATGTTTACATTACCTATGGGATATTTACATTACCTATGGGATATTTACATTACCTATGAGATATTTACATTACCTATGGGATATTTACATTACCTATGGGATATTTACATTACCGGTAGGGGATGTTTATATTACCTATGGGATATTTACATTACCTATGGGATATTTACATTACCTATGAGATATTTACATTACCTATGAGATATTTACATTACCTATGAGATATTTACATTACCTATGGGATATTTACATTACCTATGGGATATTTACATTACCTATGAGATATTTACATTACCTATGAGATATTTACATTACCTATGGGATATTTACATTACCTATGAGATATTTACATTACCTATGAGATATTTACATTACCTATGGGATATTTACATTACCGGTAGGGGATGTTTACATTACCTATGAGATATTTACATTACCTATGAGATATTTACATTACCGGTAGGGGATATTTACATTACCTATGAGATATTTACATTACCGGTAGGGAATGTTTATATTACCTATGGGATATTTACATTACCTATGGGATATTTACATTACTATGAGATATTTACATTACCTATGAGATATTTACATTACCTATGAAATATTTACATTACCTTTGGGATATTTACATTACCTATGAGATATTTACATTACCTATGGGATATTTACATTACCTATGAGATATTTACATTACCTATGGGATATTTACATTACCTATGAGATGTTTACATTACCTATGAGATATTTACATTACCTATGAGATGTTTACATTACCGGTAGGGGATATTTACATTACCGGTAGGGGATGTTTACATTACCTATGGGATATTTACATTACCTATGGGATATTTACATTACCTATGAGATATTTACATTACCTATGAGATATTTACATTACCTATGAGATATTTACATTACCTATGGGATATTTACATTACCTATGGGATATTTACATTACCTATGAGATAATTACATTACCTATGAGATATTTACATTACCTATGGGATATTTACATTACCTATGAGATATTTACATTACCTATGAGATATTTACATTACCTATGGGATGTTTACATTACCGGTAGGGGATATTTACATTACCTATAGGATATTTACATTACCTATGGGATATTTACATTACCTATGAGATATTTACATTACCTATGGGATATTTACATTACCTATGAGATATTTACATTACCTATGAGATATTTACATTACCTATGAGATATTTACATTACCTATGGGATATTTACATTACCTATGAGATATTTACATTACCTATGGGATGTTTACATTACCGGTAGGGGATATTTACATTACCTATGAGATATTTACATTACCTATGAGATATTTACATTACCTATGAGATGTTTACATTACCTATGGGATATTTACATTACCTATGAGATATTTACATTACCTATGGGATATTTACATTACCGGTAGGGGATATTTACATTACCTATGGGATATTTACATTACCTAAGAGATATTTACATTACCTATGGGATGTTTACATTACCTATGAGATGTTTACATTACCTATGAGATATTTACATTACCTATGAGATATTTACATTACCTATGAGATATTTACATTACCTATGAGATATTTACATTACCTATGGGATATTTACATTACCTATGGGATATTTACATTACCTATGGGATATTTACATTACCGGTAGGGGATGTTTATATTACCTATGGGATATTTACATTACCTATGAGATATTTACATTACCTATGGGATATTTACATTACCTATGGGATATTTACATTACCGGTAGGGGATGTTTATATTACCTATGGGATATTTACATTACCTATGAGATATTTACATTACCTATGGGATATTTACATTACCTATGGGATATTTACATTACCGGTAGGGGATGTTTATATTACCTATGGGATATTTACATTACCTATGGGATATTTACATTACCTATGAGATATTTACATTACCTATGAGATATTTACATTACCTATGAGATATTTACATTACCTATGGGATATTTACATTACCTATGAGATATTTACATTACCTATGAGATATTTACATTACCTATGGGATATTTACATTACCTATGGGATATTTACATTATCTATGGGATATTTACATTACCTATGGGATATTTACATTACCTATGGGATATTTACATTACCTATGGGATATTTACATTACCGGTAGGGGATGTTTATATTACCTATGGGATATTTACATTACCTATGAGATATTTACATTACCTATGGGATATTTACATTACCGGTAGGGGATGTTTACATTACCTATGAGATATTTACATTACCTATGGGATATTTACATTACCTATGGGATATTTACATTACCGGTAGGGGATATTTACATTACCTATGGGATATTTACATTACCGGTAGGGGATGTTTATATTACCTATGGGATATTTACATTACCTATGAGATATTTACATTACCTATGGGATATTTACATTACCGGTAGGGGATGTTTACATTACCTATGAGATATTTACATTACCTATGGGATATTTACATTACCTATGGGATATTTACATTACCGGTAGGGGATATTTACATTACCTATGGGATATTTACATTACCGGTAGGGGATGTTTATATTACCTATGGGATATTTACATTACCTATGGGATATTTACATTACCTATGAGATATTTACATTACCTATGAGATATTTACATTACCTATGAGATATTTACATTACCTATGAGATATTTACATTACCTATGAGATATTTACATTACCTATGGGATATTTACATTACCGGTAGGGGATGTTTATATTACCTATGGGATATTTACATTACCTATGGGATATTTACATTACCTATGAGATATTTACATTACCTATGAGATATTTACATTACCTATGAGATATTTACATTACCTATGGGATATTTACATTACCGGTAGGGGATGTTTACATTACCGGTAGGGGATATTTACATTACCTATGGGATATTTACATTACCTATGGGATATTTACATTACCTATGGGATATTTACATTACCGGTAGGGGATGTTTACATTACCTATGAGATATTTACATTACCTATGGGATATTTACATTACCTATGAGATGTTTACATTACCTATGGGATGTTTACATTACCTATGGGATATTTACATTACCTATGAGATATTTACATTACCTATGGGATATTTACATTACCGGTAGGGGATGTTTACATTACCTATGGGATATTTACATTACCTATGAGATATTTACATTACCTATGGGATATTTACATTACCTATGAGATATTTACATTACCTATGGGATATTTACATTACCTATGAGATGTTTACATTACCTATGAGATATTTACATTACCTATGAGATGTTTACATTACCTATGGGATATTTATATTACCGGTAGGGGATATTTACATTACCTATGGGATATTTACATTACCTATGGGATATTTACATTACCGGTAGGGGATGTTTATATTACCTATGGGATATTTACATTACCTATGGGATATTTACATTACCTATGAGATATTTACATTACCTATGATATATTTACATTACCTATGAGATATTTACATTACCTATGGGATATTTACATTACCTATGAGATATTTACATTACCTATGGGATATTTACATTACCGGTAGGGGATGTTTACATTACCTATGGGATATTTACATTACCTATGAGATATTTACATTACCTATGGGATATTTACATTACCTATGAGATATTTACATTACCTATGGGATATTTACATTACCTATGAGATGTTTACATTACCTATGAGATATTTACATTACCTATGAGATGTTTACATTACCGGTAGGGGATATTTACATTACCTATGGGATATTTACATTACCTATGGGATATTTACATTACCGGTAGGGGATGTTTACATTACCTATGGGATATTTACATTACCTATGGGATGTTTACATTACCTATGGGATATTTACATTACCGGTAGGGGATATTTACATTACCTATGAGATATTTACATTACCTATGAGATATTTACATTACCTATGAGATGTTTACATTACCTATGAGATATTTACATTACCTGTAGGATATTTACATTACCTATGGGATATTTACATTACCTATGGGATATTTACATTACCGGTAGGGGATGTTTACATTACCTATGGGATATTTACATTACCTATGAGATATTTACATTACCTATGGGATATTTACATTACCTATGAGATATTTACATTACCTATGGGATATTTACATTACCTATGAGATGTTTACATTACCTATGAGATATTTACATTACCTATGAGATGTTTACATTACCTATGGGATATTTATATTACCGGTAGGGGATATTTACATTACCTATGGGTTATTTACATTACCTATGAGATATTTACATTACCTATGAGATATTTACATTACCTATGGGATATTTACATTACCTATGAGATATTTACATTACCTATGAGATATTTACATTACCTATGAGATATTTACATTACCTATGGGATATTTACATTACCTATGGGATATTTACATTACCTATGAGATATTTACATTACCTATGAGATATTTACATTACCTATGGGATATTTACATTACCTATGAGATATTTACATTACCTATGAGATATTTACATTACCTATGGGATATTTACATTACCGGTAGGGGATGTTTACATTACCTATGAGATATTTACATTACCTATGGGATATTTACATTACCGGTAGGGGATATTTACATTACCTATGAGATGTTTACATTACCTATGAGATATTTACATTACCTATGGGATGTTTACATTACCTATGGGATATTTACATTACCGGTAGGGGATGTTTACATTACCTATGGGATATTTACATTACCTATGATATATTTACATTACCTATGGGATATTTACATTACCTATGAGATATTTACATTACCTATGGGATATTTACATTACCGGTAGGGGATGTTTACATTACCTATGGGATGTTTACATTACCTATGGGATGTTTACATTACCGGTAGGGGATATTTACATTACCTATGAGATATTTACATTACCTATGATATATTTACATTACCTATGGGATGTTTACATTACCTATGGGATATTTACATTACCGGTAGGGGATGTTTACATTACCTATGGGATATTTACATTACCTATGAGATATTTACATTACCTATGAGATATTTACATTACCTATGATATATTTACATTACCTATGGGATATTTACATTACCTATGAGATATTTACATTACCTATGGGATATTTACATTACCGGTAGGGGATGTTTACATTACCTATGGGATGTTTACATTACCTATGGGATGTTTACATTACCGGTAGGGGATATTTACATTACCTATGAGATATTTACATTACCTATGAGATATTTACATTACCTATGAGATGTTTACATTACCTATGGGATATTTACATTACCTATGAGATATTTACATTACCTATGGGATATTTACATTACCGGTAGGGGATATTTACATTACCTATGGGATATTTACATTACCTAAGAGATATTTACATTACCTATGGGATGTTTACATTACCTATGAGATGTTTACATTACCTATGAGATATTTACATTACCTATGAGATATTTACATTACCTATGAGATATTTACATTACCTATGAGATATTTACATTACCTATGGGATATTTACATTACCTATGGGATATTTACATTATCTATGGGATATTTACATTACCTATGGGATATTTACATTACCTATGGGATATTTACATTACCTATGAGATGTTTACATTACCTATGGGATATTTACATTACCGGTAGGGGATGTTTATATTACCTATGGGATATTTACATTACCTATGAGATGTTTACATTACCTATGGGATATTTACATTACCTATGGGATATTTACATTACCTATGAGATATTTACATTACCTATGGGATATTTACATTACCTATGGGATATTTACATTACCGGTAGGGGATGTTTATATTACCTATGGGATATTTACATTACCTATGGGATATTTACATTACCTATGAGATATTTACATTACCTATGAGATATTTACATTACCTATGAGATATTTACATTACCTATGGGATATTTACATTACCTATGGGATATTTACATTACCTATGAGATATTTACATTACCTATGAGATATTTACATTACCTATGGGATATTTACATTACCTATGAGATATTTACATTACCTATGAGATATTTACATTACCTATGGGATATTTACATTACCGGTAGGGGATGTTTACATTACCTATGAGATATTTACATTACCTATGAGATATTTACATTACCTATGAGATATTTACATTACCTATGGGATATTTACATTACCTATGAGATATTTACATTACCGGTAGGGGATATTTACATTACCTATGAGATATTTACATTACCGGTAGGGGATGTTTATATTACCTATGGGATATTTACATTACCTATGGGATATTTACATTACCTATGAGATATTTACATTACCTATGAGATATTTACATTACCTATGAAATATTTACATTACCTATGGGATATTTACATTACCTATGAGTAATTTACATTACCTATGGGATATTTACATTACCTATGAGATATTTACATTACCTATGGGATATTTACATTACCTATGAGATGTTTACATTACCTATGAGATATTTAAATTACCTATGAGATGTTTACATTACCGGTAGGGGATATTTACATTACCGGTAGGGGATGTTTACATTACCTATGGGATATTTACATTACCTATGGGATATTTACATTACCTATGAGATATTTACATTACCTATGAGATATTTACATTACCTATGAGATATTTACATTACCTATGGGATATTTACATTACCTATGGGATATTTACATTACCTATGAGATAATTACATTACCTATGAGATATTTACATTACCTATGGGATATTTACATTACCTATGAGATATTTACATTACCTATGAGATATTTACATTACCTATGGGATGTTTACATTACCGGTAGGGGATATTTACATTACCTATAGGATATTTACATTACCTATGGGATATTTACATTACCTATGAGATATTTACATTACCTATGGGATATTTACATTACCTATGAGATATTTACATTACCTATGAGATATTTACATTACCTATGAGATATTTACATTACCTATGGGATATTTACATTACCTATGAGATATTTACATTACCTATGGGATGTTTACATTACCGGTAGGGGATATTTACATTACCTATGAGATATTTACATTACCTATGAGATATTTACATTACCTATGAAATGTTTACATTACCTATGGGATATTTACATTACCTATGAGATATTTACATTACCTATGGGATATTTACATTACCGGTAGGGGATATTTACATTACCTATGGGATATTTACATTACCTAAGAGATATTTACATTACCTATGGGATGTTTACATTACCTATGAGATGTTTACATTACCTATGAGATATTTACATTACCTATGAGATATTTACATTACCTATGAGATATTTACATTACCTATGAGATATTTACATTACCTATGGGATATTTACATTACCTATGGGATATTTACATTACCTATGGGATATTTACATTACCGGTAGGGGATGTTTATATTACCTATGGGATATTTACATTACCTATGAGATATTTACATTACCTATGGGATATTTACATTACCTATGGGATATTTACATTACCGGTAGGGGATGTTTATATTACCTATGGGATATTTACATTACCTATGAGATATTTACATTACCTATGGGATATTTACATTACCTATGGGATATTTACATTACCGGTAGGGGATGTTTATATTACCTATGGGATATTTACATTACCTATGGGATATTTACATTACCTATGAGATATTTACATTACCTATGAGATATTTACATTACCTATGAGATATTTACATTACCTATGGGATATTTACATTACCTATGAGATATTTACATTACCTATGAGATATTTACATTACCTATGGGATATTTACATTACCTATGGGATATTTACATTATCTATGGGATATTTACATTACCTATGGGATATTTACATTACCTATGGGATATTTACATTACCTATGGGATATTTACATTACCGGTAGGGGATGTTTATATTACCTATGGGATATTTACATTACCTATGAGATATTTACATTACCTATGGGATATTTACATTACCGGTAGGGGATGTTTACATTACCTATGAGATATTTACATTACCTATGGGATATTTACATTACCTATGGGATATTTACATTACCGGTAGGGGATATTTACATTACCTATGGGATATTTACATTACCGGTAGGGGATGTTTATATTACCTATGGGATATTTACATTACCTATGAGATATTTACATTACCTATGGGATATTTACATTACCGGTAGGGGATGTTTACATTACCTATGAGATATTTACATTACCTATGGGATATTTACATTACCTATGGGATATTTACATTACCGGTAGGGGATATTTACATTACCTATGGGATATTTACATTACCGGTAGGGGATGTTTATATTACCTATGGGATATTTACATTACCTATGGGATATTTACATTACCTATGAGATATTTACATTACCTATGAGATATTTACATTACCTATGAGATATTTACATTACCTATGAGATATTTACATTACCTATGAGATATTTACATTACCTATGGGATATTTACATTACCGGTAGGGGATGTTTATATTACCTATGGGATATTTACATTACCTATGGGATATTTACATTACCTATGAGATATTTACATTACCTATGAGATATTTACATTACCTATGAGATATTTACATTACCTATGGGATATTTACATTACCGGTAGGGGATGTTTACATTACCGGTAGGGGATATTTACATTACCTATGGGATATTTACATTACCTATGGGATATTTACATTACCTATGGGATATTTACATTACCGGTAGGGGATGTTTACATTACCTATGAGATATTTACATTACCTATGGGATATTTACATTACCTATGAGATGTTTACATTACCTATGGGATGTTTACATTACCTATGGGATATTTACATTACCTATGAGATATTTACATTACCTATGGGATATTTACATTACCGGTAGGGGATGTTTACATTACCTATGGGATATTTACATTACCTATGAGATATTTACATTACCTATGGGATATTTACATTACCTATGAGATATTTACATTACCTATGGGATATTTACATTACCTATGAGATGTTTACATTACCTATGAGATATTTACATTACCTATGAGATGTTTACATTACCTATGGGATATTTATATTACCGGTAGGGGATATTTACATTACCTATGGGATATTTACATTACCTATGGGATATTTACATTACCGGTAGGGGATGTTTATATTACCTATGGGATATTTACATTACCTATGGGATATTTACATTACCTATGAGATATTTACATTACCTATGATATATTTACATTACCTATGAGATATTTACATTACCTATGGGATATTTACATTACCTATGAGATATTTACATTACCTATGGGATATTTACATTACCGGTAGGGGATGTTTACATTACCTATGGGATATTTACATTACCTATGAGATATTTACATTACCTATGGGATATTTACATTACCTATGAGATATTTACATTACCTATGGGATATTTACATTACCTATGAGATGTTTACATTACCTATGAGATATTTACATTACCTATGAGATGTTTACATTACCGGTAGGGGATATTTACATTACCTATGGGATATTTACATTACCTATGGGATATTTACATTACCGGTAGGGGATGTTTACATTACCTATGGGATATTTACATTACCTATGGGATGTTTACATTACCTATGGGATATTTACATTACCGGTAGGGGATATTTACATTACCTATGAGATATTTACATTACCTATGAGATATTTACATTACCTATGAGATGTTTACATTACCTATGAGATATTTACATTACCTATAGGATATTTACATTACCTATGGGATATTTACATTACCTATGGGATATTTACATTACCGGTAGGGGATGTTTACATTACCTATGGGATATTTACATTACCTATGAGATATTTACATTACCTATGGGATATTTACATTACCTATGAGATATTTACATTACCTATGGGATATTTACATTACCTATGAGATGTTTACATTACCTATGAGATATTTACATTACCTATGAGATGTTTACATTACCTATGGGATATTTATATTACCGGTAGGGGATATTTACATTACCTATGGGATATTTACATTACCTATGAGATATTTACATTACCTATGGGATATTTACATTACCGGTAGGGGATGTTTACATTACCTATGAGATATTTACATTACCTATGAGATATTTACATTACCTATGAGATATTTACATTACCTATGGGATATTTACATTACCTATGGGATATTTACATTACCTATGGGATATTTACATTACCTATGAGATATTTACATTACCTATGAGATATTTACATTACCTATGAGATATTTACATTACCTATGGGATATTTACATTACCTATGGGATATTTACATTACCTATGAGATATTTACATTACCTATGAGATATTTACATTACCTATGGGATATTTACATTACCTATGAGATATTTACATTACCTATGAGATATTTACATTACCTATGGGATATTTACATTACCGGTAGGGGATGTTTACATTACCTATGAGATATTTACATTACCTATGGGATATTTACATTACCGGTAGGGGATATTTACATTACCTATGAGATGTTTACATTACCTATGAGATATTTACATTACCTATGGGATGTTTACATTACCTATGGGATATTTACATTACCGGTAGGGGATGTTTACATTACCTATGGGATATTTACATTACCTATGATATATTTACATTACCTATGGGATATTTACATTACCTATGAGATATTTACATTACCTATGGGATATTTACATTACCGGTAGGGGATGTTTACATTACCTATGGGATGTTTACATTACCTATGGGATGTTTACATTACCGGTAGGGGATATTTACATTACCTATGAGATATTTACATTACCTATGATATATTTACATTACCTATGGGATGTTTACATTACCTATGGGATATTTACATTACCGGTAGGGGATGTTTACATTACCTATGGGATATTTACATTACCTATGAGATATTTACATTACCTATGAGATATTTACATTACCTATGATATATTTACATTACCTATGGGATATTTACATTACCTATGAGATATTTACATTACCTATGGGATATTTACATTACCGGTAGGGGATGTTTACATTACCTATGGGATGTTTACATTACCTATGAGATATTTACATTACCTATGGGATATTTACATTACCTATGATATATTTACATTACCTATGGGATATTTACATTACCTATGAGATATTTACATTACCTATGGGATATTTACATTACCGGTAGGGGATATTTACATTACCTATGGGATATTTACATTACCTATGGGATATTTACATTACCGGTAGGGGATATTTACATTACCTATGAGATGTTTACATTACCTATGGGATATTTACATTACCTATGAGATATTTACATTACCTATGGGATATTTACATTACCTATGGGATATTTACATTACCTATGAGATATTTACATTACCTATGGGATGTTTACATTACCTATGGGATATTTACATTACCGGTAGGGGATGTTTACATTACCTATGGGATATGTACATTACCTATGGGATATTTACATTACCTATGGGATATTTACATTACCGGTAGGGGATGTTTACATTACCTATGAGATATTTACATTACCTATGGGATATTTACATTACCTATGAGATGTTTACATTACCTATGGGATGTTTACATTACCTATGGGATATTTACATTACCTATGAGATATTTACATTACCTATGGGATATTTACATTACCGGTAGGGGATGTTTACATTACCTATGGGATATTTACATTACCTATGGGATATTTACATTACCTATGAGATGTTTACATTACCTATGGGATGTTTACATTACCTATGGGATATTTACATTACCTATGAGATATTTACATTACCTATGGGATATTTACATTACCTATGAGATATTTACATTACCTATGGGATATTTACATTACCTATGAGATGTTTACATTACCTATGAGATATTTACATTACCTATGAGATGTTTACATTACCTATGGGATATTTATATTACCGGTAGGGGATATTTACATTACCTATGGGATATTTACATTACCTATGGGATATTTACATTACCGGTAGGGGATGTTTATATTACCTATGGGATATTTACATTACCTATGGGATATTTACATTACCTATGAGATATTTACATTACCTATGATATATTTACATTACCTATGAGATATTTACATTACCTATGGGATATTTACATTACCTATGAGATATTTACATTACCTATGGGATATTTACATTACCGGTAGGGGATGTTTACATTACCTATGGGATATTTACATTACCTATGAGATATTTACATTACCTATGGGATATTTACATTACCTATGAGATATTTACATTACCTATGGGATATTTACATTACCTATGAGATGTTTACATTACCTATGAGATATTTACATTACCTATGAGATGTTTACATTACCGGTAGGGGATATTTACATTACCTATGGGATATTTACATTACCTATGGGATATTTACATTACCGGTAGGGGATGTTTACATTACCTATGGGATATTTACATTACCTATGGGATGTTTACATTACCTATGGGATATTTACATTACCGGTAGGGGATATTTACATTACCTATGAGATATTTACATTACCTATGAGATATTTACATTACCTATGAGATGTTTACATTACCTATGAGATATTTACATTACCTATAGGATATTTACATTACCTATGGGATATTTACATTACCTATGGGATATTTACATTACCGGTAGGGGATGTTTACATTACCTATGGGATATTTACATTACCTATGAGATATTTACATTACCTATGGGATATTTACATTACCTATGAGATATTTACATTACCTATGGGATATTTACATTACCTATGAGATGTTTACATTACCTATGAGATATTTACATTACCTATGAGATGTTTACATTACCTATGGGATATTTATATTACCGGTAGGGGATATTTACATTACCTATGGGATATTTACATTACCTATGAGATATTTACATTACCTATGGGATATTTACATTACCGGTAGGGGATGTTTACATTACCTATGAGATATTTACATTACCTATGAGATATTTACATTACCTATGAGATATTTACATTACCTATGGGATATTTACATTACCTATGGGATATTTACATTACCTATGGGATATTTACATTACCTATGAGATATTTACATTACCTATGAGATATTTACATTACCTATGAGATATTTACATTACCTATGGGATATTTACATTACCTATGGGATATTTACATTACCTATGAGATATTTACATTACCTATGAGATATTTACATTACCTATGGGATATTTACATTACCTATGAGATATTTACATTACCTATGAGATATTTACATTACCTATGGGATATTTACATTACCGGTAGGGGATGTTTACATTACCTATGAGATATTTACATTACCTATGGGATATTTACATTACCGGTAGGGGATATTTACATTACCTATGAGATGTTTACATTACCTATGAGATATTTACATTACCTATGGGATGTTTACATTACCTATGGGATATTTACATTACCGGTAGGGGATGTTTACATTACCTATGGGATATTTACATTACCTATGATATATTTACATTACCTATGGGATATTTACATTACCTATGAGATATTTACATTACCTATGGGATATTTACATTACCGGTAGGGGATGTTTACATTACCTATGGGATGTTTACATTACCTATGGGATGTTTACATTACCGGTAGGGGATATTTACATTACCTATGAGATATTTACATTACCTATGATATATTTACATTACCTATGGGATGTTTACATTACCTATGGGATATTTACATTACCGGTAGGGGATGTTTACATTACCTATGGGATATTTACATTACCTATGAGATATTTACATTACCTATGAGATATTTACATTACCTATGATATATTTACATTACCTATGGGATATTTACATTACCTATGAGATATTTACATTACCTATGGGATATTTACATTACCGGTAGGGGATGTTTACATTACCTATGGGATGTTTACATTACCTATGAGATATTTACATTACCTATGGGATATTTACATTACCTATGATATATTTACATTACCTATGGGATATTTACATTACCTATGAGATATTTACATTACCTATGGGATATTTACATTACCGGTAGGGGATATTTACATTACCTATGGGATATTTACATTACCTATGGGATATTTACATTACCGGTAGGGGATATTTACATTACCTATGAGATGTTTACATTACCTATGGGATATTTACATTACCTATGAGATATTTACATTACCTATGGGATATTTACATTACCTATGGGATATTTACATTACCTATGAGATATTTACATTACCTATGGGATGTTTACATTACCTATGGGATATTTACATTACCGGTAGGGGATGTTTACATTACCTATGGGATATGTACATTACCTATGGGATATTTACATTACCTATGGGATATTTACATTACCGGTAGGGGATGTTTACATTACCTATGAGATATTTACATTACCTATGGGATATTTACATTACCTATGAGATGTTTACATTACCTATGGGATGTTTACATTACCTATGGGATATTTACATTACCTATGAGATATTTACATTACCTATGGGATATTTACATTACCGGTAGGGGATGTTTACATTACCTATGGGATATTTACATTACCTATGGGATATTTACATTACCTATGAGATGTTTACATTACCTATGGGATGTTTACATTACCTATGGGATATTTACATTACCTATGAGATATTTACATTACCTATGGGATATTTACATTACCTATGAGATATTTACATTACCTATGGGATATTTACATTACCTATGAGATGTTTACATTACCTATGAGATATTTACATTACCTATGAGATGTTTACATTACCTATGGGATATTTATATTACCGGTAGGGGATATTTACATTACCTATGGGATATTTACATTACCTATGGGATATTTACATTACCGGTAGGGGATGTTTATATTACCTATGGGATATTTACATTACCTATGGGATATTTACATTACCTATGAGATATTTACATTACCTATGATATATTTACATTACCTATGAGATATTTACATTACCTATGGGATATTTACATTACCTATGAGATATTTACATTACCTATGGGATATTTACATTACCGGTAGGGGATGTTTACATTACCTATGGGATATTTACATTACCTATGAGATATTTACATTACCTATGGGATATTTACATTACCTATGAGATATTTACATTACCTATGGGATATTTACATTACCTATGAGATGTTTACATTACCTATGAGATATTTACATTACCTATGAGATGTTTACATTACCGGTAGGGGATATTTACATTACCTATGGGATATTTACATTACCTATGGGATATTTACATTACCGGTAGGGGATGTTTACATTACCTATGGGATATTTACATTACCTATGGGATGTTTACATTACCTATGGGATATTTACATTACCGGTAGGGGATATTTACATTACCTATGAGATATTTACATTACCTATGAGATATTTACATTACCTATGAGATGTTTACATTACCTATGAGATATTTACATTACCTATAGGATATTTACATTACCTATGGGATATTTACATTACCTATGGGATATTTACATTACCGGTAGGGGATGTTTACATTACCTATGGGATATTTACATTACCTATGAGATATTTACATTACCTATGGGATATTTACATTACCTATGAGATATTTACATTACCTATGGGATATTTACATTACCTATGAGATGTTTACATTACCTATGAGATATTTACATTACCTATGAGATGTTTACATTACCTATGGGATATTTATATTACCGGTAGGGGATATTTACATTACCTATGGGATATTTACATTACCTATGAGATATTTACATTACCTATGGGATATTTACATTACCGGTAGGGGATGTTTACATTACCTATGAGATATTTACATTACCTATGAGATATTTACATTACCTATGAGATATTTACATTACCTATGGGATATTTACATTACCTATGGGATATTTACATTACCTATGGGATATTTACATTACCTATGAGATATTTACATTACCTATGAGATATTTACATTACCTATGAGATATTTACATTACCTATGGGATATTTACATTACCTATGGGATATTTACATTACCTATGAGATATTTACATTACCTATGAGATATTTACATTACCTATGGGATATTTACATTACCTATGAGATATTTACATTACCTATGAGATATTTACATTACCTATGGGATATTTACATTACCGGTAGGGGATGTTTACATTACCTATGAGATATTTACATTACCTATGGGATATTTACATTACCGGTAGGGGATATTTACATTACCTATGAGATGTTTACATTACCTATGAGATATTTACATTACCTATGGGATGTTTACATTACCTATGGGATATTTACATTACCGGTAGGGGATGTTTACATTACCTATGGGATATTTACATTACCTATGATATATTTACATTACCTATGGGATATTTACATTACCTATGAGATATTTACATTACCTATGGGATATTTACATTACCGGTAGGGGATGTTTACATTACCTATGGGATGTTTACATTACCTATGGGATGTTTACATTACCGGTAGGGGATATTTACATTACCTATGAGATATTTACATTACCTATGATATATTTACATTACCTATGGGATGTTTACATTACCTATGGGATATTTACATTACCGGTAGGGGATGTTTACATTACCTATGGGATATTTACATTACCTATGAGATATTTACATTACCTATGAGATATTTACATTACCTATGATATATTTACATTACCTATGGGATATTTACATTACCTATGAGATATTTACATTACCTATGGGATATTTACATTACCGGTAGGGGATGTTTACATTACCTATGGGATGTTTACATTACCTATGAGATATTTACATTACCTATGGGATATTTACATTACCTATGATATATTTACATTACCTATGGGATATTTACATTACCTATGAGATATTTACATTACCTATGGGATATTTACATTACCGGTAGGGGATATTTACATTACCTATGGGATATTTACATTACCTATGGGATATTTACATTACCGGTAGGGGATATTTACATTACCTATGAGATGTTTACATTACCTATGGGATATTTACATTACCTATGAGATATTTACATTACCTATGGGATATTTACATTACCTATGGGATATTTACATTACCTATGAGATATTTACATTACCTATGGGATGTTTACATTACCTATGGGATATTTACATTACCGGTAGGGGATGTTTACATTACCTATGGGATATGTACATTACCTATGGGATATTTACATTACCTATGGGATATTTACATTACCGGTAGGGGATGTTTACATTACCTATGGGATATTTACATTACCTATGGGATATTTACATTACCGGTAGGGGATATTTACATTACCTATGGGATGTTTACATTACCTATGGGATATTTACATTACCGGTAGGGGATATTTACATTACCTATGGGATGTTTACATTACCTATGAGATATTTACATTACCTATGGAATGTTTACATTACCGGTAGGGGATATTTACATTACCGGTAGGGGATATTTACATTACCTATGGGATGTTTACATTACCTATGAGATATTTACATTACCTATGGAATGTTTACATTACCGGTAGGGGATATTTACATTACCTATGGGATATTTAAATTACCTATGGGATGTTTACATTACCTATGGGATATTTACATTACCGGTAGGGGATATTTACATTACCTATGGGATATTTACATTACCTATGGGATATTTACATTACCTATGGGATATTTACATTACCTATGGGATATTTACATTACCGGTAGGGGATATTTACATTACCTATGAGATATTTACATTACCTATGAGATATTTACATTACCTATGAGATATTTACATTACCGATAGGGGATATTTACATTACCTATGAGATATTTACATTACCTATGGGATATTTACATTACCTATGAGATATTTACATTACCTATGGGATATTTACATTACCTATGAGATATTTACATTACCTATGGGATATTTACATTACCTATGAGATGTTTACATTACCTATGAGATATTTACATTACCTATGAGATGTTTACATTACCTATGGGATATTTACATTACCGGTAGGGGATATTTACATTACCTATGGGATATTTACATTACCGGTAGGGGATGTTTACATTACCTATGGGATATTTACATTACCTATGGGATATTTACATTACCTATGGGATATTTACATTACCGGTAGGGGATGTTTACATTACCTATGAGATATTTACATTACCTATGGGATGTTTACATTACCTATGGGATATTTACATTACCTATGAGATATTTACATTACCTATGGGATATTTACATTACCGGTAGGGGATATTTACATTACCTATGGGATGTTTACATTACCTATGGGATATTTACATTACCTATGGGATGTTTACATTACCTATGGGATATTTACATTACCTATGAGATATTTACATTAACTATGGGATATTTACATTACCGGTAGGGGATATTTACATTACCGGTAGGGGATGTTTACATTACCTATGAGATATTTACATTACCTATGAGATATTTACATTACCTAGGGGATGTTTACATTACCTATGAGATATTTACATTACCGGTAGGGGATGTTTACATTACCTATGGGATATTTACATTACCTATGAGATATTTACATTACCTATTGGATATTTACATTACCGGTAGGGGATGTTTACATTACCTATGGGATATTTACATTACCTATGAGATATTTACATTACCTATGGGATATTTACATTACCTATGAGATATTTACATTACCTATGAGATATTTACATTACCTATGAGATGTTTACATTACCTATGGGATATTTACATTACCTATGAGATATTTACATTACCTATGGGATGTTTACATTACCTATGGGATATTTACATTACCTATGAGATGTTTACATTACCTATGGGATATTTACATTACCTATGAGATATTTACATTACCTATGGGATGTTTACATTACCTATGGGATATTTACATTACCTATGAGATGTTTACATTACCTATGGGATATTTACATTACCTATGGGATATTTACATTACCTATGAGATGTTTACATTACCTATGAGATATTTACATTACCTATGGGATATTTACATTACCTATGGGATGTTTACATTACCTATGAGATGTTTACATTACCTATGAGATATTTACATTACCTATGGGATATTTACATTACCTATGAGATATTTACATTACCTATGGGATATTTACATTACCGGTAGGGGATATTTACATTACCTATGAGATGTTTACATTACCGGTAGGGGATATTTACATTACCTATGAGATATTTACATTACCTATGAGATATTTACATTACCTATGAGATATTTACATTACCTATGAGATATTTACATTACCTATGGGATATTTACATTACCGGTAGGGGATGTTTACATTACCTATGAGATATTTACATTACCTATGGGATATTTACATTACCGGTAGGGGATATTTACATTACCTATGAGATATTTACATTACCGGTAGGGGATGTTTACATTACCTATGGGATATTTACATTACCTATGGGATATTTACATTACCTATGGGATGTTTACATTACCTATGGGATATTTACATTACCTATGAGATATTTACATTACCGGTAGGGGATGTTTACATTACCTATGAGATGTTTACATTACCTATGGGATATTTACATTACCTATGAGATATTTACATTACCTATGGGATGTTTACATTACCTATGGGATATTTACATTACCTATGAGATGTTTACATTACCTATGGGATATTTACATTACCTATGAGATATTTACATTACCTATGGGATGTTTACATTACCTATGGGATATTTACATTACCTATGAGATGTTTACATTACCTATGGGATATTTACATTACCTATGGGATATTTACATTACCTATGAGATGTTTACATTACCTATGAGATATTTACATTACCTATGGGATATTTACATTACCTATGGGATGTTTACATTACCTATGAGATGTTTACATTACCTATGAGATATTTACATTACCTATGAGATATTTACATTACCTATGGGATGTTTACATTACCTATGGGATATTTACATTACCGGTAGGGGATGTTTACATTACCTATGAGATATTTACATTACCTATGGGATATTTACATTACCTATGAGATGTTTACATTACCTATGGGATATTTACATTACCTATGGGATGTTTACATTACCTATGAGATATTTACATTACCTATGGGATATTTACATTACCGGTAGGGGATATTTACATTACCTATGAGATATTTACATTACCTATGGGATATTTACATTACCTATGAGATGTTTACATTACCTATGGGATATTTACATTACCTATGGGATGTTTACATTACCTATGAGATATTTACATTACCTATGGGATGTTTACATTACCTATGGGATGTTTACATTACCTATGGGATGTTTACATTACCTATGGGATATTTACATTACCTATGGGATATTTACATTACCTATGAGATGTTTACATTACCTATGAGATATTTACATTACCTATGAGATATTTACATTACCTATGAGATATTTACATTACCTATGGGATATTTACATTACCGGTAGGGGATGTTTACATTACCTATGAGATATTTACATTACCTATGGGATATTTACATTACCTATGAGATGTTTACATTACCTATGGGATATTTACATAACCTATGGGATGTTTACATTACCTATGAGATATTTACATTACCTATGGGATGTTTACATTACCTATGGGATGTTTACATTACCTATGGGATGTTTACATTACCTATGGGATATTTACATTACCTATGGGATATTTACATTACCTATGAGATGTTTACATTACCTATGAGATATTTACATTACCTATGGGATATTTACATTACCTATGGGATGTTTACATTACCTATGAGATGTTTACATTACCTATGGGATATTTACATTACCGGTAGGGGATGTTTACATTACCTATGAGATATTTACATTACCTATGAGATATTTACATTACCTATGAGATATTTACATTACCTATGAGATATTTACATTACCTATGAGATATTTACATTACCTATGAGATATTTACATTACCGGTAGGGGATGTTTACATTACCTATGAGATATTTACATTACCTATGGGAAATTTACATTACCTATGAGATATTTACATTACCTATGGGATATTTACATTACCGGTAGGGGATATTTACATTACCTATGAGATGTTTACATTACCGGTAGGGGATATTTACATTACCTATGAGATATTTACATTACCTATGAGATATTTACATTACCTATGAGATATTTACATTACCTATGAGATATTTACATTACCTATGGGATATTTACATTACCGGTAGGGGATGTTTACATTACCTATGAGATATTTACATTACCTATGGGATATTTACATTACCGGTAGGGGATATTTACATTACCTATGAGATATTTACATTACCGGTAGGGGATGTTTACATTACCTATGGGATATTTACATTACCTATGGGATATTTACATTACCTATGGGATGTTTACATTACCTATGGGATATTTACATTACCTATGAGATATTTACATTACCGGTAGGGGATGTTTACATTACCTATGAGATGTTTACATTACCTATGGGATATTTACATTACCTATGAGATATGTACATTACCTATGGGATGTTTACATTACCTATGGGATATTTACATTACCTATGAGATGTTTACATTACCTATGGGATATTTACATTACCTATGAGATATTTACATTACCTATGGGATGTTTACATTACCTATGGGATATTTACATTACCTATGAGATGTTTACATTACCTATGGGATATTTACATTACCTATGGGATATTTACATTACCTATGAGATGTTTACATTACCTATGAGATATTTACATTACCTATGGGATATTTACATTACCTATGGGATGTTTACATTACCTATGAGATGTTTACATTACCTATGAGATATTTACATTACCTATGAGATATTTACATTACCTATGGGATGTTTACATTACCTATGGGATATTTACATTACCGGTAGGGGATGTTTACATTACCTATGAGATATTTACATTACCTATGGGATATTTACATTACCTATGAGATGTTTACATTACCTATGGGATATTTACATTACCTATGGGATGTTTACATTACCTATGAGATATTTACATTACCTATGGGATATTTACATTACCGGTAGGGGATATTTACATTACCTATGAGATATTTACATTACCTATGGGATATTTACATTACCTATGAGATGTTTACATTACCTATGGGATATTTACATTACCTATGGGATGATTACATTACCTATGAGATATTTACATTACCTATGGGATGTTTACATTACCTATGGGATGTTTACATTACCTATGGGATGTTTACATTACCTATGGGATATTTACATTACCTATGGGATATTTACATTACCTATGAGATGTTTACATTACCTATGAGATATTTACATTACCTATGAGATATTTACATTACCTATGAGATATTTACATTACCTATGGGATATTTACATTACCGGTAGGGGATGTTTACATTACCTATGAGATATTTACATTACCTATGGGATATTTACATTACCTATGAGATGTTTACATTACCTATGGGATATTTACATTACCTATGGGATGTTTACATTACCTATGAGATATTTACATTACCTATGGGATGTTTACATTACCTATGGGATGTTTACATTACCTATGGGATGTTTACATTACCTATGGGATATTTACATTACCTATGGGATATTTACATTACCTATGAGATATTTACATTACCGGTAGGGGATGTTTACATTACCTATGAGATGTTTACATTACCTATGGGATATTTACATTACCTATGAGATATTTACATTACCTATGGGATGTTTACATTACCTATGGGATATTTACATTACCTATGAGATGTTTACATTACCTATGGGATATTTACATTACCTATGAGATATTTACATTACCTATGGGATGTTTACATTACCTATGGGATATTTACATTACCTATGAGATATTTACATTACCGGTAGGGGATGTTTACATTACCTATGAGATGTTTACATTACCTATGGGATATTTACATTACCTATGAGATATGTACATTACCTATGGGATGTTTACATTACCTATGGGATATTTACATTACCTATGAGATGTTTACATTACCTATGGGATATTTACATTACCTATGAGATATTTACATTACCTATGGGATGTTTACATTACCTATGGGATATTTACATTACCTATGAGATGTTTACATTACCTATGGGATATTTACATTACCTATGGGATATTTACATTACCTATGAGATGTTTACATTACCTATGAGATATTTACATTACCTATGGGATATTTACATTACCTATGGGATGTTTACATTACCTATGAGATGTTTACATTACCTATGAGATATTTACATTACCTATGAGATATTTACATTACCTATGGGATGTTTACATTACCTATGGGATATTTACATTACCGGTAGGGGATGTTTACATTACCTATGAGATATTTACATTACCTATGGGATATTTACATTACCTATGAGATGTTTACATTACCTATGGGATATTTACATTACCTATGAGATGTTTACATTACCTATGGGATATTTACATTACCTATGAGATATTTACATTACCTATGGGATGTTTACATTACCTATGGGATATTTACATTACCTATGAGATGTTTACATTACCTATGGGATATTTACATTACCTATGAGATATTTACATTACCTATGGGATGTTTACATTACCTATGGGATATTTACATTACCTATGAGATGTTTACATTACCTATGGGATATTTACATTACCTATGGGATATTTACATTACCTATGAGATGTTTACATTACCTATGAGATATTTACATTACCTATGGGATATTTACATTACCTATGGGATGTTTACATTACCTATGAGATGTTTACATTACCTATGAGATATTTACATTACCTATGAGATGTTTACATTACCTATGAGATATTTACATTACCTATGAGATATTTACATTACCTATGGGATGTTTACATTACCTATGGGATATTTACATTACCGGTAGGGGATGTTTACATTACCTATGAGATATTTACATTACCTATGGGATATTTACATTACCGGTAGGGGATATTTACATTACCTATGGGATATTTACATTACCTAAGAGATATTTACATTACCTATGGGATGTTTACATTACCTATGAGATGTTTACATTACCTATGAGATATTTACATTACCTATGAGATATTTACATTACCTATGAGATATTTACATTACCTATGAGATATTTACATTACCTATGGGATATTTACATTACCTATGGGATATTTACATTATCTATGGGATATTTACATTACCTATGGGATATTTACATTACCTATGGGATATTTACATTACCTATGAGATGTTTACATTACCTATGGGATATTTACATTACCGGTAGGGGATGTTTATATTACCTATGGGATATTTACATTACCTATGAGATGTTTACATTACCTATGGGATATTTACATTACCTATGGGATATTTACATTACCTATGAGATATTTACATTACCTATGGGATATTTACATTACCTATGGGATATTTACATTACCGGTAGGGGATGTTTATATTACCTATGGGATATTTACATTACCTATGGGATATTTACATTACCTATGAGATATTTACATTACCTATGAGATATTTACATTACCTATGAGATATTTACATTACCTATGGGATATTTACATTACCTATGGGATATTTACATTACCTATGAGATATTTACATTACCTATGAGATATTTACATTACCTATGGGATATTTACATTACCTATGAGATATTTACATTACCTATGAGATATTTACATTACCTATGGGATATTTACATTACCGGTAGGGGATGTTTACATTACCTATGAGATATTTACATTACCTATGAGATATTTACATTACCTATGAGATATTTACATTACCTATGGGATATTTACATTACCTATGAGATATTTACATTACCGGTAGGGGATATTTACATTACCTATGAGATATTTACATTACCGGTAGGGAATGTTTATATTACCTATGGGATATTTACATTACCTATGGGATATTTACATTACCTATGAGATATTTACATTACCTATGAGATATTTACATTACCTATGAAATATTTACATTACCTTTGGGATATTTACATTACCTATGAGATATTTACATTACCTATGGGATATTTACATTACCTATGAGATATTTACATTACCTATGGGATATTTACATTACCTATGAGATGTTTACATTACCTATGAGATATTTACATTACCTATGAGATGTTTACATTACCGGTAGGGGATATTTACATTACCGGTAGGGGATGTTTACATTACCTATGGGATATTTACATTACCTATGGGATATTTACATTACCTATGAGATATTTACATTACCTATGAGATATTTACATTACCTATGAGATATTTACATTACCTATGGGATATTTACATTACCTATGGGATATTTACATTACCTATGAGATAATTACATTACCTATGAGATATTTACATTACCTATGGGATATTTACATTACCTATGAGATATTTACATTACCTATGAGATATTTACATTACCTATGGGATGTTTACATTACCGGTAGGGGATATTTACATTACCTATAGGATATTTACATTACCTATGGGATATTTACATTACCTATGAGATATTTACATTACCTATGGGATATTTACATTACCTATGAGATATTTACATTACCTATGAGATATTTACATTACCTATGAGATATTTACATTACCTATGGGATATTTACATTACCTATGAGATATTTACATTACCTATGGGATGTTTACATTACCGGTAGGGGATATTTACATTACCTATGAGATATTTACATTACCTATGAGATATTTACATTACCTATGAGATGTTTACATTACCTATGGGATATTTACATTACCTATGAGATATTTACATTACCTATGGGATATTTACATTACCGGTAGGGGATATTTACATTACCTATGGGATATTTACATTACCTAAGAGATATTTACATTACCTATGGGATGTTTACATTACCTATGAGATGTTTACATTACCTATGAGATATTTACATTACCTATGAGATATTTACATTACCTATGAGATATTTACATTACCTATGAGATATTTACATTACCTATGGGATATTTACATTACCTATGGGATATTTACATTACCTATGGGATATTTACATTACCGGTAGGGGATGTTTATATTACCTATGGGATATTTACATTACCTATGAGATATTTACATTACCTATGGGATATTTACATTACCTATGGGATATTTACATTACCGGTAGGGGATGTTTATATTACCTATGGGATATTTACATTACCTATGAGATATTTACATTACCTATGGGATATTTACATTACCTATGGGATATTTACATTACCGGTAGGGGATGTTTATATTACCTATGGGATATTTACATTACCTATGGGATATTTACATTACCTATGAGATATTTACATTACCTATGAGATATTTACATTACCTATGAGATATTTACATTACCTATGGGATATTTACATTACCTATGAGATATTTACATTACCTATGAGATATTTACATTACCTATGGGATATTTACATTACCTATGGGATATTTACATTATCTATGGGATATTTACATTACCTATGGGATATTTACATTACCTATGGGATATTTACATTACCTATGGGATATTTACATTACCGGTAGGGGATGTTTATATTACCTATGGGATATTTACATTACCTATGAGATATTTACATTACCTATGGGATATTTACATTACCGGTAGGGGATGTTTACATTACCTATGAGATATTTACATTACCTATGGGATATTTACATTACCTATGGGATATTTACATTACCGGTAGGGGATATTTACATTACCTATGGGATATTTACATTACCGGTAGGGGATGTTTATATTACCTATGGGATATTTACATTACCTATGAGATATTTACATTACCTATGGGATATTTACATTACCGGTAGGGGATGTTTACATTACCTATGAGATATTTACATTACCTATGGGATATTTACATTACCTATGGGATATTTACATTACCGGTAGGGGATATTTACATTACCTATGGGATATTTACATTACCGGTAGGGGATGTTTATATTACCTATGGGATATTTACATTACCTATGGGATATTTACATTACCTATGAGATATTTACATTACCTATGAGATATTTACATTACCTATGAGATATTTACATTACCTATGAGATATTTACATTACCTATGAGATATTTACATTACCTATGGGATATTTACATTACCGGTAGGGGATGTTTATATTACCTATGGGATATTTACATTACCTATGGGATATTTACATTACCTATGAGATATTTACATTACCTATGAGATATTTACATTACCTATGAGATATTTACATTACCTATGGGATATTTACATTACCGGTAGGGGATGTTTACATTACCGGTAGGGGATATTTACATTACCTATGGGATATTTACATTACCTATGGGATATTTACATTACCTATGGGATATTTACATTACCGGTAGGGGATGTTTACATTACCTATGAGATATTTACATTACCTATGGGATATTTACATTACCTATGAGATGTTTACATTACCTATGGGATGTTTACATTACCTATGGGATATTTACATTACCTATGAGATATTTACATTACCTATGGGATATTTACATTACCGGTAGGGGATGTTTACATTACCTATGGGATATTTACATTACCTATGAGATATTTACATTACCTATGGGATATTTACATTACCTATGAGATATTTACATTACCTATGGGATATTTACATTACCTATGAGATGTTTACATTACCTATGAGATATTTACATTACCTATGAGATGTTTACATTACCTATGGGATATTTATATTACCGGTAGGGGATATTTACATTACCTATGGGATATTTACATTACCTATGGGATATTTACATTACCGGTAGGGGATGTTTATATTACCTATGGGATATTTACATTACCTATGGGATATTTACATTACCTATGAGATATTTACATTACCTATGATATATTTACATTACCTATGAGATATTTACATTACCTATGGGATATTTACATTACCTATGAGATATTTACATTACCTATGGGATATTTACATTACCGGTAGGGGATGTTTACATTACCTATGGGATATTTACATTACCTATGAGATATTTACATTACCTATGGGATATTTACATTACCTATGAGATATTTACATTACCTATGGGATATTTACATTACCTATGAGATGTTTACATTACCTATGAGATATTTACATTACCTATGAGATGTTTACATTACCGGTAGGGGATATTTACATTACCTATGGGATATTTACATTACCTATGGGATATTTACATTACCGGTAGGGGATGTTTACATTACCTATGGGATATTTACATTACCTATGGGATGTTTACATTACCTATGGGATATTTACATTACCGGTAGGGGATATTTACATTACCTATGAGATATTTACATTACCTATGAGATATTTACATTACCTATGAGATGTTTACATTACCTATGAGATATTTACATTACCTATAGGATATTTACATTACCTATGGGATATTTACATTACCTATGGGATATTTACATTACCGGTAGGGGATGTTTACATTACCTATGGGATATTTACATTACCTATGAGATATTTACATTACCTATGGGATATTTACATTACCTATGAGATATTTACATTACCTATGGGATATTTACATTACCTATGAGATGTTTACATTACCTATGAGATATTTACATTACCTATGAGATGTTTACATTACCTATGGGATATTTATATTACCGGTAGGGGATATTTACATTACCTATGGGATATTTACATTACCTATGAGATATTTACATTACCTATGGGATATTTACATTACCGGTAGGGGATGTTTACATTACCTATGAGATATTTACATTACCTATGAGATATTTACATTACCTATGAGATATTTACATTACCTATGGGATATTTACATTACCTATGGGATATTTACATTACCTATGGGATATTTACATTACCTATGAGATATTTACATTACCTATGAGATATTTACATTACCTATGAGATATTTACATTACCTATGGGATATTTACATTACCTATGGGATATTTACATTACCTATGAGATATTTACATTACCTATGAGATATTTACATTACCTATGGGATATTTACATTACCTATGAGATATTTACATTACCTATGAGATATTTACATTACCTATGGGATATTTACATTACCGGTAGGGGATGTTTACATTACCTATGAGATATTTACATTACCTATGGGATATTTACATTACCGGTAGGGGATATTTACATTACCTATGAGATGTTTACATTACCTATGAGATATTTACATTACCTATGGGATGTTTACATTACCTATGGGATATTTACATTACCGGTAGGGGATGTTTACATTACCTATGGGATATTTACATTACCTATGATATATTTACATTACCTATGGGATATTTACATTACCTATGAGATATTTACATTACCTATGGGATATTTACATTACCGGTAGGGGATGTTTACATTACCTATGGGATGTTTACATTACCTATGGGATGTTTACATTACCGGTAGGGGATATTTACATTACCTATGAGATATTTACATTACCTATGATATATTTACATTACCTATGGGATGTTTACATTACCTATGGGATATTTACATTACCGGTAGGGGATGTTTACATTACCTATGGGATATTTACATTACCTATGAGATATTTACATTACCTATGAGATATTTACATTACCTATGATATATTTACATTACCTATGGGATATTTACATTACCTATGAGATATTTACATTACCTATGGGATATTTACATTACCGGTAGGGGATGTTTACATTACCTATGGGATGTTTACATTACCTATGGGATGTTTACATTACCGGTAGGGGATATTTACATTACCTATGAGATATTTACATTACCTATGAGATATTTACATTACCTATGAGATGTTTACATTACCTATGGGATATTTACATTACCTATGAGATATTTACATTACCTATGGGATATTTACATTACCGGTAGGGGATATTTACATTACCTATGGGATATTTACATTACCTAAGAGATATTTACATTACCTATGGGATGTTTACATTACCTATGAGATGTTTACATTACCTATGAGATATTTACATTACCTATGAGATATTTACATTACCTATGAGATATTTACATTACCTATGAGATATTTACATTACCTATGGGATATTTACATTACCTATGGGATATTTACATTATCTATGGGATATTTACATTACCTATGGGATATTTACATTACCTATGGGATATTTACATTACCTATGAGATGTTTACATTACCTATGGGATATTTACATTACCGGTAGGGGATGTTTATATTACCTATGGGATATTTACATTACCTATGAGATGTTTACATTACCTATGGGATATTTACATTACCTATGGGATATTTACATTACCTATGAGATATTTACATTACCTATGGGATATTTACATTACCTATGGGATATTTACATTACCGGTAGGGGATGTTTATATTACCTATGGGATATTTACATTACCTATGGGATATTTACATTACCGGTAGGGGATGTTTACATTACCGGTAGGGGATATTTACATTACCTATGGGATATTTACATTACCTATGGGATATTTACATTACCTATGGGATATTTACATTACCGGTAGGGGATGTTTACATTACCTATGAGATATTTACATTACCTATGGGATATTTACATTACCTATGAGATGTTTACATTACCTATGGGATGTTTACATTACCTATGGGATATTTACATTACCTATGAGATATTTACATTACCTATGGGATATTTACATTACCGGTAGGGGATGTTTACATTACCTATGGGATATTTACATTACCTATGAGATATTTACATTACCTATGGGATATTTACATTACCTATGAGATATTTACATTACCTATGGGATATTTACATTACCTATGAGATGTTTACATTACCTATGAGATATTTACATTACCTATGAGATGTTTACATTACCTATGGGATATTTATATTACCGGTAGGGGATATTTACATTACCTATGGGATATTTACATTACCTATGGGATATTTACATTACCGGTAGGGGATGTTTATATTACCTATGGGATATTTACATTACCTATGGGATATTTACATTACCTATGAGATATTTACATTACCTATGATATATTTACATTACCTATGAGATATTTACATTACCTATGGGATATTTACATTACCTATGAGATATTTACATTACCTATGGGATATTTACATTACCGGTAGGGGATGTTTACATTACCTATGGGATATTTACATTACCTATGAGATATTTACATTACCTATGGGATATTTACATTACCTATGAGATATTTACATTACCTATGGGATATTTACATTACCTATGAGATGTTTACATTACCTATGAGATATTTACATTACCTATGAGATGTTTACATTACCGGTAGGGGATATTTACATTACCTATGGGATATTTACATTACCTATGGGATATTTACATTACCGGTAGGGGATGTTTACATTACCTATGGGATATTTACATTACCTATGGGATGTTTACATTACCTATGGGATATTTACATTACCGGTAGGGGATATTTACATTACCTATGAGATATTTACATTACCTATGAGATATTTACATTACCTATGAGATGTTTACATTACCTATGAGATATTTACATTACCTATAGGATATTTACATTACCTATGGGATATTTACATTACCTATGGGATATTTACATTACCGGTAGGGGATGTTTACATTACCTATGGGATATTTACATTACCTATGAGATATTTACATTACCTATGGGATATTTACATTACCTATGAGATATTTACATTACATATGGGATATTTACATTACCTATGAGATGTTTACATTACCTATGAGATATTTACATTACCTATGAGATGTTTACATTACCTATGGGATATTTATATTACCGGTAGGGGATATTTACATTACCTATGGGATATTTACATTACCTATGAGATATTTACATTACCTATGGGATATTTACATTACCGGTAGGGGATGTTTACATTACCTATGAGATATTTACATTACCTATGAGATATTTACATTACCTATGAGATATTTACATTACCTATGGGATATTTACATTACCTATGGGATATTTACATTACCTATGGGATATTTACATTACCTATGAGATATTTACATTACCTATGAGATATTTACATTACCTATGAGATATTTACATTACCTATGGGATATTTACATTACCTATGGGATATTTACATTACCTATGAGATATTTACATTACCTATGAGATATTTACATTACCTATGGGATATTTACATTACCTATGAGATATTTACATTACCTATGAGATATTTACATTACCTATGGGATATTTACATTACCGGTAGGGGATGTTTACATTACCTATGAGATATTTACATTACCTATGGGATATTTACATTACCGGTAGGGGATATTTACATTACCTATGAGATGTTTACATTACCTATGAGATATTTACATTACCTATGGGATGTTTACATTACCTATGGGATATTTACATTACCGGTAGGGGATGTTTACATTACCTATGGGATATTTACATTACCTATGAGATATTTACATTACCTATGAGATATTTACATTACCTATGATATATTTACATTACCTATGGGATATTTACATTACCTATGAGATATTTACATTACCTATGGGATATTTACATTACCGGTAGGGGATGTTTACATTACCTATGGGATGTTTACATTACCTATGGGATGTTTACATTACCGGTAGGGGATATTTACATTACCTATGAGATATTTACATTACCTATGAGATATTTACATTACCTATGAGATGTTTACATTACCTATGGGATATTTACATTACCTATGAGATATTTACATTACCTATGGGATATTTACATTACCGGTAGGGGATATTTACATTACCTATGGGATATTTACATTACCTAAGAGATATTTACATTACCTATGGGATGTTTACATTACCTATGAGATGTTTACATTACCTATGAGATATTTACATTACCTATGAGATATTTACATTACCTATGAGATATTTACATTACCTATGGGATATTTACATTACCTATGAGATATTTACATTACCTATGAGATATTTACATTACCTATGGGATATTTACATTACCTATGAGATATTTACATTACCTATGAGATATTTACATTACCTATGGGATATTTACATTACCGGTAGGGGATGTTTACATTACCTATGAGATATTTACATTACCTATGGGATATTTACATTACCGGTAGGGGATATTTACATTACCTATGAGATGTTTACATTACCTATGAGATATTTACATTACCTATGGGATGTTTACATTACCTATGGGATATTTACATTACCGGTAGGGGATGTTTACATTACCTATGGGATATTTACATTACCTATGATATATTTACATTACCTATGGGATATTTACATTACCTATGAGATATTTACATTACCTATGGGATATTTACATTACCGGTAGGGGATGTTTACATTACCTATGGGATGTTTACATTACCTATGGGATGTTTACATTACCGGTAGGGGATATTTACATTACCTATGAGATATTTACATTACCTATGATATATTTACATTACCTATGGGATGTTTACATTACCTATGGGATATTTACATTACCGGTAGGGGATGTTTACATTACCTATGGGATATTTACATTACCTATGAGATATTTACATTACCTATGAGATATTTACATTACCTATGATATATTTACATTACCTATGGGATATTTACATTACCTATGAGATATTTACATTACCTATGGGATATTTACATTACCGGTAGGGGATGTTTACATTACCTATGGGATGTTTACATTACCTATGGGATGTTTACATTACCGGTAGGGGATATTTACATTACCTATGAGATATTTACATTACCTATGAGATATTTACATTACCTATGAGATGTTTACATTACCTATGGGATATTTACATTACCTATGAGATATTTACATTACCTATGGGATATTTACATTACCGGTAGGGGATATTTACATTACCTATGGGATATTTACATTACCTAAGAGATATTTACATTACCTATGGGATGTTTACATTACCTATGAGATGTTTACATTACCTATGAGATATTTACATTACCTATGAGATATTTACATTACCTATGAGATATTTACATTACCTATGAGATATTTACATTACCTATGGGATATTTACATTACCTATGGGATATTTACATTATCTATGGGATATTTACATTACCTATGGGATATTTACATTACCTATGGGATATTTACATTACCTATGAGATGTTTACATTACCTATGGGATATTTACATTACCGGTAGGGGATGTTTATATTACCTATGGGATATTTACATTACCTATGAGATGTTTACATTACCTATGGGATATTTACATTACCTATGGGATATTTACATTACCTATGAGATATTTACATTACCTATGGGATATTTACATTACCTATGGGATATTTACATTACCGGTAGGGGATGTTTATATTACCTATGGGATATTTACATTACCTATGGGATATTTACATTACCGGTAGGGGATGTTTACATTACCGGTAGGGGATATTTACATTACCTATGGGATATTTACATTACCTATGGGATATTTACATTACCTATGGGATATTTACATTACCGGTAGGGGATGTTTACATTACCTATGAGATATTTACATTACCTATGGGATATTTACATTACCTATGAGATGTTTACATTACCTATGGGATGTTTACATTACCTATGGGATATTTACATTACCTATGAGATATTTACATTACCTATGGGATATTTACATTACCGGTAGGGGATGTTTACATTACCTATGGGATATTTACATTACCTATGAGATATTTACATTACCTATGGGATATTTACATTACCTATGAGATATTTACATTACCTATGGGATATTTACATTACCTATGAGATGTTTACATTACCTATGAGATATTTACATTACCTATGAGATGTTTACATTACCTATGGGATATTTATATTACCGGTAGGGGATATTTACATTACCTATGGGATATTTACATTACCTATGGGATATTTACATTACCGGTAGGGGATGTTTATATTACCTATGGGATATTTACATTACCTATGGGATATTTACATTACCTATGAGATATTTACATTACCTATGATATATTTACATTACCTATGAGATATTTACATTACCTATGGGATATTTACATTACCTATGAGATATTTACATTACCTATGGGATATTTACATTACCGGTAGGGGATGTTTACATTACCTATGGGATATTTACATTACCTATGAGATATTTACATTACCTATGGGATATTTACATTACCTATGAGATATTTACATTACCTATGGGATATTTACATTACCTATGAGATGTTTACATTACCTATGAGATATTTACATTACCTATGAGATGTTTACATTACCGGTAGGGGATATTTACATTACCTATGGGATATTTACATTACCTATGGGATATTTACATTACCGGTAGGGGATGTTTACATTACCTATGGGATATTTACATTACCTATGGGATGTTTACATTACCTATGGGATATTTACATTACCGGTAGGGGATATTTACATTACCTATGAGATATTTACATTACCTATGAGATATTTACATTACCTATGAGATGTTTACATTACCTATGAGATATTTACATTACCTATAGGATATTTACATTACCTATGGGATATTTACATTACCTATGGGATATTTACATTACCGGTAGGGGATGTTTACATTACCTATGGGATATTTACATTACCTATGAGATATTTACATTACCTATGGGATATTTACATTACCTATGAGATATTTACATTACATATGGGATATTTACATTACCTATGAGATGTTTACATTACCTATGAGATATTTACATTACCTATGAGATGTTTACATTACCTATGGGATATTTATATTACCGGTAGGGGATATTTACATTACCTATGGGATATTTACATTACCTATGAGATATTTACATTACCTATGGGATATTTACATTACCGGTAGGGGATGTTTACATTACCTATGAGATATTTACATTACCTATGAGATATTTACATTACCTATGAGATATTTACATTACCTATGGGATATTTACATTACCTATGGGATATTTACATTACCTATGGGATATTTACATTACCTATGAGATATTTACATTACCTATGAGATATTTACATTACCTATGAGATATTTACATTACCTATGGGATATTTACATTACCTATGGGATATTTACATTACCTATGAGATATTTACATTACCTATGAGATATTTACATTACCTATGGGATATTTACATTACCTATGAGATATTTACATTACCTATGAGATATTTACATTACCTATGGGATATTTACATTACCGGTAGGGGATGTTTACATTACCTATGAGATATTTACATTACCTATGGGATATTTACATTACCGGTAGGGGATATTTACATTACCTATGAGATGTTTACATTACCTATGAGATATTTACATTACCTATGGGATGTTTACATTACCTATGGGATATTTACATTACCGGTAGGGGATGTTTACATTACCTATGGGATATTTACATTACCTATGAGATATTTACATTACCTATGAGATATTTACATTACCTATGATATATTTACATTACCTATGGGATATTTACATTACCTATGAGATATTTACATTACCTATGGGATATTTACATTACCGGTAGGGGATGTTTACATTACCTATGGGATGTTTACATTACCTATGGGATGTTTACATTACCGGTAGGGGATATTTACATTACCTATGAGATATTTACATTACCTATGAGATATTTACATTACCTATGAGATGTTTACATTACCTATGGGATATTTACATTACCTATGAGATATTTACATTACCTATGGGATATTTACATTACCGGTAGGGGATATTTACATTACCTATGGGATATTTACATTACCTAAGAGATATTTACATTACCTATGGGATGTTTACATTACCTATGAGATGTTTACATTACCTATGAGATATTTACATTACCTATGAGATATTTACATTACCTATGAGATATTTACATTACCTATGAGATATTTACATTACCTATGGGATATTTACATTACCTATGGGATATTTACATTATCTATGGGATATTTACATTACCTATGGGATATTTACATTACCTATGGGATATTTACATTACCTATGAGATGTTTACATTACCTATGGGATATTTACATTACCGGTAGGGGATGTTTATATTACCTATGGGATATTTACATTACCTATGAGATGTTTACATTACCTATGGGATATTTACATTACCTATGGGATATTTACATTACCTATGAGATATTTACATTACCTATGGGATATTTACATTACCTATGGGATATTTACATTACCGGTAGGGGATGTTTATATTACCTATGGGATATTTACATTACCTATGGGATATTTACATTACCTATGAGATATTTACATTACCTATGAGATATTTACATTACCTATGAGATATTTACATTACCTATGGGATATTTACATTACCTATGGGATATTTACATTACCTATGAGATATTTACATTACCTATGAGATATTTACATTACCTATGAGATATTTACATTACCGGTAGGGGATATTTACATTACCTATGAGATATTTACATTACCGGTAGGGGATGTTTATATTACCTATGGGATATTTACATTACCTATGGGATATTTACATTACCTATGAGATATTTACATTACCTATGAGATATTTACATTACCTATGAAATATTTACATTACCTATGGGATATTTACATTACCTATGAGATATTTACATTACCTATGGGATATTTACATTACCTATGAGATATTTACATTACCTATGGGATATTTACATTACCTATGAGATGTTTACATTACCTATGAGATATTTACATTACCTATGAGATGTTTACATTACCGGTAGGGGATATTTACATTACCGGTAGGGGATGTTTACATTACCTATGGGATATTTACATTACCTATGGGATATTTACATTACCTATGAGATATTTACATTACCTATGAGATATTTACATTACCTATGAGATATTTACATTACCTATGGGATATTTACATTACCTATGGGATATTTACATTACCTATGAGATAATTACATTACCTATGAGATATTTACATTACCTATGGGATATTTACATTACCTATGAGATATTTACATTACCTATGAGATATTTACATTACCTATGGGATGTTTACATTACCGGTAGGGGATATTTACATTACCTATAGGATATTTACATTACCTATGGGATATTTACATTACCTATGAGATATTTACATTACCTATGGGATATTTACATTACCTATGAGATATTTACATTACCTATGAGATATTTACATTACCTATGAGATATTTACATTACCTATGGGATATTTACATTACCTATGAGATATTTACATTACCTATGGGATGTTTACATTACCGGTAGGGGATATTTACATTACCTATGAGATATTTACATTACCTATGAGATATTTACATTACCTATGAGATGTTTACATTACCTATGGGATATTTACATTACCTATGAGATATTTACATTACCTATGGGATATTTACATTACCGGTAGGGGATATTTACATTACCTATGGGATATTTACATTACCTAAGAGATATTTACATTACCTATGGGATGTTTACATTACCTATGAGATGTTTACATTACCTATGAGATATTTACATTACCTATGAGATATTTACATTACCTATGAGATATTTACATTACCTATGAGATATTTACATTACCTATGGGATATTTACATTACCTATGGGATATTTACATTACCTATGGGATATTTACATTACCGGTAGGGGATGTTTATATTACCTATGGGATATTTACATTACCTATGAGATATTTACATTACCTATGGGATATTTACATTACCTATGGGATATTTACATTACCGGTAGGGGATGTTTATATTACCTATGGGATATTTACATTACCTATGAGATATTTACATTACCTATGGGATATTTACATTACCTATGGGATATTTACATTACCGGTAGGGGATGTTTATATTACCTATGGGATATTTACATTACCTATGGGATATTTACATTACCTATGAGATATTTACATTACCTATGAGATATTTACATTACCTATGAGATATTTACATTACCTATGGGATATTTACATTACCTATGAGATATTTACATTACCTATGAGATATTTACATTACCTATGGGATATTTACATTACCTATGGGATATTTACATTATCTATGGGATATTTACATTACCTATGGGATATTTACATTACCTATGGGATATTTACATTACCTATGGGATATTTACATTACCGGTAGGGGATGTTTATATTACCTATGGGATATTTACATTACCTATGAGATATTTACATTACCTATGGGATATTTACATTACCGGTAGGGGATGTTTACATTACCTATGAGATATTTACATTACCTATGGGATATTTACATTACCTATGGGATATTTACATTACCGGTAGGGGATATTTACATTACCTATGGGATATTTACATTACCGGTAGGGGATGTTTATATTACCTATGGGATATTTACATTACCTATGAGATATTTACATTACCTATGGGATATTTACATTACCGGTAGGGGATGTTTACATTACCTATGAGATATTTACATTACCTATGGGATATTTACATTACCTATGGGATATTTACATTACCGGTAGGGGATATTTACATTACCTATGGGATATTTACATTACCGGTAGGGGATGTTTATATTACCTATGGGATATTTACATTACCTATGGGATATTTACATTACCTATGAGATATTTACATTACCTATGAGATATTTACATTACCTATGAGATATTTACATTACCTATGAGATATTTACATTACCTATGAGATATTTACATTACCTATGGGATATTTACATTACCGGTAGGGGATGTTTATATTACCTATGGGATATTTACATTACCTATGGGATATTTACATTACCTATGAGATATTTACATTACCTATGAGATATTTACATTACCTATGAGATATTTACATTACCTATGGGATATTTACATTACCGGTAGGGGATGTTTACATTACCGGTAGGGGATATTTACATTACCTATGGGATATTTACATTACCTATGGGATATTTACATTACCTATGGGATATTTACATTACCGGTAGGGGATGTTTACATTACCTATGAGATATTTACATTACCTATGGGATATTTACATTACCTATGAGATGTTTACATTACCTATGGGATGTTTACATTACCTATGGGATATTTACATTACCTATGAGATATTTACATTACCTATGGGATATTTACATTACCGGTAGGGGATGTTTACATTACCTATGGGATATTTACATTACCTATGAGATATTTACATTACCTATGGGATATTTACATTACCTATGAGATATTTACATTACCTATGGGATATTTACATTACCTATGAGATGTTTACATTACCTATGAGATATTTACATTACCTATGAGATGTTTACATTACCTATGGGATATTTATATTACCGGTAGGGGATATTTACATTACCTATGGGATATTTACATTACCTATGGGATATTTACATTACCGGTAGGGGATGTTTATATTACCTATGGGATATTTACATTACCTATGGGATATTTACATTACCTATGAGATATTTACATTACCTATGATATATTTACATTACCTATGAGATATTTACATTACCTATGGGATATTTACATTACCTATGAGATATTTACATTACCTATGGGATATTTACATTACCGGTAGGGGATGTTTACATTACCTATGGGATATTTACATTACCTATGAGATATTTACATTACCTATGGGATATTTACATTACCTATGAGATATTTACATTACCTATGGGATATTTACATTACCTATGAGATGTTTACATTACCTATGAGATATTTACATTACCTATGAGATGTTTACATTACCGGTAGGGGATATTTACATTACCTATGGGATATTTACATTACCTATGGGATATTTACATTACCGGTAGGGGATGTTTACATTACCTATGGGATATTTACATTACCTATGGGATGTTTACATTACCTATGGGATATTTACATTACCGGTAGGGGATATTTACATTACCTATGAGATATTTACATTACCTATGAGATATTTACATTACCTATGAGATGTTTACATTACCTATGAGATATTTACATTACCTATAGGATATTTACATTACCTATGGGATATTTACATTACCTATGGGATATTTACATTACCGGTAGGGGATGTTTACATTACCTATGGGATATTTACATTACCTATGAGATATTTACATTACCTATGGGATATTTACATTACCTATGAGATATTTACATTACCTATGGGATATTTACATTACCTATGAGATGTTTACATTACCTATGAGATATTTACATTACCTATGAGATGTTTACATTACCTATGGGATATTTATATTACCGGTAGGGGATATTTACATTACCTATGGGATATTTACATTACCTATGAGATATTTACATTACCTATGGGATATTTACATTACCGGTAGGGGATGTTTACATTACCTATGAGATATTTACATTACCTATGAGATATTTACATTACCTATGAGATATTTACATTACCTATGGGATATTTACATTACCTATGGGATATTTACATTACCTATGGGATATTTACATTACCTATGAGATATTTACATTACCTATGAGATATTTACATTACCTATGAGATATTTACATTACCTATGGGATATTTACATTACCTATGGGATATTTACATTACCTATGAGATATTTACATTACCTATGAGATATTTACATTACCTATGGGATATTTACATTACCTATGAGATATTTACATTACCTATGAGATATTTACATTACCTATGGGATATTTACATTACCGGTAGGGGATGTTTACATTACCTATGAGATATTTACATTACCTATGGGATATTTACATTACCGGTAGGGGATATTTACATTACCTATGAGATGTTTACATTACCTATGAGATATTTACATTACCTATGGGATGTTTACATTACCTATGGGATATTTACATTACCGGTAGGGGATGTTTACATTACCTATGGGATATTTACATTACCTATGATATATTTACATTACCTATGGGATATTTACATTACCGGTAGGGGATGTTTACATTACCTATGAGATATTTACATTACCTATGGGATATTTACATTACCTATGGGATATTTACATTACCGGTAGGGGATATTTACATTACCTATGGGATATTTACATTACCGGTAGGGGATGTTTATATTACCTATGGGATATTTACATTACCTATGAGATATTTACATTACCTATGGGATATTTACATTACCGGTAGGGGATGTTTACATTACCTATGAGATATTTACATTACCTATGGGATATTTACATTACCTATGGGATATTTACATTACCGGTAGGGGATATTTACATTACCTATGGGATATTTACATTACCGGTAGGGGATGTTTATATTACCTATGGGATATTTACATTACCTATGGGATATTTACATTACCTATGAGATATTTACATTACCTATGAGATATTTACATTACCTATGAGATATTTACATTACCTATGAGATATTTACATTACCTATGAGATATTTACATTACCTATGGGATATTTACATTACCGGTAGGGGATGTTTATATTACCTATGGGATATTTACATTACCTATGGGATATTTACATTACCTATGAGATATTTACATTACCTATGAGATATTTACATTACCTATGAGATATTTACATTACCTATGGGATATTTACATTACCGGTAGGGGATGTTTACATTACCGGTAGGGGATATTTACATTACCTATGGGATATTTACATTACCTATGGGATATTTACATTACCTATGGGATATTTACATTACCGGTAGGGGATGTTTACATTACCTATGAGATATTTACATTACCTATGGGATATTTACATTACCTATGAGATGTTTACATTACCTATGGGATGTTTACATTACCTATGGGATATTTACATTACCTATGAGATATTTACATTACCTATGGGATATTTACATTACCGGTAGGGGATGTTTACATTACCTATGGGATATTTACATTACCTATGAGATATTTACATTACCTATGGGATATTTACATTACCTATGAGATATTTACATTACCTATGGGATATTTACATTACCTATGAGATGTTTACATTACCTATGAGATATTTACATTACCTATGAGATGTTTACATTACCTATGGGATATTTATATTACCGGTAGGGGATATTTACATTACCTATGGGATATTTACATTACCTATGGGATATTTACATTACCGGTAGGGGATGTTTATATTACCTATGGGATATTTACATTACCTATGGGATATTTACATTACCTATGAGATATTTACATTACCTATGATATATTTACATTACCTATGAGATATTTACATTACCTATGGGATATTTACATTACCTATGAGATATTTACATTACCTATGGGATATTTACATTACCGGTAGGGGATGTTTACATTACCTATGGGATATTTACATTACCTATGAGATATTTACATTACCTATGGGATATTTACATTACCTATGAGATATTTACATTACCTATGGGATATTTACATTACCTATGAGATGTTTACATTACCTATGAGATATTTACATTACCTATGAGATGTTTACATTACCGGTAGGGGATATTTACATTACCTATGGGATATTTACATTACCTATGGGATATTTACATTACCGGTAGGGGATGTTTACATTACCTATGGGATATTTACATTACCTATGGGATGTTTACATTACCTATGGGATATTTACATTACCGGTAGGGGATATTTACATTACCTATGAGATATTTACATTACCTATGAGATATTTACATTACCTATGAGATGTTTACATTACCTATGAGATATTTACATTACCTATAGGATATTTACATTACCTATGGGATATTTACATTACCTATGGGATATTTACATTACCGGTAGGGGATGTTTATATTACCTATGGGATATTTACATTACCTATGAGATATTTACATTACCTATGGGATATTTACATTACCTATGGGATATTTACATTACCGGTAGGGGATGTTTATATTACCTATGGGATATTTACATTACCTATGAGATATTTACATTACCTATGGGATATTTACATTACCTATGGGATATTTACATTACCGGTAGGGGATGTTTATATTACCTATGGGATATTTACATTACCTATGGGATATTTACATTACCTATGAGATATTTACATTACCTATGAGATATTTACATTACCTATGAGATATTTACATTACCTATGGGATATTTACATTACCTATGAGATATTTACATTACCTATGAGATATTTACATTACCTATGGGATATTTACATTACCTATGGGATATTTACATTATCTATGGGATATTTACATTACCTATGGGATATTTACATTACCTATGGGATATTTACATTACCTATGGGATATTTACATTACCGGTAGGGGATGTTTATATTACCTATGGGATATTTACATTACCTATGAGATATTTACATTACCTATGGGATATTTACATTACCGGTAGGGGATGTTTACATTACCTATGAGATATTTACATTACCTATGGGATATTTACATTACCTATGGGATATTTACATTACCGGTAGGGGATATTTACATTACCTATGGGATATTTACATTACCGGTAGGGGATGTTTATATTACCTATGGGATATTTACATTACCTATGAGATATTTACATTACCTATGGGATATTTACATTACCGGTAGGGGATGTTTACATTACCTATGAGATATTTACATTACCTATGGGATATTTACATTACCTATGGGATATTTACATTACCGGTAGGGGATATTTACATTACCTATGGGATATTTACATTACCGGTAGGGGATGTTTATATTACCTATGGGATATTTACATTACCTATGGGATATTTACATTACCTATGAGATATTTACATTACCTATGAGATATTTACATTACCTATGAGATATTTACATTACCTATGAGATATTTACATTACCTATGAGATATTTACATTACCTATGGGATATTTACATTACCGGTAGGGGATGTTTATATTACCTATGGGATATTTACATTACCTATGGGATATTTACATTACCTATGAGATATTTACATTACCTATGAGATATTTACATTACCTATGAGATATTTACATTACCTATGGGATATTTACATTACCGGTAGGGGATGTTTACATTACCGGTAGGGGATATTTACATTACCTATGGGATATTTACATTACCTATGGGATATTTACATTACCTATGGGATATTTACATTACCGGTAGGGGATGTTTACATTACCTATGAGATATTTACATTACCTATGGGATATTTACATTACCTATGAGATGTTTACATTACCTATGGGATGTTTACATTACCTATGGGATATTTACATTACCTATGAGATATTTACATTACCTATGGGATATTTACATTACCGGTAGGGGATGTTTACATTACCTATGGGATATTTACATTACCTATGAGATATTTACATTACCTATGGGATATTTACATTACCTATGAGATATTTACATTACCTATGGGATATTTACATTACCTATGAGATGTTTACATTACCTATGAGATATTTACATTACCTATGAGATGTTTACATTACCTATGGGATATTTATATTACCGGTAGGGGATATTTACATTACCTATGGGATATTTACATTACCTATGGGATATTTACATTACCGGTAGGGGATGTTTATATTACCTATGGGATATTTACATTACCTATGGGATATTTACATTACCTATGAGATATTTACATTACCTATGATATATTTACATTACCTATGAGATATTTACATTACCTATGGGATATTTACATTACCTATGAGATATTTACATTACCTATGGGATATTTACATTACCGGTAGGGGATGTTTACATTACCTATGGGATATTTACATTACCTATGAGATATTTACATTACCTATGGGATATTTACATTACCTATGAGATATTTACATTACCTATGGGATATTTACATTACCTATGAGATGTTTACATTACCTATGAGATATTTACATTACCTATGAGATGTTTACATTACCGGTAGGGGATATTTACATTACCTATGGGATATTTACATTACCTATGGGATATTTACATTACCGGTAGGGGATGTTTACATTACCTATGGGATATTTACATTACCTATGGGATGTTTACATTACCTATGGGATATTTACATTACCGGTAGGGGATATTTACATTACCTATGAGATATTTACATTACCTATGAGATATTTACATTACCTATGAGATGTTTACATTACCTATGAGATATTTACATTACCTATAGGATATTTACATTACCTATGGGATATTTACATTACCTATGGGATATTTACATTACCGGTAGGGGATGTTTACATTACCTATGGGATATTTACATTACCTATGAGATATTTACATTACCTATGGGATATTTACATTACCTATGAGATATTTACATTACCTATGGGATATTTACATTACCTATGAGATGTTTACATTACCTATGAGATATTTACATTACCTATGAGATGTTTACATTACCTATGGGATATTTATATTACCGGTAGGGGATATTTACATTACCTATGGGATATTTACATTACCTATGAGATATTTACATTACCTATGGGATATTTACATTACCGGTAGGGGATGTTTACATTACCTATGAGATATTTACATTACCTATGAGATATTTACATTACCTATGAGATATTTACATTACCTATGGGATATTTACATTACCTATGGGATATTTACATTACCTATGGGATATTTACATTACCTATGAGATATTTACATTACCTATGAGATATTTACATTACCTATGAGATATTTACATTACCTATGGGATATTTACATTACCTATGGGATATTTACATTACCTATGAGATATTTACATTACCTATGAGATATTTACATTACCTATGGGATATTTACATTACCTATGAGATATTTACATTACCTATGAGATATTTACATTACCTATGGGATATTTACATTACCGGTAGGGGATGTTTACATTACCTATGAGATATTTACATTACCTATGGGATATTTACATTACCGGTAGGGGATATTTACATTACCTATGAGATGTTTACATTACCTATGAGATATTTACATTACCTATGGGATGTTTACATTACCTATGGGATATTTACATTACCGGTAGGGGATGTTTACATTACCTATGGGATATTTACATTACCTATGATATATTTACATTACCTATGGGATATTTACATTACCGGTAGGGGATGTTTACATTACCTATGAGATATTTACATTACCTATGGGATATTTACATTACCTATGGGATATTTACATTACCGGTAGGGGATATTTACATTACCTATGGGATATTTACATTACCGGTAGGGGATGTTTATATTACCTATGGGATATTTACATTACCTATGAGATATTTACATTACCTATGGGATATTTACATTACCGGTAGGGGATGTTTACATTACCTATGAGATATTTACATTACCTATGGGATATTTACATTACCTATGGGATATTTACATTACCGGTAGGGGATATTTACATTACCTATGGGATATTTACATTACCGGTAGGGGATGTTTATATTACCTATGGGATATTTACATTACCTATGGGATATTTACATTACCTATGAGATATTTACATTACCTATGAGATATTTACATTACCTATGAGATATTTACATTACCTATGAGATATTTACATTACCTATGAGATATTTACATTACCTATGGGATATTTACATTACCGGTAGGGGATGTTTATATTACCTATGGGATATTTACATTACCTATGGGATATTTACATTACCTATGAGATATTTACATTACCTATGAGATATTTACATTACCTATGAGATATTTACATTACCTATGGGATATTTACATTACCGGTAGGGGATGTTTACATTACCGGTAGGGGATATTTACATTACCTATGGGATATTTACATTACCTATGGGATATTTACATTACCTATGGGATATTTACATTACCGGTAGGGGATGTTTACATTACCTATGAGATATTTACATTACCTATGGGATATTTACATTACCTATGAGATGTTTACATTACCTATGGGATGTTTACATTACCTATGGGATATTTACATTACCTATGAGATATTTACATTACCTATGGGATATTTACATTACCGGTAGGGGATGTTTACATTACCTATGGGATATTTACATTACCTATGAGATATTTACATTACCTATGGGATATTTACATTACCTATGAGATATTTACATTACCTATGGGATATTTACATTACCTATGAGATGTTTACATTACCTATGAGATATTTACATTACCTATGAGATGTTTACATTACCTATGGGATATTTATATTACCGGTAGGGGATATTTACATTACCTATGGGATATTTACATTACCTATGGGATATTTACATTACCGGTAGGGGATGTTTATATTACCTATGGGATATTTACATTACCTATGGGATATTTACATTACCTATGAGATATTTACATTACCTATGATATATTTACATTACCTATGAGATATTTACATTACCTATGGGATATTTACATTACCTATGAGATATTTACATTACCTATGGGATATTTACATTACCGGTAGGGGATGTTTACATTACCTATGGGATATTTACATTACCTATGAGATATTTACATTACCTATGGGATATTTACATTACCTATGAGATATTTACATTACCTATGGGATATTTACATTACCTATGAGATGTTTACATTACCTATGAGATATTTACATTACCTATGAGATGTTTACATTACCGGTAGGGGATATTTACATTACCTATGGGATATTTACATTACCTATGGGATATTTACATTACCGGTAGGGGATGTTTACATTACCTATGGGATATTTACATTACCTATGGGATGTTTACATTACCTATGGGATATTTACATTACCGGTAGGGGATATTTACATTACCTATGAGATATTTACATTACCTATGAGATATTTACATTACCTATGAGATGTTTACATTACCTATGAGATATTTACATTACCTATAGGATATTTACATTACCTATGGGATATTTACATTACCTATGGGATATTTACATTACCGGTAGGGGATGTTTACATTACCTATGGGATATTTACATTACCTATGAGATATTTACATTACCTATGGGATATTTACATTACCTATGAGATATTTACATTACCTATGGGATATTTACATTACCTATGAGATGTTTACATTACCTATGAGATATTTACATTACCTATGAGATGTTTACATTACCTATGGGATATTTATATTACCGGTAGGGGATATTTACATTACCTATGGGATATTTACATTACCTATGAGATATTTACATTACCTATGGGATATTTACATTACCGGTAGGGGATGTTTACATTACCTATGAGATATTTACATTACCTATGAGATATTTACATTACCTATGAGATATTTACATTACCTATGGGATATTTACATTACCTATGGGATATTTACATTACCTATGGGATATTTACATTACCTATGAGATATTTACATTACCTATGAGATATTTACATTACCTATGAGATATTTACATTACCTATGGGATATTTACATTACCTATGGGATATTTACATTACCTATGAGATATTTACATTACCTATGAGATATTTACATTACCTATGGGATATTTACATTACCTATGAGATATTTACATTACCTATGAGATATTTACATTACCTATGGGATATTTACATTACCGGTAGGGGATGTTTACATTACCTATGAGATATTTACATTACCTATGGGATATTTACATTACCGGTAGGGGATATTTACATTACCTATGAGATGTTTACATTACCTATGAGATATTTACATTACCTATGGGATGTTTACATTACCTATGGGATATTTACATTACCGGTAGGGGATGTTTACATTACCTATGGGATATTTACATTACCTATGATATATTTACATTACCTATGGGATATTTACATTACCTATGAGATATTTACATTACCTATGGGATATTTACATTACCGGTAGGGGATGTTTACATTACCTATGGGATGTTTACATTACCTATGGGATGTTTACATTACCGGTAGGGGATATTTACATTACCTATGAGATATTTACATTACCTATGATATATTTACATTACCTATGGGATGTTTACATTACCTATGGGATATTTACATTACCGGTAGGGGATGTTTACATTACCTATGGGATATTTACATTACCTATGAGATATTTACATTACCTATGAGATATTTACATTACCTATGATATATTTACATTACCTATGGGATATTTACATTACCTATGAGATATTTACATTACCTATGGGATATTTACATTACCGGTAGGGGATGTTTACATTACCTATGGGATGTTTACATTACCTATGAGATATTTACATTACCTATGGGATATTTACATTACCTATGATATATTTACATTACCTATGGGATATTTACATTACCTATGAGATATTTACATTACCTATGGGATATTTACATTACCGGTAGGGGATATTTACATTACCTATGGGATATTTACATTACCTATGGGATATTTACATTACCGGTAGGGGATATTTACATTACCTATGAGATGTTTACATTACCTATGGGATATTTACATTACCTATGAGATATTTACATTACCTATGGGATATTTACATTACCTATGGGATATTTACATTACCTATGAGATATTTACATTACCTATGGGATGTTTACATTACCTATGGGATATTTACATTACCGGTAGGGGATGTTTACATTACCTATGGGATATGTACATTACCTATGGGATATTTACATTACCTATGGGATATTTACATTACCGGTAGGGGATGTTTACATTACCTATGAGATATTTACATTACCTATGGGATATTTACATTACCTATGAGATGTTTACATTACCTATGGGATGTTTACATTACCTATGGGATATTTACATTACCTATGAGATATTTACATTACCTATGGGATATTTACATTACCGGTAGGGGATGTTTACATTACCTATGGGATATTTACATTACCTATGAGATATTTACATTACCTATGGGATATTTACATTACCTATGAGATATTTACATTACCTATGGGATATTTACATTACCTATGAGATGTTTACATTACCTATGAGATATTTACATTACCTATGAGATGTTTACATTACCTATGGGATATTTATATTACCGGTAGGGGATATTTTCATTACCTATGGGATATTTACATTACCTATGGGATATTTACATTACCGGTAGGGGATGTTTATATTACCTATGGGATATTTACATTACCTATGGGATATTTACATTACCTATGAGATATTTACATTACCTATGATATATTTACATTACCTATGAGATATTTACATTACCTATGGGATATTTACATTACCTATGAGATATTTACATTACCTATGGGATATTTACATTACCGGTAGGGGATGTTTACATTACCTATGGGATATTTACATTACCTATGAGATATTTACATTACCTATGGGATATTTACATTACCTATGAGATATTTACATTACCTATGGGATATTTACATTACCTATGAGATGTTTACATTACCTATGAGATATTTACATTACCTATGAGATGTTTACATTACCGGTAGGGGATATTTACATTACCTATGGGATATTTACATTACCTATGGGATATTTACATTACCGGTAGGGGATGTTTACATTACCTATGGGATATTTACATTACCTATGGGATGTTTACATTACCTATGGGATATTTACATTACCGGTAGGGGATATTTACATTACCTATGAGATATTTACATTACCTATGAGATATTTACATTACCTATGAGATGTTTACATTACCTATGAGATATTTACATTACCTATAGGATATTTACATTACCTATGGGATATTTACATTACCTATGGGATATTTACATTACCGGTAGGGGATGTTTACATTACCTATGGGATATTTACATTACCTATGAGATATTTACATTACCTATGGGATATTTACATTACCTATGAGATATTTACATTACCTATGGGATATTTACATTACCTATGAGATGTTTACATTACCTATGAGATATTTACATTACCTATGAGATGTTTACATTACCTATGGGATATTTATATTACCGGTAGGGGATATTTACATTACCTATGGGATATTTACATTACCTATGAGATATTTACATTACCTATGGGATATTTACATTACCGGTAGGGGATGTTTACATTACCTATGAGATATTTACATTACCTATGAGATATTTACATTACCTATGAGATATTTACATTACCTATGGGATATTTACATTACCTATGGGATATTTACATTACCTATGGGATATTTACATTACCTATGAGATATTTACATTACCTATGAGATATTTACATTACCTATGAGATATTTACATTACCTATGGGATATTTACATTACCTATGGGATATTTACATTACCTATGAGATATTTACATTACCTATGAGATATTTACATTACCTATGGGATATTTACATTACCTATGAGATATTTACATTACCTATGAGATATTTACATTACCTATGGGATATTTACATTACCGGTAGGGGATGTTTACATTACCTATGAGATATTTACATTACCTATGGGATATTTACATTACCGGTAGGGGATATTTACATTACCTATGAGATGTTTACATTACCTATGAGATATTTACATTACCTATGGGATGTTTACATTACCTATGGGATATTTACATTACCGGTAGGGGATGTTTACATTACCTATGGGATATTTACATTACCTATGATATATTTACATTACCTATGGGATATTTACATTACCTATGAGATATTTACATTACCTATGGGATATTTACATTACCGGTAGGGGATGTTTACATTACCTATGGGATGTTTACATTACCTATGGGATGTTTACATTACCGGTAGGGGATATTTACATTACCTATGAGATATTTACATTACCTATGATATATTTACATTACCTATGGGATGTTTACATTACCTATGGGATATTTACATTACCGGTAGGGGATGTTTACATTACCTATGGGATATTTACATTACCTATGAGATATTTACATTACCTATGAGATATTTACATTACCTATGATATATTTACATTACCTATGGGATATTTACATTACCTATGAGATATTTACATTACCTATGGGATATTTACATTACCGGTAGGGGATGTTTACATTACCTATGGGATGTTTACATTACCTATGAGATATTTACATTACCTATGGGATATTTACATTACCTATGATATATTTACATTACCTATGGGATATTTACATTACCTATGAGATATTTACATTACCTATGGGATATTTACATTACCGGTAGGGGATATTTACATTACCTATGGGATATTTACATTACCTATGGGATATTTACATTACCGGTAGGGGATATTTACATTACCTATGAGATGTTTACATTACCTATGGGATATTTACATTACCTATGAGATATTTACATTACCTATGGGATATTTACATTACCTATGGGATATTTACATTACCTATGAGATATTTACATTACCTATGGGATGTTTACATTACCTATGGGATATTTACATTACCGGTAGGGGATGTTTACATTACCTATGGGATATGTACATTACCTATGGGATATTTACATTACCTATGGGATATTTACATTACCGGTAGGGGATGTTTACATTACCTATGGGATATTTACATTACCTATGGGATATTTACATTACCGGTAGGGGATATTTACATTACCTATGGGATGTTTACATTACCTATGGGATATTTACATTACCGGTAGGGGATATTTACATTACCTATGGGATGTTTACATTACCTATGAGATATTTACATTACCTATGGAATGTTTACATTACCGGTAGGGGATATTTACATTACCGGTAGGGGATATTTACATTACCTATGGGATGTTTACATTACCTATGAGATATTTACATTACCTATGGAATGTTTACATTACCGGTAGGGGATATTTACATTACCTATGGGATATTTAAATTACCTATGGGATGTTTACATTACCTATGGGATATTTACATTACCGGTAGGGGATATTTACATTACCTATGGGATATTTACATTACCTATGGGATATTTACATTACCTATGGGATATTTACATTACCTATGGGATATTTACATTACCGGTAGGGGATATTTACATTACCTATGAGATATTTACATTACCTATGAGATATTTACATTACCTATGAGATATTTACATTACCGGTAGGGGATATTTACATTACCTATGAGATATTTACATTACCTATGGGATATTTACATTACCTATGAGATATTTACATTACCTATGGGATATTTACATTACCTATGAGATATTTACATTACCTATGGGATATTTACATTACCTATGAGATGTTTACATTACCTATGAGATATTTACATTACCTATGAGATGTTTACATTACCTATGGGATATTTACATTACCGGTAGGGGATATTTACATTACCTATGGGATATTTACATTACCGGTAGGGGATGTTTACATTACCTATGGGATATTTACATTACCTATGGGATATTTACATTACCTATGGGATATTTACATTACCGGTAGGGGATGTTTACATTACCTATGAGATATTTACATTACCTATGGGATGTTTACATTACCTATGGGATATTTACATTACCTATGAGATATTTACATTACCTATGGGATATTTACATTACCGGTAGGGGATATTTACATTACCTATGGGATGTTTACATTACCTATGGGATATTTACATTACCTATGGGATGTTTACATTACCTATGGGATATTTACATTACCTATGAGATATTTACATTAACTATGGGATATTTACATTACCGGTAGGGGATATTTACATTACCGGTAGGGGATGTTTACATTACCTATGAGATATTTACATTACCTATGAGATATTTACATTACCTAGGGGATGTTTACATTACCTATGAGATATTTACATTACCGGTAGGGGATGTTTACATTACCTATGGGATATTTACATTACCTATGAGATATTTACATTACCTATTGGATATTTACATTACCGGTAGGGGATGTTTACATTACCTATGGGATATTTACATTACCTATGAGATATTTACATTACCTATGGGATATTTACATTACCTATGAGATATTTACATTACCTATGAGATATTTACATTACCTATGAGATGTTTACATTACCTATGGGATATTTACATTACCTATGAGATATTTACATTACCTATGGGATGTTTACATTACCTATGGGATATTTACATTACCTATGAGATGTTTACATTACCTATGGGATATTTACATTACCTATGAGATATTTACATTACCTATGGGATGTTTACATTACCTATGGGATATTTACATTACCTATGAGATGTTTACATTACCTATGGGATATTTACATTACCTATGGGATATTTACATTACCTATGAGATGTTTACATTACCTATGAGATATTTACATTACCTATGGGATATTTACATTACCTATGGGATGTTTACATTACCTATGAGATGTTTACATTACCTATGAGATATTTACATTACCTATGGGATATTTACATTACCTATGAGATATTTACATTACCTATGGGATATTTACATTACCGGTAGGGGATATTTACATTACCTATGAGATGTTTACATTACCGGTAGGGGATATTTACATTACCTATGAGATATTTACATTACCTATGAGATATTTACATTACCTATGAGATATTTACATTACCTATGAGATATTTACATTACCTATGGGATATTTACATTACCGGTAGGGGATGTTTACATTACCTATGAGATATTTACATTACCTATGGGATATTTACATTACCGGTAGGGGATATTTACATTACCTATGAGATATTTACATTACCGGTAGGGGATGTTTACATTACCTATGGGATATTTACATTACCGGTAGGGGATATTTACATTACCTATGAGATGTTTACATTACCTATGAGATATTTACATTACCTATGGGATGTTTACATTACCTATGGGATATTTACATTACCGGTAGGGGATGTTTACATTACCTATGGGATATTTACATTACCTATGATATATTTACATTACCTATGGGATATTTACATTACCTATGAGATATTTACATTACCTATGGGATATTTACATTACCGGTAGGGGATGTTTACATTACCTATGGGATGTTTACATTACCTATGGGATGTTTACATTACCGGTAGGGGATATTTACATTACCTATGAGATATTTACATTACCTATGATATATTTACATTACCTATGGGATGTTTACATTACCTATGGGATATTTACATTACCGGTAGGGGATGTTTACATTACCTATGGGATATTTACATTACCTATGAGATATTTACATTACCTATGAGATATTTACATTACCTATGATATATTTACATTACCTATGGGATATTTACATTACCTATGAGATATTTACATTACCTATGGGATATTTACATTACCGGTAGGGGATGTTTACATTACCTATGGGATGTTTACATTACCTATGAGATATTTACATTACCTATGGGATATTTACATTACCTATGATATATTTACATTACCTATGGGATATTTACATTACCTATGAGATATTTACATTACCTATGGGATATTTACATTACCGGTAGGGGATATTTACATTACCTATGGGATATTTACATTACCTATGGGATATTTACATTACCGGTAGGGGATATTTACATTACCTATGAGATGTTTACATTACCTATGGGATATTTACATTACCTATGAGATATTTACATTACCTATGGGATATTTACATTACCTATGGGATATTTACATTACCTATGAGATATTTACATTACCTATGGGATGTTTACATTACCTATGGGATATTTAAATTACCGGTAGGGGATGTTTACATTACCTATGGGATATGTACATTACCTATGGGATATTTACATTACCTATGGGATATTTACATTACCGGTAGGGGATGTTTACATTACCTATGAGATATTTACATTACCTATGGGATATTTACATTACCTATGAGATGTTTACATTACCTATGGGATGTTTACATTACCTATGGGATATTTACATTACCTATGAGATATTTACATTACCTATGGGATATTTACATTACCGGTAGGGGATGTTTACATTACCTATGGGATATTTACATTACCTATGAGATATTTACATTACCTATGGGATATTTACATTACCTATGAGATATTTACATTACCTATGGGATATTTACATTACCTATGAGATGTTTACATTACCTATGAGATATTTACATTACCTATGAGATGTTTACATTACCTATGGGATATTTATATTACCGGTAGGGGATATTTTCATTACCTATGGGATATTTACATTACCTATGGGATATTTACATTACCGGTAGGGGATGTTTATATTACCTATGGGATATTTACATTACCTATGGGATATTTACATTACCTATGAGATATTTACATTACCTATGATATATTTACATTACCTATGAGATATTTACATTACCTATGGGATATTTACATTACCTATGAGATATTTACATTACCTATGGGATATTTACATTACCGGTAGGGGATGTTTACATTACCTATGGGATATTTACATTACCTATGAGATATTTACATTACCTATGGGATATTTACATTACCTATGAGATATTTACATTACCTATGGGATATTTACATTACCTATGAGATGTTTACATTACCTATGAGATATTTACATTACCTATGAGATGTTTACATTACCGGTAGGGGATATTTACATTACCTATGGGATATTTACATTACCTATGGGATATTTACATTACCGGTAGGGGATGTTTACATTACCTATGGGATATTTACATTACCTATGGGATGTTTACATTACCTATGGGATATTTACATTACCGGTAGGGGATATTTACATTACCTATGAGATATTTACATTACCTATGAGATATTTACATTACCTATGAGATGTTTACATTACCTATGAGATATTTACATTACCTATAGGATATTTACATTACCTATGGGATATTTACATTACCTATGGGATATTTACATTACCGGTAGGGGATGTTTACATTACCTATGGGATATTTACATTACCTATGAGATATTTACATTACCTATGGGATATTTACATTACCTATGAGATATTTACATTACCTATGGGATATTTACATTACCTATGAGATGTTTACATTACCTATGAGATATTTACATTACCTATGAGATGTTTACATTACCTATGGGATATTTATATTACCGGTAGGGGATATTTACATTACCTATGGGATATTTACATTACCTATGAGATATTTACATTACCTATGGGATATTTACATTACCGGTAGGGGATGTTTACATTACCTATGAGATATTTACATTACCTATGAGATATTTACATTACCTATGAGATATTTACATTACCTATGGGATATTTACATTACCTATGGGATATTTACATTACCTATGGGATATTTACATTACCTATGAGATATTTACATTACCTATGAGATATTTACATTACCTATGAGATATTTACATTACCTATGGGATATTTACATTACCTATGGGATATTTACATTACCTATGAGATATTTACATTACCTATGAGATATTTACATTACCTATGGGATATTTACATTACCTATGAGATATTTACATTACCTATGAGATATTTACATTACCTATGGGATATTTACATTACCGGTAGGGGATGTTTACATTACCTATGAGATATTTACATTACCTATGGGATATTTACATTACCGGTAGGGGATATTTACATTACCTATGAGATGTTTACATTACCTATGAGATATTTACATTACCTATGGGATGTTTACATTACCTATGGGATATTTACATTACCGGTAGGGGATGTTTACATTACCTATGGGATATTTACATTACCTATGATATATTTACATTACCTATGGGATATTTACATTACCTATGAGATATTTACATTACCTATGGGATATTTACATTACCGGTAGGGGATGTTTACATTACCTATGGGATGTTTACATTACCTATGGGATGTTTACATTACCGGTAGGGGATATTTACATTACCTATGAGATATTTACATTACCTATGATATATTTACATTACCTATGGGATGTTTACATTACCTATGGGATATTTACATTACCGGTAGGGGATGTTTACATTACCTATGGGATATTTACATTACCTATGAGATATTTACATTACCTATGAGATATTTACATTACCTATGATATATTTACATTACCTATGGGATATTTACATTACCTATGAGATATTTACATTACCTATGGGATATTTACATTACCGGTAGGGGATGTTTACATTACCTATGGGATGTTTACATTACCTATGAGATATTTACATTACCTATGGGATATTTACATTACCTATGATATATTTACATTACCTATGGGATATTTACATTACCTATGAGATATTTACATTACCTATGGGATATTTACATTACCGGTAGGGGATATTTACATTACCTATGGGATATTTACATTACCTATGGGATATTTACATTACCGGTAGGGGATATTTACATTACCTATGAGATGTTTACATTACCTATGGGATATTTACATTACCTATGAGATATTTACATTACCTATGGGATATTTACATTACCTATGGGATATTTACATTACCTATGAGATATTTACATTACCTATGGGATGTTTACATTACCTATGGGATATTTACATTACCGGTAGGGGATGTTTACATTACCTATGGGATATGTACATTACCTATGGGATATTTACATTACCTATGGGATATTTACATTACCGGTAGGGGATGTTTACATTACCTATGGGATATTTACATTACCTATGGGATATTTACATTACCGGTAGGGGATATTTACATTACCTATGGGATGTTTACATTACCTATGGGATATTTACATTACCGGTAGGGGATATTTACATTACCTATGGGATGTTTACATTACCTATGAGATATTTACATTACCTATGGAATGTTTACATTACCGGTAGGGGATATTTACATTACCGGTAGGGGATATTTACATTACCTATGGGATGTTTACATTACCTATGAGATATTTACATTACCTATGGAATGTTTACATTACCGGTAGGGGATATTTACATTACCTATGGGATATTTAAATTACCTATGGGATGTTTACATTACCTATGGGATATTTACATTACCGGTAGGGGATATTTACATTACCTATGGGATATTTACATTACCTATGGGATATTTACATTACCTATGGGATATTTACATTACCTATGGGATATTTACATTACCGGTAGGGGATATTTACATTACCTATGAGATATTTACATTACCTATGAGATATTTACATTACCTATGAGATATTTACATTACCGGTAGGGGATATTTACATTACCTATGAGATATTTACATTACCTATGGGATATTTACATTACCTATGAGATATTTACATTACCTATGGGATATTTACATTACCTATGAGATATTTACATTACCTATGGGATATTTACATTACCTATGAGATGTTTACATTACCTATGAGATATTTACATTACCTATGAGATGTTTACATTACCTATGGGATATTTACATTACCGGTAGGGGATATTTACATTACCTATGGGATATTTACATTACCGGTAGGGGATGTTTACATTACCTATGGGATATTTACATTACCTATGGGATATTTACATTACCTATGGGATATTTACATTACCGGTAGGGGATGTTTACATTACCTATGAGATATTTACATTACCTATGGGATGTTTACATTACCTATGGGATATTTACATTACCTATGAGATATTTACATTACCTATGGGATATTTACATTACCGGTAGGGGATATTTACATTACCTATGGGATGTTTACATTACCTATGGGATATTTACATTACCTATGGGATGTTTACATTACCTATGGGATATTTACATTACCTATGAGATATTTACATTAACTATGGGATATTTACATTACCGGTAGGGGATATTTACATTACCGGTAGGGGATGTTTACATTACCTATGAGATATTTACATTACCTATGAGATATTTACATTACCTAGGGGATGTTTACATTACCTATGAGATATTTACATTACCGGTAGGGGATGTTTACATTACCTATGGGATATTTACATTACCTATGAGATATTTACATTACCTATTGGATATTTACATTACCGGTAGGGGATGTTTACATTACCTATGGGATATTTACATTACCTATGAGATATTTACATTACCTATGGGATATTTACATTACCTATGAGATATTTACATTACCTATGAGATATTTACATTACCTATGAGATGTTTACATTACCTATGGGATATTTACATTACCTATGAGATATTTACATTACCTATGGGATGTTTACATTACCTATGGGATATTTACATTACCTATGAGATGTTTACATTACCTATGGGATATTTACATTACCTATGAGATATTTACATTACCTATGGGATGTTTACATTACCTATGGGATATTTACATTACCTATGAGATGTTTACATTACCTATGGGATATTTACATTACCTATGGGATATTTACATTACCTATGAGATGTTTACATTACCTATGAGATATTTACATTACCTATGGGATATTTACATTACCTATGGGATGTTTACATTACCTATGAGATGTTTACATTACCTATGAGATATTTACATTACCTATGGGATATTTACATTACCTATGAGATATTTACATTACCTATGGGATATTTACATTACCGGTAGGGGATATTTACATTACCTATGAGATGTTTACATTACCGGTAGGGGATATTTACATTACCTATGAGATATTTACATTACCTATGAGATATTTACATTACCTATGAGATATTTACATTACCTATGAGATATTTACATTACCTATGGGATATTTACATTACCGGTAGGGGATGTTTACATTACCTATGAGATATTTACATTACCTATGGGATATTTACATTACCGGTAGGGGATATTTACATTACCTATGAGATATTTACATTACCGGTAGGGGATGTTTACATTACCTATGGGATATTTACATTACCTATGGGATATTTACATTACCTATGGGATGTTTACATTACCTATGGGATATTTACATTACCTATGAGATATTTACATTACCGGTAGGGGATGTTTACATTACCTATGAGATGTTTACATTACCTATGGGATATTTACATTACCTATGAGATATTTACATTACCTATGGGATGTTTACATTACCTATGGGATATTTACATTACCTATGAGATGTTTACATTACCTATGGGATATTTACATTACCTATGAGATATTTACATTACCTATGGGATGTTTACATTACCTATGGGATATTTACATTACCTATGAGATGTTTACATTACCTATGGGATATTTACATTACCTATGGGATATTTACATTACCTATGAGATGTTTACATTACCTATGAGATATTTACATTACCTATGGGATATTTACATTACCTATGGGATGTTTACATTACCTATGAGATGTTTACATTACCTATGAGATATTTACATTACCTATGAGATATTTACATTACCTATGGGATGTTTACATTACCTATGGGATATTTACATTACCGGTAGGGGATGTTTACATTACCTATGAGATATTTACATTACCTATGGGATATTTACATTACCTATGAGATGTTTACATTACCTATGGGATATTTACATTACCTATGGGATGTTTACATTACCTATGAGATATTTACATTACCTATGGGATATTTACATTACCGGTAGGGGATATTTACATTACCTATGAGATATTTACATTACCTATGGGATATTTACATTACCTATGAGATGTTTACATTACCTATGGGATATTTACATTACCTATGGGATGTTTACATTACCTATGAGATATTTACATTACCTATGGGATGTTTACATTACCTATGGGATGTTTACATTACCTATGGGATGTTTACATTACCTATGGGATATTTACATTACCTATGGGATATTTACATTACCTATGAGATGTTTACATTACCTATGAGATATTTACATTACCTATGAGATATTTACATTACCTATGAGATATTTACATTACCTATGGGATATTTACATTACCGGTAGGGGATGTTTACATTACCTATGAGATATTTACATTACCTATGGGATATTTACATTACCTATGAGATGTTTACATTACCTATGGGATATTTACATTACCTATGGGATGTTTACATTACCTATGAGATATTTACATTACCTATGGGATGTTTACATTACCTATGGGATGTTTACATTACCTATGGGATGTTTACATTACCTATGGGATATTTACATTACCTATGGGATATTTACATTACCTATGAGATGTTTACATTACCTATGAGATATTTACATTACCTATGGGATATTTACATTACCTATGGGATGTTTACATTACCTATGAGATGTTTACATTACCTATGGGATATTTACATTACCGGTAGGGGATGTTTACATTACCTATGAGATATTTACATTACCTATGAGATATTTACATTACCTATGAGATATTTACATTACCTATGAGATATTTACATTACCTATGAGATATTTACATTACCTATGAGATATTTACATTACCGGTAGGGGATGTTTACATTACCTATGAGATATTTACATTACCTATGGGAAATTTACATTACCTATGAGATATTTACATTACCTATGGGATATTTACATTACCGGTAGGGGATATTTACATTACCTATGAGATGTTTACATTACCGGTAGGGGATATTTACATTACCTATGAGATATTTACATTACCTATGAGATATTTACATTACCTATGAGATATTTACATTACCTATAAGATATTTACATTACCTATGGGATATTTACATTACCGGTAGGGGATGTTTACATTACCTATGAGATATTTACATTACCTATGGGATATTTACATTACCGGTAGGGGATATTTACATTACCTATGAGATATTTACATTACCGGTAGGGGATGTTTACATTACCTATGGGATATTTACATTACCTATGGGATATTTACATTACCTATGGGATGTTTACATTACCTATGGGATATTTACATTACCTATGAGATATTTACATTACCGGTAGGGGATGTTTACATTACCTATGAGATGTTTACATTACCTATGGGATATTTACATTACCTATGAGATATGTACATTACCTATGGGATGTTTACATTACCTATGGGATATTTACATTACCTATGAGATGTTTACATTACCTATGGGATATTTACATTACCTATGAGATATTTACATTACCTATGGGATGTTTACATTACCGGTAGGGGATGTTTACATTACCTATGAGATATTTACATTACCTATGGGATATTTACATTACCTATGAGATGTTTACATTACCTATGGGATATTTACATTACCTATGGGATGTTTACATTACCTATGAGATATTTACATTACCTATGGGATATTTACATTACCGGTAGGGGATATTTACATTACCTATGAGATATTTACATTACCTATGGGATATTTACATTACCTATGAGATGTTTACATTACCTATGGGATATTTACATTACCTATGGGATGATTACATTACCTATGAGATATTTACATTACCTATGGGATGTTTACATTACCTATGGGATGTTTACATTACCTATGGGATGTTTACATTACCTATGGGATATTTACATTACCTATGGGATATTTACATTACCTATGAGATGTTTACATTACCTATGAGATATTTACATTACCTATGAGATATTTACATTACCTATGAGATATTTACATTACCTATGGGATATTTACATTACCGGTAGGGGATGTTTACATTACCTATGAGATATTTACATTACCTATGGGATATTTACATTACCTATGAGATGTTTACATTACCTATGGGATATTTACATTACCTATGGGATGTTTACATTACCTATGAGATATTTACATTACCTATGGGATGTTTACATTACCTATGGGATGTTTACATTACCTATGGGATGTTTACATTACCTATGGGATATTTACATTACCTATGGGATATTTACATTACCTATGAGATATTTACATTACCGGTAGGGGATGTTTACATTACCTATGAGATGTTTACATTACCTATGGGATATTTACATTACCTATGAGATATTTACATTACCTATGGGATGTTTACATTACCTATGGGATATTTACATTACCTATGAGATGTTTACATTACCTATGGGATATTTACATTACCTATGAGATATTTACATTACCTATGGGATGTTTACATTACCTATGGGATATTTACATTACCTATGAGATATTTACATTACCGGTAGGGGATGTTTACATTACCTATGAGATGTTTACATTACCTATGGGATATTTACATTACCTATGAGATATGTACATTACCTATGGGATGTTTACATTACCTATGGGATATTTACATTACCTATGAGATGTTTACATTACCTATGGGATATTTACATTACCTATGAGATATTTACATTACCTATGGGATGTTTACATTACCTATGGGATATTTACATTACCTATGAGATGTTTACATTACCTATGGGATATTTACATTACCTATGGGATATTTACATTACCTATGAGATGTTTACATTACCTATGAGATATTTACATTACCTATGGGATATTTACATTACCTATGGGATGTTTACATTACCTATGAGATGTTTACATTACCTATGAGATATTTACATTACCTATGAGATATTTACATTACCTATGGGATGTTTACATTACCTATGGGATATTTACATTACCGGTAGGGGATGTTTACATTACCTATGAGATATTTACATTACCTATGGGATATTTACATTACCTATGAGATGTTTACATTACCTATGGGATATTTACATTACCTATGAGATGTTTACATTACCTATGGGATATTTACATTACCTATGAGATATTTACATTACCTATGGGATGTTTACATTACCTATGGGATATTTACATTACCTATGAGATGTTTACATTACCTATGGGATATTTACATTACCTATGAGATATTTACATTACCTATGGGATGTTTACATTACCTATGGGATATTTACATTACCTATGAGATGTTTACATTACCTATGGGATATTTACATTACCTATGGGATATTTACATTACCTATGAGATGTTTACATTACCTATGAGATATTTACATTACCTATGGGATATTTACATTACCTATGGGATGTTTACATTACCTATGAGATGTTTACATTACCTATGAGATATTTACATTACCTATGAGATATTTACATTACCTATGGGATGTTTACATTACCTATGGGATATTTACATTACCGGTAGGGGATGTTTACATTACCTATGAGATATTTACATTACCTATGGGATATTTACATTACCTATGAGATGTTTACATTACCTATGGGATATTTACATTACCTATGGGATGTTTACATTACCTATGAGATATTTACATTACCTATGGGATATTTACATTACCGGTAGGGGATATTTACATTACCTATGAGATATTTACATTACCTATGGGATATTTACATTACCTATGAGATGTTTACATTACCTATGGGATATTTACATTACCTATGGGATGTTTACATTACCTATGAGATATTTACATTACCTATGGGATGTTTACATTACCTATGGGATGTTTACATTACCTATGGGATGTTTACATTACCTATGGGATATTTACATTACCTATGGGATATTTACATTACCTATGAGATGTTTACATTACCTATGAGATATTTACATTACCTATGAGATATTTACATTACCTATGAGATATTTACATTACCTATGGGATATTTACATTACCGGTAGGGGATGTTTACATTACCTATGAGATATTTACATTACCTATGGGATATTTACATTACCTATGAGATGTTTACATTACCTATGGGATATTTACATTACCTATGGGATGTTTACATTACCTATGAGATATTTACATTACCTATGGGATGTTTACATTACCTATGGGATGTTTACATTACCTATGGGATGTTTACATTACCTATGGGATATTTACATTACCTATGGGATATTTACATTACCTATGAGATGTTTACATTACCTATGAGATATTTACATTACCTATGGGATATTTACATTACCTATGGGATGTTTACATTACCTATGAGATGTTTACATTACCTATGGGATATTTACATTACCGGTAGGGGATGTTTACATTACCTATGAGATATTTAGATTACCTATGAGATATTTACATTACCTATGAGATATTTACATTACCTATGAGATATTTACATTACCTATGAGATATTTACATTACCTATGAGATATTTACATTACCGGTAGGGGATGTTTACATTACCTATGAGATATTTACATTACCTATGGGAAATTTACATTACCTATGAGATATTTACATTACCTATGGGATATTTACATTACCGGTAGGGGATATTTACATTACCTATGAGATGTTTACATTACCGGTAGGGGATATTTACATTACCTATGAGATATTTACATTACCTATGAGATATTTACATTACCTATGAGATATTTACATTACCTATGAGATATTTACATTACCTATGGGATATTTACATTACCGGTAGGGGATGTTTACATTACCTATGAGATATTTACATTACCTATGGGATATTTACATTACCGGTAGGGGATATTTACATTACCTATGAGATATTTACATTACCGGTAGGGGATGTTTACATTACCTATGGGATATTTACATTACCTATGGGATATTTACATTACCTATGGGATGTTTACATTACCTATGGGATATTTACATTACCTATGAGATATTTACATTACCGGTAGGGGATGTTTACATTACCTATGAGATGTTTACATTACCTATGGGATATTTACATTACCTATGAGATATGTACATTACCTATGGGATGTTTACATTACCTATGGGATATTTACATTACCTATGAGATGTTTACATTACCTATGGGATATTTACATTACCTATGAGATATTTACATTACCTATGGGATGTTTACATTACCTATGGGATATTTACATTACCTATGAGATGTTTACATTACCTATGGGATATTTACATTACCTATGGGATATTTACATTACCTATGAGATGTTTACATTACCTATGAGATATTTACATTACCTATGGGATATTTACATTACCTATGGGATGTTTACATTACCTATGAGATGTTTACATTACCTATGAGATATTTACATTACCTATGAGATATTTACATTACCTATGGGATGTTTACATTACCTATGGGATATTTACATTACCGGTAGGGGATGTTTACATTACCTATGAGATATTTACATTACCTATGGGATATTTACATTACCTATGAGATGTTTACATTACCTATGGGATATTTACATTACCTATGGGATGTTTACATTACCTATGAGATATTTACATTACCTATGGGATATTTACATTACCGGTAGGGGATATTTACATTACCTATGAGATATTTACATTACCTATGGGATATTTACATTACCTATGAGATGTTTACATTACCTATGGGATATTTACATTACCTATGGGATGATTACATTACCTATGAGATATTTACATTACCTATGGGATGTTTACATTACCTATGGGATGTTTACATTACCTATGGGATGTTTACATTACCTATGGGATATTTACATTACCTATGGGATATTTACATTACCTATGAGATGTTTACATTACCTATGAGATATTTACATTACCTATGAGATATTTACATTACCTATGAGATATTTACATTACCTATGGGATATTTACATTACCGGTAGGGGATGTTTACATTACCTATGAGATATTTACATTACCTATGGGATATTTACATTACCTATGAGATGTTTACATTACCTATGGGATATTTACATTACCTATGGGATGTTTACATTACCTATGAGATATTTACATTACCTATGGGATGTTTACATTACCTATGGGATGTTTACATTACCTATGGGATGTTTACATTACCTATGGGATATTTACATTACCTATGGGATATTTACATTACCTATGAGATGTTTACATTACCTATGAGATATTTACATTACCTATGGGATATTTACATTACCTATGGGATGTTTACATTACCTATGAGATGTTTACATTACCTATGGGATATTTACATTACCGGTAGGGGATGTTTACATTACCTATGAGATATTTACATTACCTATGAGATATTTACATTACCTATGAGATATTTACATTACCTATGAGATATTTACATTACCGGTAGGGGATGTTTACATTACCTATGAGATATTTACATTACCTATGGGATATTTACATTACCTATGAGATGTTTACATTACCGGTAGGGGATGTTTACATTACCTATGAGATATTTACATTACCTATGAGATATTTACATTACCTATGAGATATTTACATTACCTATGAGATATTTACATTACCTATGGGATATTTACATTACCGGTAGGGGATATTTACATTACCTATGAGATATTTACATTACCGGTAGGGGATATTTACATTACCTATGAGATGTTTACATAACCTATGGGATATTTACATTACCTATGGGATGTTTACATTACCTATGAGATATTTACATTACCTATGGGATGTTTACATTACCTATGGGATGTTTACATTACCTATGGGATGTTTACATTACCTATGGGATATTTACATTACCTATGGGATATTTACATTGCCGGTAGGGGATATTTACATTACCGGTAGGGGATATTTACATTACCTATGGGATGTTTACATTACCTATGGGATATTTACATTACCTATGAGATGTTTACATTACCTATGGGATATTTACATTACCTATGATATATTTACATTACCTATGGGATGTTTACATTACCTATGGGATATTTACATTACCTATGAGATGTTTACATTACCTATGGGATATTTACATTACCTATGGGATATTTACATTACCTATGAGATGTTTACATTACCTATGAGATATTTACATTACCTATGGGATATTTACATTACCTATGGGATGTTTACATTACCTATGAGATGTTTACATTACCTATGAGATATTTACATTACCTATGAGATATTTACATTACCTATGGGATGTTTACATTACCTATGGGATATTTACATTACCGGTAGGGGATGTTTACATTACCTATGAGATATTTACATTACCTATGGGATATTTACATTACCTATGAGATGTTTACATTACCTATGGGATATTTACATTACCTATGGGATGTTTACATTACCTATGAGATATTTACATTACCTATGGGATATTTACATTACCGGTAGGGGATATTTACATTACCTATGAGATATTTACATTACCTATGGGATATTTACATTACCTATGAGATGTTTACATTACCTATGGGATATTTACATTACCTATGGGATGTTTACATTACCTATGAGATATTTACATTACCTATGGGATGTTTACATTACCTATGGGATGTTTACATTACCTATGGGATGTTTACATTACCTATGGGATATTTACATTACCTATGGGATATTTACATTACCTATGAGATGTTTACATTACCTATGAGATATTTACATTACCTATGAGATATTTACATTACCTATGAGATATTTACATTACCTATGGGATATTTACATTACCGGTAGGGGATGTTTACATTACCTATGAGATATTTACATTACCTATGGGATATTTACATTACCTATGAGATGTTTACATTACCTATGGGATATTTACATTACCTATGGGATGTTTACATTACCTATGAGATATTTACATTACCTATGGGATGTTTACATTACCTATGGGATGTTTACATTACCTATGGGATGTTTACATTACCTATGGGATATTTACATTACCTATGGGATATTTACATTACCTATGAGATGTTTACATTACCTATGAGATATTTACATTACCTATGGGATATTTACATTACCTATGGGATGTTTACATTACCTATGAGATGTTTACATAACCTATGGGATATTTACATTACCGGTAGGGGATGTTTACATTACCTATGAGATATTTACATTACCTATGAGATATTTACATTACCTATGAGATATTTACATTACCTATGAGATATTTACATTACCGGTAGGGGATGTTTACATTACCTATGAGATATTTACATTACCTATGGGATATTTACATTACCTATGAGATGTTTACATTACCGGTAGGGGATGTTTACATTACCTATGAGATATTTACATTACCTATGAGATATTTACATTACCTATGAGATATTTACATTACCTATGAGATATTTACATTACCTATGGGATATTTACATTACCGGTAGGGGATATTTACATTACCTATGAGATGTTTACATTACCTATGAGATATTTACATTACCTATGGGATATTTACATTACCTATGGGATGTTTACATTACCTATGAGATGTTTACATTACCTATGAGATATTTACATTACCTATGGGATATTTACATTACCTATGAGATATTTACATTACCTATGGGATATTTACATTACCGGTAGGGGATATTTACATTACCTATGAGATGTTTACATTACCGGTAGGGGATATTTACATTACCTATGAGATATTTACATTACCTATGAGATATTTACATTACCTATGAGATATTTACATTACCTATGAGATATTTACATTACCTATGGGATATTTACATTACCGGTAGGGGATGTTTACATTACCTATGAGATATTTACATTACCTATGGGATATTTACATTACCGGTAGGGGATATTTACATTACCTATGAGATATTTACATTACCGGTAGGGGATGTTTACATTACCTATGGGATATTTACATTACCTATGGGATATTTACATTACCTATGGGATGTTTACATTACCTATGGGATATTTACATTACCTATGAGATATTTACATTACCGGTAGGGGATGTTTACATTACCTATGAGATGTTTACATTACCTATGGGATATTTACATTACCTATGAGATATGTACATTACCTATGGGATGTTTACATTACCTATGGGATATTTACATTACCTATGAGATGTTTACATTACCTATGGGATATTTACATTACCTATGAGATATTTACATTACCTATGGGATGTTTACATTACCTATGGGATATTTACATTACCTATGAGATGTTTACATTACCTATGGGATATTTACATTACCTATGGGATATTTACATTACCTATGAGATGTTTACATTACCTATGAGATATTTACATTACCTATGGGATATTTACATTACCTATGGGATGTTTACATTACCTATGAGATGTTTACATTACCTATGAGATATTTACATTACCTATGAGATATTTACATTACCTATGGGATGTTTACATTACCTATGGGATATTTACATTACCGGTAGGGGATGTTTACATTACCTATGAGATATTTACATTACCTATGGGATATTTACATTACCTATGAGATGTTTACATTACCTATGGGATATTTACATTACCTATGGGATGTTTACATTACCTATGAGATATTTACATTACCTATGGGATATTTACATTACCGGTAGGGGATATTTACATTACCTATGAGATATTTACATTACCTATGGGATATTTACATTACCTATGAGATGTTTACATTACCTATGGGATATTTACATTACCTATGGGATGTTTACATTACCTATGAGATATTTACATTACCTATGGGATGTTTACATTACCTATGGGATGTTTACATTACCTATGGGATGTTTACATTACCTATGGGATATTTACATTACCTATGGGATATTTACATTACCTATGAGATGTTTACATTACCTATGAGATATTTACATTACCTATGAGATATGTACATTACCTATGAGATATTTACATTACCTATGGGATATTTACATTACCGGTAGGGGATGTTTACATTACCTATGAGATATTTACATTACCTATGGGATATTTACATTACCTATGAGATGTTTACATTACCTATGGGATATTTACATTACCTATGGGATGTTTACATTACCTATGAGATATTTACATTACCTATGGGATGTTTACATTACCTATGGGATGTTTACATTACCTATGGGATGTTTACATTACCTATGGGATATTTACATTACCTATGGGATATTTACATTACCTATGAGATGTTTACATTACCTATGAGATATTTACATTACCTATGGGATATTTACATTACCTATGGGATGTTTACATTACCTATGAGATGTTTACATTACCTATGGGATATTTACATTACCGGTAGGGGATGTTTACATTACCTATGAGATATTTACATTACCTATGAGATATTTACATTACCTATGAGATATTTACATTACCTATGAGATATTTACATTACCGGTAGGGGATGTTTACATTACCTATGAGATATTTACATTACCTATGGGATATTTACATTACCTATGAGATGTTTACATTACCGGTAGGGGATGTTTACATTACCTATGAGATATTTACATTACCTATGAGATATTTACATTACCTATGAGATATTTACATTACCTATGAGATATTTACATTACCTATGGGATATTTACATTACCGGTAGGGGATATTTACATTACCTATGAGATATTTACATTACCGGTAGGGGATGTTTACATTACCTATGAGATGTTTACATTACCTATGGGATATTTACATTACCTATGAGATATGTACATTACCTATGGGATGTTTACATTACCTATGGGATATTTACATTACCTATGAGATGTTTACATTACCTATGGGATATTTACATTACCTATGAGATATTTACATTACCTATGGGATGTTTACATTACCTATGGGATATTTACATTACCTATGAGATGTTTACATTACCTATGGGATATTTACATTACCTATGGGATATTTACATTACCTATGAGATGTTTACATTACCTATGAGATATTTACATTACCTATGGGATATTTACATTACCTATGGGATGTTTACATTACCTATGAGATGTTTACATTACCTATGAGATATTTACATTACCTATGAGATATTTACATTACCTATGGGATGTTTACATTACCTATGGGATATTTACATTACCGGTAGGGGATGTTTACATTACCTATGAGATATTTACATTACCTATGGGATATTTACATTACCTATGAGATGTTTACATTACCTATGGGATATTTACATTACCTATGGGATGTTTACATTACCTATGAGATATTTACATTACCTATGGGATATTTACATTACCGGTAGGGGATATTTACATTACCTATGAGATATTTACATTACCTATGGGATATTTACATTACCTATGAGATGTTTACATTACCTATGGGATATTTACATTACCTATGGGATATTTACATTACCTATGGGATATTTACATTACCTATGAGATATTTACATTACCGGTAGGGGATGTTTACATTACCTATGAGATGTTTACATTACCTATGGGATATTTACATTACCTATGAGATATTTACATTACCTATGGGATGTTTACATTACCTATGGGATATTTAAATTACCTATGAGATGTTTACATTACCTATGGGATATTTACATTACCTATGAGATATTTACATTACCTATGGGATGTTTACATTACCTATGGGATATTTACATTACCTATGAGATGTTTACATTACCTATGGGATATTTACATTACCTATGGGATATTTACATTACCTATGAGATGTTTACATTACCTATGAGATATTTACATTACCTATGGGATATTTACATTACCTATGGGATGTTTACATTACCTATGAGATGTTTACATTACCTATGAGATATTTACATTACCTATGAGATATTTACATTACCTATGGGATGTTTACATTACCTATGGGATATTTACATTACCGGTAGGGGATGTTTACATTACCTATGAGATATTTACATTACCTATGGGATATTTACATTACCTATGAGATGTTTACATTACCTATGGGATATTTACATTACCTATGGGATGTTTACATTACCTATGAGATATTTACATTACCTATGGGATATTTACATTACCGGTAGGGGATATTTACATTACCTATGAGATATTTACATTACCTATGGGATATTTACATTACCTATGAGATGTTTACATTACCTATGGGATATTTACATTACCTATGGGATGTTTACATTACCTATGAGATATTTACATTACCTATGGGATGTTTACATTACCTATGGGATGTTTACATTACCTATGGGATGTTTACATTACCTATGGGATATTTACATTACCTATGGGATATTTACATTACCTATGAGATGTTTACATTACCTATGAGATATTTACATTACCTATGAGATATTTACATTACCTATGAGATATTTACATTACCTATGGGATATTTACATTACCGGTAGGGGATGTTTACATTACCTATGAGATATTTACATTACCTATGGGATATTTACATTACCTATGAGATGTTTACATTACCTATGGGATATTTACATTACCTATGGGATGTTTACATTACCTATGAGATATTTACATTACCTATGGGATGTTTACATTACCTATGGGATGTTTACATTACCTATGGGATGTTTACATTACCTATGGGATATTTACATTACCTATGGGATATTTACATTACCTATGAGATGTTTACATTACCTATGAGATATTTACATTACCTATGGGATATTTACATTACCTATGGGATGTTTACATTACCTATGAGATGTTTACATTACCTATGGGATATTTACATTACCGGTAGGGGATGTTTACATTACCTATGAGATATGTACATTACCTATGAGATATTTACATTACCTATGAGATATTTACATTACCTATGAGATATTTACATTACCGGTAGGGGATGTTTACATTACCTATGAGATATTTACATTACCTATGGGATATTTACATTACCTATGAGATGTTTACATTACCGGTAGGGGATGTTTACATTACCTATGAGATATTTACATTACCTATGAGATATTTACATTACCTATGAGATATTTACATTACCTATGGGATATTTACATTACCGGTAGGGGATATTTACATTACCTATGAGATGTTTACATTACCTATGAGATATTTACATTACCTATGGGATATTTACATTACCTATGGGATGTTTACATTACCTATGAGATGTTTACATTACCTATGAGATATTTACATTACCTATGGGATATTTACATTACCTATGAGATATTTACATTACCTATGGGATATTTACATTACCGGTAGGGGATATTTACATTACCTATGAGATGTTTACATTACCGGTAGGGGATATTTACATTACCTATGAGATATTTACATTACCTATGAGATATTTACATTACCTATGAGATATTTACATTACCTATGAGATATTTACATTACCTATGGGATATTTACATTACCGGTAGGGGATGTTTACATTACCTATGAGATATTTACATTACCTATGGGATATTTACATTACCGGTAGGGGATATTTACATTACCTATGAGATATTTACATTACCGGTAGGGGATGTTTACATTACCTATGGGATATTTACATTACCTATGGGATATTTACATTACCTATGGGATGTTTACATTACCTATGGGATATTTACATTACCTATGAGATATTTACATTACCGGTAGGGGATGTTTACATTACCTATGAGATGTTTACATTACCTATGGGATATTTACATTACCTATGAGATATTTACATTACCTATGGGATGTTTACATTACCTATGGGATATTTACATTACCTATGAGATGTTTACATTACCTATGGGATATTTACATTACCTATGAGATATTTACATTACCTATGGGATGTTTACATTACCTATGGGATATTTACATTACCTATGAGATGTTTACATTACCTATGGGATATTTACATTACCTATGGGATATTTACATTACCTATGAGATGTTTACATTACCTATGAGATATTTACATTACCTATGGGATATTTACATTACCTATGGGATGTTTACATTACCTATGAGATGTTTACATTACCTATGAGATATTTACATTACCTATGAGATATTTACATTACCTATGGGATGTTTACATTACCTATGGGATATTTACATTACCGGTAGGGGATGTTTACATTACCTATGAGATATTTACATTACCTATGGGATATTTACATTACCTATGAGATGTTTACATTACCTATGGGATATTTACATTACCTATGGGATGTTTACATTACCTATGAGATATTTACATTACCTATGGGATATTTACATTACCGGTAGGGGATATTTACATTACCTATGAGATATTTACATTACCGGTAGGGGATATTTACATTACCTATGAGATGTTTACATTACCTATGGGATATTTACATTACCTATGGGATGTTTACATTACCTATGAGATATTTACATTACCTATGGGATGTTTACATTACCTATGGGATGTTTACATTACCTATGGGATGTTTACATTACCTATGGGATATTTACATTACCTATGGGATATTTACATTACCTATGAGATGTTTACATTACCTATGAGATATTTACATTACCTATGAGATATTTACATTACCTATGAGATATTTACATTACCTATGGGATATTTACATTACCGGTAGGGGATGTTTACATTACCTATGAGATATTTACATTACCTATGGGATATTTACATTACCTATGAGATGTTTACATTACCTATGGGATATTTACATTACCTATGGGATGTTTACATTACCTATGAGATATTTACATTACCTATGGGATGTTTACATTACCTATGGGATGTTTACATTACCTATGGGATGTTTACATTACCTATGGGATATTTACATTACCTATGGGATATTTACATTACCTATGAGATGTTTACATTACCTATGAGATATTTACATTACCTATGGGATATTTACATTACCTATGGGATGTTTACATTACCTATGAGATGTTTACATTACCTATGGGATATTTACATTACCGGTAGGGGATGTTTACATTACCTATGAGATATTTACATTACCTATGAGATATTTACATTACCTATGAGATATTTACATTACCTATGAGATATTTACATTACCGGTAGGGGATATTTACATTACCTATGAGATATTTACATTACCTATGGGATATTTACATTACCTATGAGATGTTTACATTACCGGTAGGGGATGTTTACATTACCTATGAGATATTTACATTACCTATGAGATATTTACATTACCTATGAGATATTTACATTACCTATGAGATATTTACATTACCTATGGGATATTTACATTACCGGTAGGGGATATTTACATTACCTATGAGATGTTTACATTACCTATGAGATATTTACATTACCTATGGGATATTTACATTACCTATGGGATGTTTACATTACCTATGAGATGTTTACATTACCTATGAGATATTTACATTACCTATGGGATATTTACATTACCTATGAGATATTTACATTACCTATGGGATATTTACATTACCGGTAGGGGATATTTACATTACCTATGAGATGTTTACATTACCGGTAGGGGATATTTACATTACCTATGAGATATTTACATTACCTATGAGATATTTACATTACCTATGAGATATTTACATTACCTATGAGATATTTACATTACCTATGGGATATTTACATTACCGGTAGGGGATGTTTACATTACCTATGAGATATTTACATTACCTATGGGATATTTACATTACCGGTAGGGGATATTTACATTACCTATGAGATATTTACATTACCGGTAGGGGATGTTTACATTACCTATGGGATATTTACATTACCTATGGGATATTTACATTACCTATGGGATGTTTACATTACCTATGGGATATTTACATTACCTATGAGATATTTACATTACCGGTAGGGGATGTTTACATTACCTATGAGATGTTTACATTACCTATGGGATATTTACATTACCTATGAGATATTTACATTACCTATGGGATGTTTACATTACCTATGGGATATTTACATTACCTATGAGATGTTTACATTACCTATGGGATATTTACATTACCTATGAGATATTTACATTACCTATGGGATGTTTACATTACCTATGGGATATTTACATTACCTATGAGATGTTTACATTACCTATGGGATATTTACATTACCTATGGGATATTTACATTACCTATGAGATGTTTACATTACCTATGAGATATTTACATTACCTATGGGATATTTACATTACCTATGGGATGTTTACATTACCTATGAGATGTTTACATTACCTATGAGATATTTACATTACCTATGAGATATTTACATTACCTATGGGATGTTTACATTACCTATGGGATATTTACATTACCGGTAGGGGATGTTTACATTACCTATGAGATATTTACATTACCTATGGGATATTTACATTACCTATGAGATGTTTACATTACCTATGGGATATTTACATTACCTATGGGATGTTTACATTACCTATGAGATATTTACATTACCTATGGGATATTTACATTACCGGTAGGGGATATTTACATTACCTATGAGATATTTACATTACCTATGGGATATTTACATTACCTATGAGATGTTTACATTACCTATGGGATATTTACATTACCTATGGGATGTTTACATTACCTATGAGATATTTACATTACCTATGGGATGTTTACATTACCTATGGGATGTTTACATTACCTATGGGATGTTTACATTACCTATGGGATATTTACATTACCTATGGGATATTTACATTACCTATGAGATGTTTACATTACCTATGAGATATTTACATTACCTATGAGATATTTACATTACCTATGAGATATTTACATTACCTATGGGATATTTACATTACCGGTAGGGGATGTTTACATTACCTATGAGATATTTACATTACCTATGGGATATTTACATTACCTATGAGATGTTTACATTACCTATGGGATATTTACATTACCTATGGGATGTTTACATTACCTATGGGATGTTTACATTACCTATGAGATATTTACATTACCTATGGGATATTTACATTACCTATGAGATGTTTACATTACCTATGGGATATTTACATTACCTATGGGATGTTTACATTACCTATGAGATATTTACATTACCTATGGGATATTTACATTACCGGTAGGGGATATTTACATTACCTATGAGATATTTACATTACCTATGGGATATTTACATTACCTATGAGATGTTTACATTACCTATGGGATATTTACATTACCTATGGGATGTTTACATTACCTATGAGATATTTACATTACCTATGGGATGTTTACATTACCTATGGGATGTTTACATTACCTATGGGATGTTTACATTACCTATGGGATATTTACATTACCTATGGGATATTTACATTACCTATGAGATGTTTACATTACCTATGAGATATTTACATTACCTATGAGATATTTACATTACCTATGAGATATTTACATTACCTATGGGATATTTACATTACCGGTAGGGGATGTTTACATTACCTATGAGATATTTACATTACCTATGGGATATTTACATTACCTATGAGATGTTTACATTACCTATGGGATATTTACATTACCTATGGGATGTTTACATTACCTATGAGATATTTACATTACCTATGGGATGTTTACATTACCTATGGGATGTTTACATTACCTATGGGATGTTTACATTACCTATGGGATATTTACATTACCTATGGGATATTTACATTACCTATGAGATGTTTACATTACCTATGAGATATTTACATTACCTATGGGATATTTACATTACCTATGGGATGTTTACATTACCTATGAGATGTTTACATTACCTATGGGATATTTACATTACCGGTAGGGGATGTTTACATTACCTATGAGATATTTACATTACCTATGAGATATTTACATTACCTATGAGATATTTACATTACCTATGAGATATTTACATTACCGGTAGGGGATGTTTACATTACCTATGAGATATTTACATTACCTATGGGATATTTACATTACCTATGAGATGTTTACATTACCGGTAGGGGATGTTTACATTACCTATGAGATATTTACATTACCTATGAGATATTTACATTACCTATGAGATATTTACATTACCTATGAGATATTTACATTACCTATGGGATATTTACATTACCGGTAGGGGATATTTACATTACCTATGAGATATTTACATTACCGGTAGGGGATGTTTACATTACCTATGAGATGTTTACATTACCTATGGGATATTTACATTACCTATGAGATATGTACATTACCTATGGGATGTTTACATTACCTATGGGATATTTACATTACCTATGAGATGTTTACATTACCTATGGGATATTTACATTACCTATGAGATATTTACATTACCTATGGGATGTTTACATTACCTATGGGATATTTACATTACCTATGAGATGTTTACATTACCTATGGGATATTTACATTACCTATGGGATATTTACATTACCTATGAGATGTTTACATTACCTATGAGATATTTACATTACCTATGGGATATTTACATTACCTATGGGATGTTTACATTACCTATGAGATGTTTACATTACCTATGAGATATTTACATTACCTATGAGATATTTACATTACCTATGGGATGTTTACATTACCTATGGGATATTTACATTACCGGTAGGGGATGTTTACATTACCTATGAGATATTTACATTACCTATGGGATATTTACATTACCTATGAGATGTTTACATTACCTATGGGATATTTACATTACCTATGGGATGTTTACATTACCTATGAGATATTTACATTACCTATGGGATATTTACATTACCGGTAGGGGATATTTACATTACCTATGAGATATTTACATTACCTATGGGATATTTACATTACCTATGAGATGTTTACATTACCTATGGGATATTTACATTACCTATGGGATATTTACATTACCTATGGGATATTTACATTACCTATGAGATATTTACATTACCGGTAGGGGATGTTTACATTACCTATGAGATGTTTACATTACCTATGGGATATTTACATTACCTATGAGATATTTACATTACCTATGGGATGTTTACATTACCTATGGGATATTTAAATTACCTATGAGATGTTTACATTACCTATGGGATATTTACATTACCTATGAGATATTTACATTACCTATGGGATGTTTACATTACCTATGGGATATTTACATTACCTATGAGATGTTTACATTACCTATGGGATATTTACATTACCTATGGGATATTTACATTACCTATGAGATGTTTACATTACCTATGAGATATTTACATTACCTATGGGATATTTACATTACCTATGGGATGTTTACATTACCTATGAGATGTTTACATTACCTATGAGATATTTACATTACCTATGAGATATTTACATTACCTATGGGATGTTTACATTACCTATGGGATATTTACATTACCGGTAGGGGATGTTTACATTACCTATGAGATATTTACATTACCTATGGGATATTTACATTACCTATGAGATGTTTACATTACCTATGGGATATTTACATTACCTATGGGATGTTTACATTACCTATGAGATATTTACATTACCTATGGGATATTTACATTACCGGTAGGGGATATTTACATTACCTATGAGATATTTACATTACCTATGGGATATTTACATTACCTATGAGATGTTTACATTACCTATGGGATATTTACATTACCTATGGGATGTTTACATTACCTATGAGATATTTACATTACCTATGGGATGTTTACATTACCTATGGGATGTTTACATTACCTATGGGATGTTTACATTACCTATAGGATATTTACATTACCTATGGGATATTTACATTACCTATGAGATGTTTACATTACCTATGAGATATTTACATTACCTATGAGATATTTACATTACCTATGAGATATTTACATTACCTATGGGATATTTACATTACCGGTAGGGGATGTTTACATTACCTATGAGATATTTACATTACCTATGGGATATTTACATTACCTATGAGATGTTTACATTACCTATGGGATATTTACATTACCTATGGGATGTTTACATTACCTATGAGATATTTACATTACCTATGGGATGTTTACATTACCTATGGGATGTTTACATTACCTATGGGATGTTTACATTACCTATGGGATATTTACATTACCTATGGGATATTTACATTACCTATGAGATGTTTACATTACCTATGAGATATTTACATTACCTATGGGATATTTACATTACCTATGGGATGTTTACATTACCTATGAGATGTTTACATTACCTATGGGATATTTACATTACCGGTAGGGGATGTTTACATTACCTATGAGATATTTACATTACCTATGAGATATTTACATTACCTATGAGATATTTACATTACCTATGAGATATTTACATTACCGGTAGGGGATGTTTACATTACCTATGAGATATTTACATTACCTATGGGATATTTACATTACCTATGAGATGTTTACATTACCGGTAGGGGATGTTTACATTACCTATGAGATATTTACATTACCTATGAGATATTTACATTACCTATGAGATATTTACATTACCTATGGGATATTTACATTACCGGTAGGGGATATTTACATTACCTATGAGATGTTTACATTACCTATGAGATATTTACATTACCTATGGGATATTTACATTACCTATGGGATGTTTACATTACCTATGAGATGTTTACATTACCTATGAGATATTTACATTACCTATGGGATATTTACATTACCTATGAGATATTTACATTACCTATGGGATATTTACATTACCGGTAGGGGATATTTACATTACCTATGAGATGTTTACATTACCGGTAGGGGATATTTACATTACCTATGAGATATTTACATTACCTATGAGATATTTACATTACCTATGAGATATTTACATTACCTATGAGATATTTACATTACCTATGGGATATTTACATTACCGGTAGGGGATGTTTACATTACCTATGAGATATTTACATTACCTATGGGATATTTACATTACCGGTAGGGGATATTTACATTACCTATGAGATATTTACATTACCGGTAGGGGATGTTTACATTACCTATGGGATATTTACATTACCTATGGGATATTTACATTACCTATGGGATGTTTACATTACCTATGGGATATTTACATTACCTATGAGATATTTACATTACCGGTAGGGGATGTTTACATTACCTATGAGATGTTTACATTACCTATGGGATATTTACATTACCTATGAGATATTTACATTACCTATGGGATGTTTACATTACCTATGGGATATTTACATTACCTATGAGATGTTTACATTACCTATGGGATATTTACATTACCTATGAGATATTTACATTACCTATGGGATGTTTACATTACCTATGGGATATTTACATTACCTATGGGATGTTTACATTACCTATGGGATGTTTACATTACCTATGGGATATTTACATTACCTATGGGATATTTACATTACCTATGAGATGTTTACATTACCTATGAGATATTTACATTACCTATGAGATATTTACATTACCTATGAGATATTTACATTACCTATGGGATATTTACATTACCGGTAGGGGATGTTTACATTACCTATGAGATATTTACATTACCTATGGGATATTTACATTACCTATGAGATGTTTACATTACCTATGGGATATTTACATTACCTATGGGATGTTTACATTACCTATGGGATGTTTACATTACCTATGAGATATTTACATTACCTATGGGATATTTACATTACCTATGAGATGTTTACATTACCTATGGGATATTTACATTACCTATGGGATGTTTACATTACCTATGAGATATTTACATTACCTATGGGATATTTACATTACCGGTAGGGGATATTTACATTACCTATGAGATATTTACATTACCTATGGGATATTTACATTACCTATGAGATGTTTACATTACCTATGGGATATTTACATTACCTATGGGATGTTTACATTACCTATGAGATATTTACATTACCTATGGGATGTTTACATTACCTATGGGATGTTTACATTACCTATGGGATGTTTACATTACCTATGGGATATTTACATTACCTATGGGATATTTACATTACCTATGAGATGTTTACATTACCTATGAGATATTTACATTACCTATGAGATATTTACATTACCTATGAGATATTTACATTACCTATGGGATATTTACATTACCGGTAGGGGATGTTTACATTACCTATGAGATATTTACATTACCTATGGGATATTTACATTACCTATGAGATGTTTACATTACCTATGGGATATTTACATTACCTATGGGATGTTTACATTACCTATGAGATATTTACATTACCTATGGGATGTTTACATTACCTATGGGATGTTTACATTACCTATGGGATGTTTACATTACCTATGGGATATTTACATTACCTATGGGATATTTACATTACCTATGAGATGTTTACATTACCTATGAGATATTTACATTACCTATGGGATATTTACATTACCTATGGGATGTTTACATTACCTATGAGATGTTTACATTACCTATGGGATATTTACATTACCGGTAGGGGATGTTTACATTACCTATGAGATATTTACATTACCTATGAGATATTTACATTACCTATGAGATATTTACATTACCTATGAGATATTTACATTACCGGTAGGGGATGTTTACATTACCTATGAGATATTTACATTACCTATGGGATATTTACATTACCTATGAGATGTTTACATTACCGGTAGGGGATGTTTACATTACCTATGAGATATTTACATTACCTATGAGATATTTACATTACCTATGAGATATTTACATTACCTATGAGATATTTACATTACCTATGGGATATTTACATTACCGGTAGGGGATATTTACATTACCTATGAGATATTTACATTACCGGTAGGGGATGTTTACATTACCTATGAGATGTTTACATTACCTATGGGATATTTACATTACCTATGAGATATGTACATTACCTATGGGATGTTTACATTACCTATGGGATATTTACATTACCTATGAGATGTTTACATTACCTATGGGATATTTACATTACCTATGAGATATTTACATTACCTATGGGATGTTTACATTACCTATGGGATATTTACATTACCTATGAGATGTTTACATTACCTATGGGATATTTACATTACCTATGGGATATTTACATTACCTATGAGATGTTTACATTACCTATGAGATATTTACATTACCTATGGGATATTTACATTACCTATGGGATGTTTACATTACCTATGAGATGTTTACATTACCTATGAGATATTTACATTACCTATGAGATATTTACATTACCTATGGGATGTTTACATTACCTATGGGATATTTACATTACCGGTAGGGGATGTTTACATTACCTATGAGATATTTACATTACCTATGGGATATTTACATTACCTATGAGATGTTTACATTACCTATGGGATATTTACATTACCTATGGGATGTTTACATTACCTATGAGATATTTACATTACCTATGGGATATTTACATTACCGGTAGGGGATATTTACATTACCTATGAGATATTTACATTACCTATGGGATATTTACATTACCTATGAGATGTTTACATTACCTATGGGATATTTACATTACCTATGGGATATTTACATTACCTATGGGATATTTACATTACCTATGAGATATTTACATTACCGGTAGGGGATGTTTACATTACCTATGAGATGTTTACATTACCTATGGGATATTTACATTACCTATGAGATATTTACATTACCTATGGGATGTTTACATTACCTATGGGATATTTAAATTACCTATGAGATGTTTACATTACCTATGGGATATTTACATTACCTATGAGATATTTACATTACCTATGGGATGTTTACATTACCTATGGGATATTTACATTACCTATGAGATGTTTACATTACCTATGGGATATTTACATTACCTATGGGATATTTACATTACCTATGAGATGTTTACATTACCTATGAGATATTTACATTACCTATGGGATATTTACATTACCTATGGGATGTTTACATTACCTATGAGATGTTTACATTACCTATGAGATATTTACATTACCTATGAGATATTTACATTACCTATGGGATGTTTACATTACCTATGGGATATTTACATTACCGGTAGGGGATGTTTACATTACCTATGAGATATTTACATTACCTATGGGATATTTACATTACCTATGAGATGTTTACATTACCTATGGGATATTTACATTACCTATGGGATGTTTACATTACCTATGAGATATTTACATTACCTATGGGATATTTACATTACCGGTAGGGGATATTTACATTACCTATGAGATATTTACATTACCTATGGGATATTTACATTACCTATGAGATGTTTACATTACCTATGGGATATTTACATTACCTATGGGATGTTTACATTACCTATGAGATATTTACATTACCTATGGGATGTTTACATTACCTATGGGATGTTTACATTACCTATGGGATGTTTACATTACCTATAGGATATTTACATTACCTATGGGATATTTACATTACCTATGAGATGTTTACATTACCTATGAGATATTTACATTACCTATGAGATATTTACATTACCTATGAGATATTTACATTACCTATGGGATATTTACATTACCGGTAGGGGATGTTTACATTACCTATGAGATATTTACATTACCTATGGGATATTTACATTACCTATGAGATGTTTACATTACCTATGGGATATTTACATTACCTATGGGATGTTTACATTACCTATGAGATATTTACATTACCTATGGGATGTTTACATTACCTATGGGATGTTTACATTACCTATGGGATGTTTACATTACCTATGGGATATTTACATTACCTATGGGATATTTACATTACCTATGAGATGTTTACATTACCTATGAGATATTTACATTACCTATGGGATATTTACATTACCTATGGGATGTTTACATTACCTATGAGATGTTTACATTACCTATGGGATATTTACATTACCGGTAGGGGATGTTTACATTACCTATGAGATATTTACATTACCTATGAGATATTTACATTACCTATGAGATATTTACATTACCTATGAGATATTTACATTACCGGTAGGGGATGTTTACATTACCTATGAGATATTTACATTACCTATGGGATATTTACATTACCTATGAGATGTTTACATTACCGGTAGGGGATGTTTACATTACCTATGAGATATTTACATTACCTATGAGATATTTACATTACCTATGAGATATTTACATTACCTATGGGATATTTACATTACCGGTAGGGGATATTTACATTACCTATGAGATGTTTACATTACCTATGAGATATTTACATTACCTATGGGATATTTACATTACCTATGGGATGTTTACATTACCTATGAGATGTTTACATTACCTATGAGATATTTACATTACCTATGGGATATTTACATTACCTATGAGATATTTACATTACCTATGGGATATTTACATTACCGGTAGGGGATATTTACATTACCTATGAGATGTTTACATTACCGGTAGGGGATATTTACATTACCTATGAGATATTTACATTACCTATGAGATATTTACATTACCTATGAGATATTTACATTACCTATGAGATATTTACATTACCTATGGGATATTTACATTACCGGTAGGGGATGTTTACATTACCTATGAGATATTTACATTACCTATGGGATATTTACATTACCGGTAGGGGATATTTACATTACCTATGAGATATTTACATTACCGGTAGGGGATGTTTACATTACCTATGGGATATTTACATTACCTATGGGATATTTACATTACCTATGGGATGTTTACATTACCTATGGGATATTTACATTACCTATGAGATATTTACATTACCGGTAGGGGATGTTTACATTACCTATGAGATGTTTACATTACCTATGGGATATTTACATTACCTATGAGATATTTACATTACCTATGGGATGTTTACATTACCTATGGGATATTTACATTACCTATGAGATGTTTACATTACCTATGGGATATTTACATTACCTATGAGATATTTACATTACCTATGGGATGTTTACATTACCTATGGGATATTTACATTACCTATGAGATGTTTACATTACCTATGGGATATTTACATTACCTATGGGATATTTACATTACCTATGAGATGTTTACATTACCTATGAGATATTTACATTACCTATGGGATATTTACATTACCTATGGGATGTTTACATTACCTATGAGATGTTTACATTACCTATGAGATATTTACATTACCTATGAGATATTTACATTACCTATGGGATGTTTACATTACCTATGGGATATTTACATTACCGGTAGGGGATGTTTACATTACCTATGAGATATTTACATTACCTATGGGATATTTACATTACCTATGAGATGTTTACATTACCTATGGGATATTTACATTACCTATGGGATGTTTACATTACCTATGAGATATTTACATTACCTATGGGATATTTACATTACCGGTAGGGGATATTTACATTACCTATGAGATATTTACATTACCGGTAGGGGATATTTACATTACCTATGAGATGTTTACATTACCTATGGGATATTTACATTACCTATGGGATGTTTACATTACCTATGAGATATTTACATTACCTATGGGATGTTTACATTACCTATGGGATGTTTACATTACCTATGGGATGTTTACATTACCTATGGGATATTTACATTACCTATGGGATATTTACATTACCTATGAGATGTTTACATTACCTATGAGATATTTACATTACCTATGAGATATTTACATTACCTATGAGATATTTACATTACCTATGGGATATTTACATTACCGGTAGGGGATGTTTACATTACCTATGAGATATTTACATTACCTATGGGATATTTACATTACCTATGAGATGTTTACATTACCTATGGGATATTTACATTACCTATGGGATGTTTACATTACCTATGAGATATTTACATTACCTATGGGATGTTTACATTACCTATGGGATGTTTACATTACCTATGGGATGTTTACATTACCTATGGGATATTTACATTACCTATGGGATATTTACATTACCTATGAGATGTTTACATTACCTATGAGATATTTACATTACCTATGGGATATTTACATTACCTATGGGATGTTTACATTACCTATGAGATGTTTACATTACCTATGGGATATTTACATTACCGGTAGGGGATGTTTACATTACCTATGAGATATTTACATTACCTATGAGATATTTACATTACCTATGAGATATTTACATTACCTATGAGATATTTACATTACCGGTAGGGGATGTTTACATTACCTATGAGATATTTACATTACCTATGGGATATTTACATTACCTATGAGATGTTTACATTACCGGTAGGGGATGTTTACATTACCTATGAGATATTTACATTACCTATGAGATATTTACATTACCTATGAGATATTTACATTACCTATGAGATATTTACATTACCTATGGGATATTTACATTACCGGTAGGGGATATTTACATTACCTATGAGATGTTTACATTACCTATGAGATATTTACATTACCTATGGGATATTTACATTACCTATGGGATGTTTACATTACCTATGACATGTTTACATTACCTATGAGATATTTACATTACCTATGGGATATTTACATTACCTATGAGATATTTACATTACCTATGGGATATTTACATTACCGGTAGGGGATATTTACATTACCTATGAGATGTTTACATTACCGGTAGGGGATATTTACATTACCTATGAGATATTTACATTACCTATGAGATATTTACATTACCTATGAGATATTTACATTACCTATGAGATATTTACATTACCTATGGGATATTTACATTACCGGTAGGGGATGTTTACATTATCTATGAGATATTTACATTACCTATGGGATATTTACATTACCGGTAGGGGATATTTACATTACCTATGAGATATTTACATTACCGGTAGGGGATGTTTACATTACCTATGGGATATTTACATTACCTATGGGATATTTACATTACCTATGGGATGTTTACATTACCTATGGGATATTTACATTACCTATGAGATATTTACATTACCGGTAGGGGATGTTTACATTACCTATGAGATGTTTACATTACCTATGGGATATTTACATTACCTATGAGATATTTACATTACCTATGGGATGTTTACATTACCTATGGGATATTTACATTACCTATGAGATGTTTACATTACCTATGGGATATTTACATTACCTATGAGATATTTACATTACCTATGGGATGTTTACATTACCTATGGGATATTTACATTACCTATGAGATGTTTACATTACCTATGGGATATTTACATTACCTATGGGATATTTACATTACCTATGAGATGTTTACATTACCTATGAGATATTTACATTACCTATGGGATATTTACATTACCTATGGGATGTTTACATTACCTATGAGATGTTTACATTACCTATGAGATATTTACATTACCTATGAGATATTTACATTACCTATGGGATGTTTACATTACCTATGGGATATTTACATTACCGGTAGGGGATGTTTACATTACCTATGAGATATTTACATTACCTATGGGATATTTACATTACCTATGAGATGTTTACATTACCTATGGGATATTTACATTACCTATGGGATGTTTACATTACCTATGAGATATTTACATTACCTATGGGATATTTACATTACCGGTAGGGGATATTTACATTACCTATGAGATATTTACATTACCTATGGGATATTTACATTACCTATGAGATGTTTACATTACCTATGGGATATTTACATTACCTATGGGATGTTTACATTACCTATGAGATATTTACATTACCTATGGGATGTTTACATTACCTATGGGATGTTTACATTACCTATGGGATGTTTACATTACCTATGGGATATTTACATTACCTATGGGATATTTACATTACCTATGAGATGTTTACATTACCTATGAGATATTTACATTACCTATGAGATATTTACATTACCTATGAGATATTTACATTACCTATGGGATATTTACATTACCGGTAGGGTATGTTTACATTACCTATGAGATATTTACATTACCTATGGGATATTTACATTACCTATGAGATGTTTACATTACCTATGGGATATTTACATTACCTATGGGATGTTTACATTACCTATGAGATATTTACATTACCTATGGGATGTTTACATTACCTATGGGATGTTTACATTACCTATGGGATGTTTACATTACCTATGGGATATTTACATTACCTATGGGATATTTACATTACCTATGAGATGTTTACATTACCTATGAGATATTTACATTACCTATGGGATATTTACATTACCTATGGGATGTTTACATTACCTATGAGATGTTTACATTACCTATGGGATATTTACATTACCGGTAGGGGATGTTTACATTACCTATGAGATATTTACATTACCTATGAGATATTTACATTACCTATGAGATATTTACATTACCTATGAGATATTTACATTACCGGTAGGGGATGTTTACATTACCTATGAGATATTTACATTACCTATGGGATATTTACATTACCTATGAGATGTTTACATTACCGGTAGGGGATGTTTACATTACCTATGAGATATTTACATTACCTATGAGATATTTACATTACCTATGAGATATTTACATTACCTATGAGATATTTACATTACCTATGGGATATTTACATTACCGGTAGGGGATATTTACATTACCTATGAGATATTTACATTACCGGTAGGGGATATTTACATTACCTATGAGATGTTTACATTACCTATGGGATATTTACATTACCTATGGGATGTTTACATTACCTATGAGATATTTACATTACCTATGGGATGTTTACATTACCTATGGGATGTTTACATTACCTATGGGATGTTTACATTACCTATGGGATATTTACATTACCTATGGGATATTTACATTACCGGTAGGGGATATTTACATTACCGGTAGGGGATATTTACATTACCTATGAGATATTTACATTACCTATGGGATATTTACATTACCGGTAGGGGATGTTTACATTACCTATGAGATGTTTACATTACCTATGAGATATTTACATTACCTATGAGATGTTTACATTACCTATGGGATATTTACATTACCGGTAGGGGATATTTACATTACCGGTAGGGGATATTTACATTACCTATGAGATGTTTACATTACCTATGAGATGTTTACATTACCTATGAGATGTTTACATTACCTATGGGATATTTACATTACCTATGGGATGTTTACATTACCGGTAGGGGATATTTACATTACCTATGGGATGTTTACATTACCTATGAGATATTTACATTACCTATGAGATATTTACATTACCTATGAGATGTTTACATTACCTATGAGATATTTACATTACCTATGGGATATTTACATTACCTATGGGATGTTTACATTACCTATGAGATGTTTACATTACCTATGAGATATTTACATTACCTATGAGATATTTACATTACCTATGGGATGTTTACATTACCTATGGGATATTTACATTACCGGTAGGGGATGTTTACATTACCTATGAGATATTTACATTACCTATGGGATATTTACATTACCTATGAGATGTTTACATTACCTATGGGATATTTACATTACCTATGGGATGTTTACATTACCTATGAGATATTTACATTACCTATGGGATATTTACATTACCGGTAGGGGATATTTACATTACCTATGAGATATTTACATTACCTATGGGATATTTACATTACCTATGAGATGTTTACATTACCTATGGGATATTTACATTACCTATGGGATGTTTACATTACCTATGAGATATTTACATTACCTATGGGATGTTTACATTACCTATGGGATGTTTACATTACCTATGGGATGTTTACATTACCTATGGGATATTTACATTACCTATGGGATATTTACATTACCTATGAGATGTTTACATTACCTATGAGATATTTACATTACCTATGAGATATTTACATTACCTATGAGATATTTACATTACCTATGGGATATTTACATTACCGGTAGGGGATGTTTACATTACCTATGAGATATTTACATTACCTATGGGATATTTACATTACCTATGAGATGTTTACATTACCTATGGGATATTTACATTACCTATGGGATGTTTACATTACCTATGAGATATTTACATTACCTATGGGATGTTTACATTACCTATGGGATGTTTACATTACCTATGGGATGTTTACATTACCTATGGGATATTTACATTACCTATGGGATATTTACATTACCTATGAGATGTTTACATTACCTATGAGATATTTACATTACCTATGGGATATTTACATTACCTATGGGATGTTTACATTACCTATGAGATGTTTACATTACCTATGGGATATTTACATTACCGGTAGGGGATGTTTACATTACCTATGAGATATTTACATTACCTATGAGATATTTACATTACCTATGAGATGTTTACATTACCTATGGGATATTTACATTACCTATGGGATATTTACATTACCTATGAGATGTTTACATTACCTATGAGATATTTACATTACCTATGGGATATTTACATTACCTATGGGATGTTTACATTACCTATGAGATGTTTACATTACCTATGAGATATTTACATTACCTATGAGATATTTACATTACCTATGGGATGTTTACATTACCTATGGGATATTTACATTACCGGTAGGGGATGTTTACATTACCTATGAGATATTTACATTACCTATGGGATATTTACATTACCTATGAGATGTTTACATTACCTATGGGATATTTACATTACCTATGGGATGTTTACATTACCTATGAGATATTTACATTACCTATGGGATATTTACATTACCGGTAGGGGATATTTACATTACCTATGAGATATTTACATTACCTATGGGATATTTACATTACCTATGAGATGTTTACATTACCTATGGGATATTTACATTACCTATGGGATATTTACATTACCTATGGGATATTTACATTACCTATGAGATATTTACATTACCGGTAGGGGATGTTTACATTACCTATGAGATGTTTACATTACCTATGGGATATTTACATTACCTATGAGATATTTACATTACCTATGGGATGTTTACATTACCTATGGGATATTTAAATTACCTATGAGATGTTTACATTACCTATGGGATATTTACATTACCTATGAGATATTTACATTACCTATGGGATGTTTACATTACCTATGGGATATTTACATTACCTATGAGATGTTTACATTACCTATGGGATATTTACATTACCTATGGGATATTTACATTACCTATGAGATGTTTACATTACCTATGAGATATTTACATTACCTATGGGATATTTACATTACCTATGGGATGTTTACATTACCTATGAGATGTTTACATTACCTATGAGATATTTACATTACCTATGAGATATTTACATTACCTATGGGATGTTTACATTACCTATGGGATATTTACATTACCGGTAGGGGATGTTTACATTACCTATGAGATATTTACATTACCTATGGGATATTTACATTACCTATGAGATGTTTACATTACCTATGGGATATTTACATTACCTATGGGATGTTTACATTACCTATGAGATATTTACATTACCTATGGGATATTTACATTACCGGTAGGGGATATTTACATTACCTATGAGATATTTACATTACCTATGGGATATTTACATTACCTATGAGATGTTTACATTACCTATGGGATATTTACATTACCTATGGGATGTTTACATTACCTATGAGATATTTACATTACCTATGGGATGTTTACATTACCTATGGGATGTTTACATTACCTATGGGATGTTTACATTACCTATAGGATATTTACATTACCTATGGGATATTTACATTACCTATGAGATGTTTACATTACCTATGAGATATTTACATTACCTATGAGATATTTACATTACCTATGAGATATTTACATTACCTATGGGATATTTACATTACCGGTAGGGGATGTTTACATTACCTATGAGATATTTACATTACCTATGGGATATTTACATTACCTATGAGATGTTTACATTACCTATGGGATATTTACATTACCTATGGGATGTTTACATTACCTATGAGATATTTACATTACCTATGGGATGTTTACATTACCTATGGGATGTTTACATTACCTATGGGATGTTTACATTACCTATGGGATATTTACATTACCTATGGGATATTTACATTACCTATGAGATGTTTACATTACCTATGAGATATTTACATTACCTATGGGATATTTACATTACCTATGGGATGTTTACATTACCTATGAGATGTTTACATTACCTATGGGATATTTACATTACCGGTAGGGGATGTTTACATTACCTATGAGATATTTACATTACCTATGAGATATTTACATTACCTATGAGATATTTACATTACCTATGAGATATTTACATTACCGGTAGGGGATGTTTACATTACCTATGAGATATTTACATTACCTATGGGATATTTACATTACCTATGAGATGTTTACATTACCGGTAGGGGATGTTTACATTACCTATGAGATATTTACATTACCTATGAGATATTTACATTACCTATGAGATATTTACATTACCTATGGGATATTTACATTACCGGTAGGGGATATTTACATTACCTATGAGATGTTTACATTACCTATGAGATATTTACATTACCTATGGGATATTTACATTACCTATGGGATGTTTACATTACCTATGAGATGTTTACATTACCTATGAGATATTTACATTACCTATGGGATATTTACATTACCTATGAGATATTTACATTACCTATGGGATATTTACATTACCGGTAGGGGATATTTACATTACCTATGAGATGTTTACATTACCGGTAGGGGATATTTACATTACCTATGAGATATTTACATTACCTATGAGATATTTACATTACCTATGAGATATTTACATTACCTATGAGATATTTACATTACCTATGGGATATTTACATTACCGGTAGGGGATGTTTACATTACCTATGAGATATTTACATTACCTATGGGATATTTACATTACCGGTAGGGGATATTTACATTACCTATGAGATATTTACATTACCGGTAGGGGATGTTTACATTACCTATGGGATATTTACATTACCTATGGGATATTTACATTACCTATGGGATGTTTACATTACCTATGGGATATTTACATTACCTATGAGATATTTACATTACCGGTAGGGGATGTTTACATTACCTATGAGATGTTTACATTACCTATGGGATATTTACATTACCTATGAGATATTTACATTACCTATGGGATGTTTACATTACCTATGGGATATTTACATTACCTATGAGATGTTTACATTACCTATGGGATATTTACATTACCTATGAGATATTTACATTACCTATGGGATGTTTACATTACCTATGGGATATTTACATTACCTATGAGATGTTTACATTACCTATGGGATATTTACATTACCTATGGGATATTTACATTACCTATGAGATGTTTACATTACCTATGAGATATTTACATTACCTATGGGATATTTACATTACCTATGGGATGTTTACATTACCTATGAGATGTTTACATTACCTATGAGATATTTACATTACCTATGAGATATTTACATTACCTATGGGATGTTTACATTACCTATGGGATATTTACATTACCGGTAGGGGATGTTTACATTACCTATGAGATATTTACATTACCTATGGGATATTTACATTACCTATGAGATGTTTACATTACCTATGGGATATTTACATTACCTATGGGATGTTTACATTACCTATGAGATATTTACATTACCTATGGGATATTTACATTACCGGTAGGGGATATTTACATTACCTATGAGATATTTACATTACCGGTAGGGGATATTTACATTACCTATGAGATGTTTACATTACCTATGGGATATTTACATTACCTATGGGATGTTTACATTACCTATGAGATATTTACATTACCTATGGGATGTTTACATTACCTATGGGATGTTTACATTACCTATGGGATGTTTACATTACCTATGGGATATTTACATTACCTATGGGATATTTACATTACCTATGAGATGTTTACATTACCTATGAGATATTTACATTACCTATGAGATATTTACATTACCTATGAGATATTTACATTACCTATGGGATATTTACATTACCGGTAGGGGATGTTTACATTACCTATGAGATATTTACATTACCTATGGGATATTTACATTACCTATGAGATGTTTACATTACCTATGGGATATTTACATTACCTATGGGATGTTTACATTACCTATGAGATATTTACATTACCTATGGGATGTTTACATTACCTATGGGATGTTTACATTACCTATGGGATGTTTACATTACCTATGGGATATTTACATTACCTATGGGATATTTACATTACCTATGAGATGTTTACATTACCTATGAGATATTTACATTACCTATGGGATATTTACATTACCTATGGGATGTTTACATTACCTATGAGATGTTTACATTACCTATGGGATATTTACATTACCGGTAGGGGATGTTTACATTACCTATGAGATATTTACATTACCTATGAGATATTTACATTACCTATGAGATATTTACATTACCTATGAGATATTTACATTACCGGTAGGGGATGTTTACATTACCTATGAGATATTTACATTACCTATGGGATATTTACATTACCTATGAGATGTTTACATTACCGGTAGGGGATGTTTACATTACCTATGAGATATTTACATTACCTATGAGATATTTACATTACCTATGAGATATTTACATTACCTATGAGATATTTACATTACCTATGGGATATTTACATTACCGGTAGGGGATATTTACATTACCTATGAGATGTTTACATTACCTATGAGATATTTACATTACCTATGGGATATTTACATTACCTATGGGATGTTTACATTACCTATGACATGTTTACATTACCTATGAGATATTTACATTACCTATGGGATATTTACATTACCTATGAGATATTTACATTACCTATGGGATATTTACATTACCGGTAGGGGATATTTACATTACCTATGAGATGTTTACATTACCGGTAGGGGATATTTACATTACCTATGAGATATTTACATTACCTATGAGATATTTACATTACCTATGAGATATTTACATTACCTATGAGATATTTACATTACCTATGGGATATTTACATTACCGGTAGGGGATGTTTACATTACCTATGAGATATTTACATTACCTATGGGATATTTACATTACCGGTAGGGGATATTTACATTACCTATGAGATATTTACATTACCGGTAGGGGATGTTTACATTACCTATGGGATATTTACATTACCTATGGGATATTTACATTACCTATGGGATGTTTACATTACCTATGGGATATTTACATTACCTATGAGATATTTACATTACCGGTAGGGGATGTTTACATTACCTATGAGATGTTTACATTACCTATGGGATATTTACATTACCTATGAGATATTTACATTACCTATGGGATGTTTACATTACCTATGGGATATTTACATTACCTATGAGATGTTTACATTACCTATGGGATATTTACATTACCTATGAGATATTTACATTACCTATGGGATGTTTACATTACCTATGGGATATTTACATTACCTATGAGATGTTTACATTACCTATGGGATATTTACATTACCTATGGGATATTTACATTACCTATGAGATGTTTACATTACCTATGAGATATTTACATTACCTATGGGATATTTACATTACCTATGGGATGTTTACATTACCTATGAGATGTTTACATTACCTATGAGATATTTACATTACCTATGAGATATTTACATTACCTATGGGATGTTTACATTACCTATGGGATATTTACATTACCGGTAGGGGATGTTTACATTACCTATGAGATATTTACATTACCTATGGGATATTTACATTACCTATGAGATGTTTACATTACCTATGGGATATTTACATTACCTATGGGATGTTTACATTACCTATGAGATATTTACATTACCTATGGGATATTTACATTACCGGTAGGGGATATTTACATTACCTATGAGATATTTACATTACCTATGGGATATTTACATTACCTATGAGATGTTTACATTACCTATGGGATATTTACATTACCTATGGGATGTTTACATTACCTATGAGATATTTACATTACCTATGGGATGTTTACATTACCTATGGGATGTTTACATTACCTATGGGATGTTTACATTACCTATGGGATATTTACATTACCTATGGGATATTTACATTACCTATGAGATGTTTACATTACCTATGAGATATTTACATTACCTATGAGATATTTACATTACCTATGAGATATTTACATTACCTATGGGATATTTACATTACCGGTAGGGTATGTTTACATTACCTATGAGATATTTACATTACCTATGGGATATTTACATTACCTATGAGATGTTTACATTACCTATGGGATATTTACATTACCTATGGGATGTTTACATTACCTATGAGATATTTACATTACCTATGGGATGTTTACATTACCTATGGGATGTTTACATTACCTATGGGATGTTTACATTACCTATGGGATATTTACATTACCTATGGGATATTTACATTACCTATGAGATGTTTACATTACCTATGAGATATTTACATTACCTATGGGATATTTACATTACCTATGGGATGTTTACATTACCTATGAGATGTTTACATTACCTATGGGATATTTACATTACCGGTAGGGGATGTTTACATTACCTATGAGATATTTACATTACCTATGAGATATTTACATTACCTATGAGATATTTACATTACCTATGAGATATTTACATTACCGGTAGGGGATGTTTACATTACCTATGAGATATTTACATTACCTATGGGATATTTACATTACCTATGAGATGTTTACATTACCGGTAGGGGATGTTTACATTACCTATGAGATATTTACATTACCTATGAGATATTTACATTACCTATGAGATATTTACATTACCTATGGGATATTTACATTACCGGTAGGGGATATTTACATTACCTATGAGATATTTACATTACCGGTAGGGGATATTTACATTACCTATGAGATGTTTACATTACCTATGGGATATTTACATTACCTATGGGATGTTTACATTACCTATGAGATATTTACATTACCTATGGGATGTTTACATTACCTATGGGATGTTTACATTACCTATGGGATGTTTACATTACCTATGGGATATTTACATTACCTATGGGATATTTACATTACCGGTAGGGGATATTTACATTACCGGTAGGGGATATTTACATTACCTATGAGATATTTACATTACCTATGGGATATTTACATTACCGGTAGGGGATGTTTACATTACCTATGAGATGTTTACATTACCTATGAGATATTTACATTACCTATGAGATGTTTACATTACCTATGGGATATTTACATTACCGGTAGGGGATATTTACATTACCGGTAGGGGATATTTACATTACCTATGAGATGTTTACATTACCTATGAGATGTTTACATTACCTATGAGATGTTTACATTACCTATGGGATATTTACATTACCTATGGGATGTTTACATTACCGGTAGGGGATATTTACATTACCTATGGGATGTTTACATTACCTATGAGATATTTACATTACCTATGAGATATTTACATTACCTATGAGATGTTTACATTACCTATGAGATATTTACATTACCTATGGGATATTTACATTACCTATGGGATGTTTACATTACCTATGAGATGTTTACATTACCTATGAGATATTTACATTACCTATGAGATATTTACATTACCTATGGGATGTTTACATTACCTATGGGATATTTACATTACCGGTAGGGGATGTTTACATTACCTATGAGATATTTACATTACCTATGGGATATTTACATTACCTATGAGATGTTTACATTACCTATGGGATATTTACATTACCTATGGGATGTTTACATTACCTATGAGATATTTACATTACCTATGGGATATTTACATTACCGGTAGGGGATATTTACATTACCTATGAGATATTTACATTACCTATGGGATATTTACATTACCTATGAGATGTTTACATTACCTATGGGATATTTACATTACCTATGGGATGTTTACATTACCTATGAGATATTTACATTACCTATGGGATGTTTACATTACCTATGGGATGTTTACATTACCTATGGGATGTTTACATTACCTATGGGATATTTACATTACCTATGGGATATTTACATTACCTATGAGATGTTTACATTACCTATGAGATATTTACATTACCTATGAGATATTTACATTACCTATGAGATATTTACATTACCTATGGGATATTTACATTACCGGTAGGGGATGTTTACATTACCTATGAGATATTTACATTACCTATGGGATATTTACATTACCTATGAGATGTTTACATTACCTATGGGATATTTACATTACCTATGGGATGTTTACATTACCTATGAGATATTTACATTACCTATGGGATGTTTACATTACCTATGGGATGTTTACATTACCTATGGGATGTTTACATTACCTATGGGATATTTACATTACCTATGGGATATTTACATTACCTATGAGATGTTTACATTACCTATGAGATATTTACATTACCTATGGGATATTTACATTACCTATGGGATGTTTACATTACCTATGAGATGTTTACATTACCTATGGGATATTTACATTACCGGTAGGGGATGTTTACATTACCTATGAGATATTTACATTACCTATGAGATATTTACATTACCTATGAGATATTTACATTACCTATGAGATATTTACATTACCGGTAGGGGATGTTTACATTACCTATGAGATATTTACATTACCTATGGGATATTTACATTACCTATGAGATGTTTACATTACCGGTAGGGGATTTTTACATTACCTATGAGATATTTACATTACCTATGAGATATTTACATTACCTATGAGATATTTACATTACCTATGAGATATTTACATTACCTATGGGATATTTACATTACCGGTAGGGGATATTTACATTACCTATGATATATTTACATTACCGGTAGGGGATATTTACATTACCTATGAGATGTTTACATTACCTATGGGATATTTACATTACCTATGGGATGTTTACATTACCTATGAGATATTTACATTACCTATGGGATGTTTACATTACCTATGGGATGTTTACATTACCTATGGGATGTTTACATTACCTATGGGATATTTACATTACCGGTAGGGGATATTTACATTACCGGTAGGGGATATTTACATTACCGGTAGGGGATATTTACATTACCTATGAGATATTTACATTACCTATGGGATATTTACATTACCGGTAGGGGATGTTTACATTACCTATGAGATGTTTACATTACCTATGAGATATTTACATTACCTATGAGATGTTTACATTACCTATGGGATATTTACATTACCGGTAGGGGATATTTACATTACCGGTAGGGGATATTTACATTACCTATGAGATGTTTACATTACCTATGAGATGTTTACATTACCTATGAGATGTTTACATTACCTATGGGATATTTACATTACCTATGGGATGTTTACATTACCGGTAGGGGATATTTACATTACCTATGGGATGTTTACATTACCTATGAGATATTTACATTACCTATGAGATATTTACATTACCTATGAGATATTTACATTACCTATGGGATATTTACATTACCTATGGGATATTTACATTACCGGTAGGGGATATTTACATTACCTATGGGATATTTACATTACCTATGAGATATTTACATTACCTATGGGATATTTACATTACCTATGGGATATTTACATTACCGGTAGGGGATATTTACATTACCTATGAGATATTTACATTACCTATGGGATATTTACATTACCTATGGGATATTTACATTACCTATGGGATATTTACATTACCTATGAGATGTTTACATTACCTATGAGATATTTACATTACCTATGAGATATTTACATTATCTATGGGATATTTACATTACCTATGAGATGTTTACATTACCTATGGGATATTTACATTACCTATGGGATATTTACATTACCTATGAGATATTTACATTATCTATGGGATATTTACATTACCTATGAGATATTTACATTACCTATGGGATGTTTACATTACCTATGAGATATTTACATTACCTATGGGATATTTACATTACCTATGGGATATTTATATTACCTATGAGATATTTACATTACCTATGAGATATTTACATTACCTATGGGATGTTTACATTACCTATGGGATGTTTACATTACCTATGAGATATTTACATTACCGGTAGGGGATGTTTACATTACCTATGAGATATTTACATTACCTATGGGATATTTACATTACCTATGGGATATTTACATTACCTATGAGATATTTACATTACCTATGGGATATTTACATTACCTATGAGATGTTTACATTACCTATGAGATATTTACATTACCTATGGGATATTTACATTACCTATGGGATATTTACATTACCTATGAGATGTTTACATTACCTATGAGATATTTACATTACCGAAAGGGGATGTTTACATTACCTATGAGATATTTACATTACCTATGGGATATTTACATTACCGGTAGGGGATATTTACATTACCTATGAGATATTTACATTACCGGTAGGGGATATTTACATTACCTATGAGATGTTTACATTACCTATGGGATATTTACATTACCTATGGGATGTTTACATTACCTATGAGATATTTACATTACCTATGGGATGTTTACATTACCTATGGGATGTTTACATTACCTATGGGATGTTTACATTACCTATGGGATATTTACATTACCTATGGGATATTTACATTACCGGTAGGGGATATTTACATTACCGGTAGGGGATATTTACATTACCTATGAGATATTTACATTACCTATGGGATATTTACATTACCGGTAGGGGATGTTTACATTACCTATGAGATGTTTACATTACCTATGAGATATTTACATTACCTATGAGATGTTTACATTACCTATGGGATATTTACATTACCGGTAGGGGATATTTACATTACCGGTAGGGGATATTTACATTACCTATGAGATGTTTACATTACCTATGAGATGTTTACATTACCTATGAGATGTTTACATTACCTATGGGATATTTACATTACCTATGGGATGTTTACATTACCGGTAGGGGATATTTACATTACCTATGGGATGTTTACATTACCTATGAGATATTTACATTACCTATGAGATATTTACATTACCTATGAGATATTTACATTACCTATGGGATATTTACATTACCTATGGGATATTTACATTACCGGTAGGGGATATTTACATTACCTATGGGATATTTACATTACCTATGAGATATTTACATTACCTATGGGATATTTACATTACCTATGGGATATTTACATTACCGGTAGGGGATATTTACATTACCTATGAGATATTTACATTACCTATGGGATATTTACATTACCTATGGGATATTTACATTACCTATGGGATATTTACATTACCTATGAGATGTTTACATTACCTATGAGATATTTACATTACCTATGAGATGTTTACATTACCTATGGGATATTTACATTACCTATGGGATATTTACATTACCTATGAGATATTTACATTATCTATGGGATATTTACATTACCTATGAGATATTTACATTACCTATGGGATGTTTACATTACCTATGAGATATTTACATTACCTATGGGATATTTACATTACCTATGGGATATTTATATTACCTATGAGATATTTACATTACCTATGAGATATTTACATTACCTATGGGATGTTTACATTACCTATGGGATGTTTACATTACCTATGAGATATTTACATTACCGGTAGGGGATGTTTACATTACCTATGAGATATTTACATTACCTATGGGATATTTACATTACCTATGGGATATTTACATTACCTATGAGATATTTACATTACCTATGGGATATTTACATTACCTATGAGATGTTTACATTACCTATGAGATATTTACATTACCTATGGGATATTTACATTACCTATGAGATATTTACATTACCGGTAGGGGATATTTACATTACCTATGGGATGTTTACATTACCTATGGGATATTTACATTACCTATGGGATATTTACATTACCGGTAGGGGATATTTACATTACCTATGGGATATTTACATTACCTATGGGATGTTTACATTACCTATGAGATGTTTACATTACCTATGAGATATTTACATTACCTATGGGATATTTACATTACCTATGGGATATTTATATTACCTATGAGATATTTACATTACCTATGAGATATTTACATTACCTATGAGATGTTTACATTACCTATGGGATATTTACATTATCTATGGGATATTTACATTACCATTGAGATGTTTACATTACCTATGAGATATTTACATTACCGAAAGGGGATGTTTACATTACCTATGGGATATTTACATTACCTATGAGATATTTACATTACCGGTAGGGGATGTTTACATTACCTATGAGATATTTACATTACCTATGGGATATTTACATTACCTATGGGATATTTACATTACCTATGAGATATTTACATTACCTATGGGATATTTACATTACCTATGAGATGTTTACATTACCTATGAGATATTTACATTACCTATGGGATATTTACATTACCTATGGGATATTTACATTACCTATGAGATGTTTACATTACCTATGAGATATTTACATTACCGAAAGGGGATGTTTACATTACCTATGGGATATTTACATTACCTATGGGATATTTACATTACCTATGAGATATTTACATTACCGGTAGGGGATATTTACATTACCTATGGGATGTTTACATTACCTATGGGATATTTACATTACCTATGGGATGTTTACATTACCTATGAGATATTTACATTACCTATGAGATATTTACATTACCTATGAGATATTTACATTACCTATGGGATATTTACATTACCTATGGGATATTTACATTACCGGTAGGGGATATTTACATTACCTATGGGATATTTACATTACCTATGAGATATTTACATTACCTATGGGATATTTACATTACCTATGGGATATTTACATTACCGGTAGGGGATATTTACATTACCTATGGGATATTTACATTACCGGTAGGGGATATTTACATTACCTATGGGATATTTACATTACCTATGAGATATTTACATTACCTATGGGATATTTACATTACCTATGGGATATTTACATTACCGGTAGGGGATATTTACATTACCTATGAGATATTTACATTACCGGTAGGGGATGTTTACATTACCTATGAGATATTTACATTACCTATGGGATATTTACATTACCTATGGGATATTTACATTACCTATGATATATTTACATTACCTATGGGATATTTACATTACCTATGGGATATTTACATTACCGGTAGGGGATATTTACATTACCTATGGGATATTTACATTACCTATGAGATATTTACATTACCTATGGGATGTTTACATTACCTATGGGATATTTACATTACCTATGGGATATTTACATTACCTATGGGATGTTTACATTACCTATGAGATATTTACATTACCTATGAGATATTTACATTACCTATGAGATATTTACATTACCTATGGGATATTTACATTACCTATGGGATATTTACATTACCGGTAGGGGATATTTACATTACCTATGGGATATTTACATTACCTATGAGATATTTACATTACCTATGGGATATTTGCATTACCTATGGGATATTTACATTACCGGTAGGGGATATTTACATTACCTATGGGATATTTACATTACCGGTAGGGGATATTTACATTACCTATGGGATATTTACATTACCTATGAGATATTTACATTACCTATGGGATATTTACATTAAATATGGGATATTTACATTACCGGTAGGGGATATTTACATTACCTATGAGATATTTACATTACCGGTAGGGGATGTTTACATTACCTATGGGATATTTACATTACCTATGAGATGTTTACATTACCTATGGGATATTTACATTACCTATGGGATGTTTACATTACCTATGAGATATTTACATTACCTATGGGATATTTACATTACCTATGGGATATTTACATTACCTATGATATATTTACATTACCTATGGGATATTTACATTACCTATGGGATATTTACATTACCTATGAGATATTTACATTACCTATGAGATATTTACATTACCTATGGGATATTTACATTACCTATGGGATATTTACATTACCTATGATATATTTACATTACCTATGGGATATTTACATTACCTATGGGATATTTACATTACCTATGGGATGTTTACATTACCGGTAGGGGATATTTACATTACCTATGAGATATTTACATTACCTATGGGATATTTACATTACCTATGAGATATTTACATTACCTATGAAATATTTACATTACCTATGGGATATTTACATTACCTATGGGATATTTACATTACCTATGATATATTTACATTACCTATGGGATATTTACATTACCTATGGGATATTTACATTACCTATGGGATGTTTACATTACCGGTAGGGGATATTTACATTACCTATGAGATATTTACATTACCTATGAGATATTTACATTACCTATGGGATATTTACATTACCTATGGGATATTTACATTACCTATGGGATATTTACATTACCTATGAGATGTTTACATTACCTATGAGATATTTACATTACCTATGAGATATTTACATTATCTATGGGATATTTACATTACCTATGAGATGTTTACATTACCTATGGGATATTTACATTACCTATGGGATATTTACATTACCTATGAGATATTTACATTATCTATGGGATATTTACATTACCTATGAGATATTTACATTACCTATGGGATGTTTACATTACCTATGAGATATTTACATTACCTATGAGATATTTACATTACCTATGAGATATTTACATTACCTATGAGATGTTTACATTACCTATGGGATATTTACATTATCTATGGGATATTTACATTACCTATGAGATGTTTACATTACCTATGGGATATTTACATTACCGGTAGGGGATATTTACATTACCTATGGGATATTTACATTACCTATGAGATATTTACATTACCTATGGGATATTTACATTACCTATGAGATATTTACATTACCTATGGGATATTTACATTACCTATGGGATATTTACATTACCTATGGGATGTTTACATTACCTATGAGATATTTACATTACCGGTAGGGGATATTTACATTACCTATGAGATGTTTACATTACCTATGGGATATTTACATTACCTATGAGATATTTACATTACCTATGAGATGTTTACATTACCTATGAGATGTTTACATTACCTATGGGATATTTACATTACCTATGGGATGTTTACATTACCGGTAGGGGATATTTACATTACCTATGGGATGTTTACATTACCTATGAGATATTTACATTACCTATGAGATATTTACATTACCTATGATATATTTACATTACCTATGGGATATTTACATTACCTATGGGATATTTACATTACCGGTAGGGGATATTTACATTACCTATGGGATGTTTACATTACCTATGGGATATTTACATTACCTATGGGATATTTACATTACCTATGGGATATTTACATTACCTATGGGATGTTTACATTACCTATGGGATGTTTACATTACCTATGGGATATTTACATTACCTATGGGATATTTACATTACCTATGGGATGTTTACATTACCGGTAGGGGATATTTACATTACCTATGAGATATTTACATTACCTATGAGATATTTACATTACCTATGGGATATTTACATTACCTATGGGATATTTACATTACCTATGGGATATTTACATTACCTATGGGATATTTACATTACCTATGGGATATTTACATTACCTATGAGATATTTACATTATCTATGGGATATTTACATTACCGGTAGGGGATATTTACATTACCTATGGGATGTTTACATTACCTATGAGATATTTACATTACCTATGAGATATTTACATTACCTATGAGATATTTACATTACCTATGGGATATTTACATTACCTATGGGATATTTACATTACCGGTAGGGGATATTTACATTACCTATGGGATATTTACATTACCTATGAGATATTTACATTACCTATGGGATATTTACATTACCTATGGGATATTTACATTACCGGTAGGGGATATTTACATTACCTATGGGATATTTACATTACCGGTAGGGGATATTTACATTACCTATGGGATATTTACATTACCTATGAGATATTTACATTACCTATGGGATATTTACATTACCTATGGGATATTTACATTACCGGTAGGGGATATTTACATTACCTATGAGATATTTACATTACCTATGGGATATTTACATTACCTATGAGATATTTACATTACCGGTAGGGGATATTTACATTACCTATGAGATATTTACATTACCGGTAGGGGATGTTTACATTACCTATGAGATGTTTACATTACCTATGAGATGTTTACATTACCTATGGGATATTTACATTACCTATGGGATGTTTACATTACCGGTAGGGGATATTTACATTACCTATGGGATGTTTACATTACCTATGAGATATTTACATTACCTATGAGATATTTACATTACCTATGAGATATTTACATTACCTATGGGATATTTACATTACCTATGGGATATTTACATTACCGGTAGGGGATATTTACATTACCTATGGGATATTTACATTACCTATGAGATATTTACATTACCTATGGGATATTTACATTACCTATGGGATATTTACATTACCGGTAGGGGATATTTACATTACCTATGGGATATTTACATTACCGGTAAGGGATATTTACATTACCTATGGGATATTTACATTACCTATGAGATATTTACATTACCTATGGGATATTTACATTACCGGTAGGGGATATTTACATTACCTATGAGATATTTACATTACCGGTAGGGGATGTTTACATTACCTATGAGATATTTACATTACCTATGGGATATTTACATTACCTATGGGATATTTACATTACCTATGATATATTTACATTACCTATGGGATATTTACATTACCTATGGGATATTTACATTACCGGTAGGGGATATTTACATTACCTATGGGATATTTACATTACCTATGAGATATTTACATTACCTATGGGATGTTTACATTACCTATGGGATATTTACATTACCTATGGGATATTTACATTACCTATGGGATGTTTACATTACCGGTAGGGGATATTTACATTACCTATGAGATATTTACATTACCTATGAGATATTTACATTACCTATGGGATATTTACATTACCTATGGGATATTTACATTACCTATGGGATATTTACATTACCTATGGGATATTTACATTACCTATGGGATATTTACATTACCTATGAGATATTTACATTATCTATGGGATATTTACATTACCTATGAGATATTTACATTACCTATGGGATGTTTACATTACCTATGAGATATTTACATTACCTATGAGATATTTACATTACCTATGAGATATTTACATTAATTATGAGATATTTACATTACCTATGAGATGTTTACATTACCTATGAGATATTTACATTACCTATGAGATATTTACATTACCTATGAGATGTTTACATTACCTATGGGATATTTACATTACCTATGGGATATTTACATTACCTATGAGATATTTACATTATCTATGGGATATTTACATTACCTATGAGATATTTACATTACCTATGGGATGTTTACATTACCTATGAGATATTTACATTACCTATGAGATATTTACATTACCTATGAGATGTTTACATTACCTATGGGATATTTACATTACCTATGAGATATTTACATTATCTATGGGATATTTACATTACCGGTAGGGGATATTTACATTACCTATGGGATATTTACATTACCTATGAGATATTTACATTACCTATGGGATATTTACATTACCTATGGGATGTTTACATAACCGGTAGGGGATATTTACATTACCTATGGGATGTTTACATTACCTATGAGATATTTACATTACCTATGAGATATTTACATTACCTATGAGATATTTACATTACCTATGGGATATTTACATTACCTATGGGATATTTACATTACCGGTAGGGGATATTTACATTACCTATGGGATATTTACATTACCTATGAGATATTTACATTACCTATGTGATATTTACATTACCTATGGGATATTTACATTACCGGTAGGGGATATTTACATTACCTATGGGATATTTACATTACCGGTAGGGGATATTTACATTACCTATGGGATATTTACATTACCTATGAGATATTTACATTACCTATGGGATATTTACATTACCTATGGGATGTTTACATTACCTATGAGATATTTACATTACCGGTAGGGGATGTTTACATTACCTATGAGATGTTTACATTACCTATGAGATGTTTACATTACCTATGGGATATTTACATTACCTATGGGATGTTTACATTACCGGTAGGGGATATTTACATTACCTATGGGATGTTTACATTACCTATGAGATATTTACATTACCTATGAGATATTTACATTACCTATGAGATATTTACATTACCTATGGGATATTTACATTACCTATGGGATATTTACATTACCGGTAGGGGATATTTACATTACCTATGGGATATTTACATTACCTATGAGATATTTACATTACCTATGGGATATTTACATTACCTATGGGATATTTACATTACCGGTAGGGGATATTTACATTACCTATGAGATATTTACATTACCTATGGGATGTTTACATTACCTATGAGATATTTACATTACCTATGAGATATTTACATTACCTATGGGATATTTACATTACCGGTAGGGGATGTTTACATTACCTATGGGATATTTACATTACCTATGAGATATTTACATTACCTATGGGATATTTACATTACCTATGGGATATTTACATTACCGGTAGGGGATATTTACATTACCTATGGGATATTTACATTACCTATGAGATATTTACATTACCTATGGGATATTTACATTACCTATGGGATATTTACATTACCGGTAGGGGATATTTACATTACCTATGAGATATTTACATTACCTATGGGATGTTTACATTACCTATGAGATATTTACATTACCTATGGGATATTTACATTACCTATGAGATATTTACATTACCTATGAGATATTTACATTACCGGTAGGGGATATTTACATTACCTATGGGATATTTACATTACCTATGAGATGTTTACATTACCTATGAGATGTTTACATTACCTATGGGATATTTACATTACCTATGAGATATTTACATTACCTATGAGATATTTACATTACCGGTAGGGGATGTTTACATTACCTATGGGATGTTTACATTACCTATGGGATATTTATATTACCGGTAGGGGATGTTTACATTATCTATGGGATATTTACATTACCTATGGGATATTTACATTACCTATGAGATATTTACATTACCTATGGGATATTTACATTACCGGTAGGGGATGTTTACATTACCTATGGGATGTTTACATTACCTATGGGATGTTTACATTACCTATGAGATGTTTACATTACCTATGGGATATTTACATTACCTATGGGATATTTACATTACCTATGAGATATTTACATTACCTATGGGATATTTACATTACCGGTAGGGGATGTTTACATTACCTATGGGATGTTTACATTACCGGTAGGGGATATTTACATTACCTATGGGATATTTACATTACCTATGGGATATTTACATTACCGGTAGGGGATGTTTACATTACCTATGAGATATTTACATTACCTATGAGATATTTACATTACCTATGGGATATTTACATTACCGGTAGGGGATATTTACATTACCTATGAGATATTTACATTACCTATGGGATATTTACATTACCGGTAGGGGATGTTTACATTACCGGTAGGGGATATTTACATTACCTATGAGATGTTTACATTACCGGTAGGGGATATTTACATTACCTATGGGATATTTACATTACCTATGGGATATTTACATTACCTATGGGATATTTACATTACCTATGGGATGTTTACATTACCGGTAGGGGATATTTACATTACCTATGGGATATTTACATTACCTATGGGATGTTTACATTACCGGTAGGGGATATTTACATTACCTATGGGATATTTACATTACCGGTAGGGGATATTTACATTACCTATGAGATATTTACATTACCTATGGGATGTTTACATTACCTATGAGATATTTACATTACCTATGGGATATTTACATTACCTATGAGATATTTACATTACCTATGAGATATTTACATTACCGGTAGGGGATATTTACATTACCTATGGGATATTTACATTACCTATGAGATGTTTACATTACCTATGAGATGTTTACATTACCTATGGGATATTTACATTACCTATGAGATATTTACATTACCTATGAGATATTTACATTACCGGTAGGGGATGTTTACATTACCTATGGGATGTTTACATTACCTATGGGATATTTATATTACCGGTAGGGGATGTTTACATTATCTATGGGATATTTACATTACCTATGGGATATTTACATTACCTATGAGATATTTACATTACCTATGGGATATTTACATTACCGGTAGGGGATGTTTACATTACCTATGGGATGTTTACATTACCTATGGGATGTTTACATTACCTATGAGATGTTTACATTACCTATGGGATATTTACATTACCTATGGGATATTTACATTACCTATGAGATATTTACATTACCTATGGGATATTTACATTACCGGTAGGGGATGTTTACATTACCTATGGGATGTTTACATTACCGGTAGGGGATATTTACATTACCTATGGGATATTTACATTACCTATGGGATATTTACATTACCGGTAGGGGATGTTTACATTACCTATGAGATATTTACATTACCTATGAGATATTTACATTACCTATGGGATATTTACATTACCGGTAGGGGATATTTACATTACCTATGAGATATTTACATTACCTATGGGATATTTACATTACCGGTAGGGGATGTTTACATTACCGGTAGGGGATATTTACATTACCTATGAGATGTTTACATTACCGGTAGGGGATATTTACATTACCTATGGGATATTTACATTACCTATGGGATATTTACATTACCTATGGGATATTTACATTACCATTGGGATGTTTACATTACCGGTAGGGGATATTTACATTACCTATGGGATATTTACATTACCTATGGGATGTTTACATTACCGGTAGGGGATATTTACATTACCTATGGGATATTTACATTACCGGTAGGGGATATTTACATTACCTATGAGATATTTACATTACCTATGGGATATTTACATTACCTATGGGATGTTTACATTACCGGTAGGGGATATTTACATTACCTATGGGATATTTACATTACCGGTAGGGGATATTTACATTACCTATGAGATATTTACATTACCTATGGGATATTTACATTACCTATGGGATATTTACATTACCTATGGGATATTTACATTACCTATGAGATGTTTACATTACCTATGGGATATTTACATTACCGGTAGGGGATGTTTACATTACCTATGAGATATTTACATTACCTATGGGATATTTACATTACCTATGAGATATTTACATTACCTATGGGATATTTACATTACCGGTAGGGGATGTTTACATTACCTATGGGATGTTTACATTACCTATGGGATGTTTACATTACCTATGGGATGTTTACATTACCGGTAGGGGATATTTACATTACCTATGGGATATTTACATTACCTATGGGATATTTACATTACCGGTAGGGGATGTTTACATTACCTATGGGATGTTTACATTACCTATGGGATGTTTACATTACCTATGGGATGTTTACATTACCGGTAGGGGATATTTACATTACCTATGGGATATTTACATTACCTATGGGATATTTACATTACCGGTAGGGGATGTTTACATTACCTATGGGATATTTACATTACCGGTAGGGGATGTTTACATTACCTATGAGATATTTACATTACCTATGGGATGTTTACATTACCTATGGGATATTTACATTACCGGTAGGGGATATTTACATTACCTATGGGATATTTACATTACCTATGAGATGTTTACATTACCGGTAGGGGATGTTTACATTACCTATGGGATGTTTACATTACCTATGGGATATTTACATTACCTATGAGATGTTTACATTACCTATGGGATATTTACATTACCTATGAGATGTTTACATTACCTATGAGATGTTTACATTACCTATGGGATATTTACATTACCGGTAGGGGATGTTTACATTACCTATGGGATATTTACATTACCGGTAGGGGATGTTTACATTACCTATGAGATATTTACATTACCTATGGGATGTTTATATTACCTTTGGGATATTTACATTACCGGTAGGGGATATTTACATTACCTATGGGATATTTACATTACCTATGAGATGTTTACATTACCGGTAGGGGATATTTACATTACCGGTAGGGGATGTTTACATTACCTATGAGATATATACATTACCTATGAGATGTTTACATTACCTATGAGATATTTACATTACCTATGGGATATTTACATTACCTATGGGATATTTACATTACCGGTAGGGGATGTTTACATTACCTATGAGATATTTACATTACCTATGGGATATTTACATTACCTATGGGATATTTACATTACCGGTAGGGGATATTTACATTACCTATGAGATATTTACATTACCTATGAGATGTTTACATTACCTATGAGATATTTACATTACCTATGAGATATTTACATTACCTATGGGATGTTTACATTACCTATGGGATATTTACATTACCGGTAGGGGATGTTTACATTACCTATGAGATATTTACATTACCTATGGGATGTTTACATTACCGGTAGGGGATGTTTACATTATCTATGGGATATTTACATTACCTATGAGATATTTACATTACCTATGGGATATTTACATTACCTATGGGATATTTACATTACCGGTAGGGGATATTTACATTACCTATGAGATATTTACATTACCTATGAGATATTTACATTACCTATGGGATATTTACATTACCTATGGGATATTTACATTACCTATGAGATATTTACATTACCTATGGGATGTTTACATTACCTATGGGATATTTACATTACCTATGGGATATTTACATTACCTATGGGATGTTTACATTACCGGTAGGGGATATTTACATTACCTATGAGATATTTACATTACCTATGAGATATTTACATTACCTATGGGATATTTACATTACCTATGGGATATTTACATTACCTATGGGATATTTACATTACCTATGGGATATTTACATTACCTATGGGATATTTACATTACCTATGAGATATTTACATTATCTATGGGATATTTACATTACCTATGAGATATTTACATTACCTATGGGATGTTTACATTACCTATGAGATATTTACATTACCTATGAGATATTTACATTACCTATGAGATATTTACATTACCTATGAGATATTTACATTACCTATGAGATGTTTACATTACCTATGAGATATTTACATTACCTATGGGATATTTACATTACCTATGAGATATTTACATTACCTATGGGATATTTATATTACCGGTAGGGGATGTTTACATTACCTATGGGATGTTTACATTACCTATGGGATATTTACATTACCTATGGGATGTTTACATTACCTATGAGATATTTACATTACCTATTGGATATTTACATTACCTATGAGATGTTTACATTACCGGTAGGGGATATTTACATTACCGGTAGGGGATGTTTACATTACCTATGGGATATTTACATTACCGGTAGGGGATGTTTACATTACCTATGAGATATTTACATTACCGGTAGGGGATATTTACATTACCTATGAGATATTTACATTACCTATGGGATATTTACATTACCTATGAGATATTTACATTACCTATGAGATGTTTACATTACCGGTAGGGGATATTTACATTACCGGTAGGGGATGTTTACATTACCTATGGGATATTTACATTACCGGTAGGGGATGTTTACATTACCTATGGGATGTTTACATTACCTATGGGATATTTATATTACCGGTAGGGGATGTTTACATTATCTATGGGATATTTACATTACCTATGGGATATTTACATTACCTATGAGATATTTACATTACCTATGGGATATTTACATTACCGGTAGGGGATGTTTACATTACCTATGGGATGTTTACATTACCTATGAGATATTTACATTACCTATGGGATGTTTACATTACCTATGAGATGTTTACATTACCTATGGGATATTTACATTACCTATGGGATATTTACATTACCTATGAGATATTTACATTACCTATGGGATATTTACATTACCGGTAGGGGATGTTTACATTACCTATGGGATGTTTACATTACCTATGGGATATTTACATTACCTATGGGATGTTTACATTACCTATGAGATATTTACATTACCTATGGGATATTTACATTACCTATGAGATGTTTACATTACCGGTAGGGGATATTTACATTACCTATGAGATATTTACATTACCTATGAGATATTTACATTACCTATGGGATATTTACATTAACGGTAGGGGATGTTTACATTACCTATGAGATATTTACATTACCGGTAGGGGATATTTACATTACCTATGAGATATTTACATTACCTATGGGATATTTACATTACCTATGAGATATTTACATTACCTATGAGATGTTTACATTACCGGTAGGGGATATTTACATTACCTATGGGATATTTACATTACCGGTAGGGGATGTTTACATTACCTATGAGATATTTACATTACCTATGGGATGTTTACATTACCTATGGGATATTTAGATTACCGGTAGGGGATATTTACATTACCTATGGGATATTTACATTACCTATGAGATATTTACATTACCGGTAGGGGATGTTTACATTACCTATGAGATATTTACATTACCTATGGGATATTTACATTACCTATGAGATATTTACATTACCTATGGGATATTTACATTACCTATGGGATATTTACATTACTGGTAGGGGATGTTTACATTACCTATGGGATATTTACATTACCTATGGGATATTTACATTACCTATGAGATATTTACATTACCTATGAGATATTTACATTACCTATGGGATGTTTACATTACCGGTAGGGGATATTTATATTACCTATGGGATATTTACATTACCTATGGGATGTTTACATTACCGGTAGGGGATGTTTACATTACCTATGGGATATTTACATTACCTATGAGATATTTACATTACCTATGGGATATTTACATTACCTATGGGATATTTACATTACCGGTAGGGGATATTTACATTACCTATGGGATATTTACATTACCGGTAGGGGATATTTACATTACCTATGGGATATTTACATTACCTATGAGATATTTACATTACCTATGGGATATTTACATTACCTATGGGATATTTACATTACCGGTAGGGGATATTTACATTACCTATGAGATATTTACATTACCGGTAGGGGATGTTTACATTACCTATGGGATGTTTACATTACCTATGGGATATTTACATTACCTATGGGATATTTACATTACCTATGATATATTTACATTACCTATGGGATATTTACATTACCTATGGGATATTTACATTACCTATGGGATGTTTACATTACCTATGGGATATTTACATTACCTATGGGATATTTACATTACCTATGGGATGTTTACATTACCGGTAGGGGATATTTACATTACCTATGAGATATTTACATTATCTATGAGATATTTACATTACCTATGGGATATTTACATTACCTATGGGATATTTACATTACCTATGGGATATTTACATTACCTATGGGATATTTACATTACCTATGGGATATTTACATTACCTATGAGATATTTACATTATCTATGGGATATTTACATTACCTATGAGATATTTACATTACCTATGGGATGTTTACATTACCTATGAGATATTTACATTACCTATGAGATATTTACATTACCTATGAGATATTTACATTACCTATGAGATATTTACATTACCTATGAGATGTTTACATTACCTATGAGATATTTACATTACCTATGAGATATTTACATTATCTATGGGATATTTACATTACCTATGAGATGTTTACATTACCTATGGGATATTTACATTACCTATGGGATATTTACATTACCTATGGGATATTTACATTACCTATGGGATATTTACATTACCTATGAGATGTTTACATTACCTATGGGATATTTACATTACCGGTAGGGGATATTTACATTACCTATGGGATATTTACATTACCTATGAGATATTTACATTACCTATGGGATATTTACATTACCTATGAGATATTTACATTACCTATGGGATATTTACATTACCTATGGGATATTTACATTACCTATGGGATGTTTACATTACCTATGAGATATTTACATTACCGGTAGGGGATGTTTACATTACCTATGGGATATTTACATTACCTATGGGATGTTTACATTACCGGTAGGGGATATTTACATTACCTATGGGATGTTTACATTACCTATGAGATATTTACATTACCTATGAGATATTTACATTACCTATGAGATATTTACATTACCTATGGGATATTTACATTACCTATGGGATATTTACATTACCGGTAGGGGATATTTACATTACCTATGGGATATTTACATTACCTATGAGATATTTACATTACCTATGGGATATTTACATTACCTATGGGATATTTACATTACCGGTAGGGGATATTTACATTACCTATGAGATATTTACATTACCGGTAGGGGATGTTTACATTACCTATGAGATATTTACATTACCTATGGGATGTTTACATTACCTATGAGATATTTACATTACCTATGAGATATTTACATTACCTATGGGATGTTTACATTACCTATGGGATATTTACATTACCTATGAGATGTTTACATTACCTATGGGATATTTACATTACCTATGGGATATTTACATTACCTATGGGATGTTTACATTACCGGTAGGGGATATTTACATTACCTATGAGATATTTACATTACCTATGAGATATTTACATTACCTATGGGATATTTACATTACCTATGGGATATTTACATTACCTATGGGATATTTACATTACCTATGAGATGTTTACATTACCTATGAGATATTTACATTACCTATGAGATATTTACATTATCTATGGGATATTTACATTACCTATGAGATGTTTACATTACCTATGGGATATTTACATTACCTATGGGATATTTACATTACCTATGAGATATTTACATTATCTATGGGATATTTACATTACCTATGAGATATTTACATTACCTATGGGATGTTTACAATACCTATGAGATATTTACATTACCTATGAGATATTTACATTACCTATGAGATGTTTACATTACCTATGGGATGTTTACATTACCTATGAGATATTTACATTATCTATGGGATATTTACATTACCTATGAGATGTTTACATTACCTATGGGATATTTACATTACCGGTAGGGGATATTTACATTACCTATGGGATATTTACATTACCTATGAGATATTTACATTACCTATGGGATATTTACATTACCTATGAGATATTTACATTACCTATGGGATATTTACATTACCTATGGGATATTTACATTACCTATGGGATGTTTACATTACCTATGAGATGTTTACATTACCTATGGGATATTTACATTACCTATGGGATGTTTACATTACCGGTAGGGGATATTTACATTACCTATGGGATGTTTACATTACCTATGAGATATTTACATTACCTATGAGATATTTACATTACCTATGGGATATTTACATTACCTATGGGATATTTACATTACCGGTAGGGGATGTTTTCATTACCTATGGGATGTTTACATTACCTATGGGATATTTACATTACCTATGGGATATTTACATTACCTATGAGATGTTTACATTACCGGTAGGGGATATTTACATTACCGGTAGGGGATGTTTACATTACCTATGAGATATTTACATTACCTATGGGATATTTACATTACCTATGAGATATTTACATTACCTATGGGATATTTACATTACCTATGGGATATTTACATTACCTATGGGATATTTACATTACCTATGAGATATTTACATTACCTATGGGATATTTACATTACCTATGAGATATTTACATTACCTATGAGATATTTACATTACCTATGGGATATTTACATTACCTATGAGATATTTACATTACCTATGGGATGTTTACATTACCGGTAGGGGATATTTACATTACCGGTAGGGGATGTTTACATTACCTATGAGATATTTACATTACCGGTAGGGGATATTTACATTACCTATGAGATATTTACATTACCTATGGGATATTTACATTACCTATGGGATATTTACATTACCTATGGGATATTTACATTACCTATGGGATATTTACATTACCGGTAGGGGATGTTTACATTACCTATGAGATGTTTACATTACCGGTAGGGGATATTTACATTACCTATGAGATATTTACATTACCTATGAGATATTTACATTACCTATGGGATATTTACATTACCTATGGGATGTTTACATTACCTAGGGGATATTTACATTACCTATGGGATATTTACATTACCTATGAGATATTTACATTACCTATGAGATATTTACATTACCGGTAGGGGATGTTTACATTACCTATGGGATATTTACATTACCTATGGGATATTTACATTACTTATGGGATGTTTACATTACCGGTAGGGGATGTTTACATTACCTATGGGATGTTTACATTACCTATGGGATGTTTACATTACCGGTAGGGGATATTTACATTACCTGTAGGGGATATTTACATTACCGGTAGGGGATGTTTACATTACCTATGGGATATTTACATTACCTATGAGATATTTACATTACCTATGAGATATTTACATTACCTATGGGATATTTACATTACCTATGAGATATTTACATTACCTATGAGATATTTACATTACCTATGGGATATTTACATTACCTATGAGATATTTACATTACCTATGGGATGTTTACATTACCGGTAGGGGATATTTACATTACCGGTAGGGGATGTTTACATTACCTATGAGATATTTACATTACCGGTAGGGGATATTTACATTACCTATGAGATATTTACATTACCTATGAGATATTTACATTACCTATGAGATATTTACATTACCTATGGGATATTTACATTACCTATGGGATGTTTACATTACCTATGAGATATTTACATTACCTATGAGATATTTACATTACCTATGGGATATTTACATTACCGGTAGGGGATGTTTACATTACCTATGGGATATTTACATTACCTATGAGATGTTTACATTACCTATGGGATATTTACATTACCTATGGGATGTTTACATTACCGGTAGGGGATATTTACATTACCTATGGGATGTTTACATTATCTATGGGATATTTACATTACCTATGAGATATTTACATTACCTATGGGATGTTTACATTACCTATGAGATATTTACATTACCTATGAGATATTTACATTACCTATGAGATATTTACATTACCTATGAGATATTTACATTACCTATGAGATGTTTACATTACCTATGAGATATTTACATTACCTATGAGATATTTACATTACCTATGAGATATTTACATTACCTATGAGATGTTTACATTACCTATGAGATATTTACATTACCTATGAGATATTTACATTATCTATGGGATATTTACATTACCTATGAGATGTTTACATTACCTATGGGATATTTACATTACCTATGGGATATTTACATTACCTATGGGATATTTACATTACCTATGGGATATTTACATTACCTATGAGATGTTTACATTACCTATGGGATATTTACATTACCGGTAGGGGATATTTACATTACCTATGGGATATTTACATTACCTATGAGATATTTACATTACCTATGGGATATTTACATTACCTATGAGATATTTACATTACCTATGGGATATTTACATTACCTATGGGATATTTACATTACCTATGGGATGTTTACATTACCTATGAGATATTTACATTACCGGTAGGGGATGTTTACATTACCTATGGGATATTTACATTACCTATGGGATGTTTACATTACCGGTAGGGGATATTTACATTACCTATGGGATGTTTACATTACCTATGAGATATTTACATTACCTATGAGATATTTACATTACCTATGAGATATTTACATTACCTATGGGATATTTACATTACCTATGGGATATTTACATTACCGGTAGGGGATATTTACATTACCTATGGGATATTTACATTACCTATGAGATATTTACATTACCTATGGGATATTTACATTACCTATGGGATATTTACATTACCGGTAGGGGATATTTACATTACCTATGAGATATTTACATTACCGGTAGGGGATGTTTACATTACCTATGAGATATTTACATTACCTATGGGATGTTTACATTACCTATGAGATATTTACATTACCTATGAGATATTTACATTACCTATGGGATGTTTACATTACCTATGGGATATTTACATTACCTATGAGATGTTTACATTACCTATGGGATATTTACATTACCTATGGGATATTTACATTACCTATGGGATGTTTACATTACCGGTAGGGGATATTTACATTACCTATGAGATATTTACATTACCTATGAGATATTTACATTACCTATGGGATATTTACATTACCTATGGGATATTTACATTACCTATGGGATATTTACATTACCTATGAGATGTTTACATTACCTATGAGATATTTACATTACCTATGAGATATTTACATTATCTATGGGATATTTACATTACCTATGAGATGTTTACATTACCTATGGGATATTTACATTACCTATGGGATATTTACATTACCTATGAGATATTTACATTATCTATGGGATATTTACATTACCTATGAGATATTTACATTACCTATGGGATGTTTACAATACCTATGAGATATTTACATTACCTATGAGATATTTACATTACCTATGAGATGTTTACATTACCTATGGGATGTTTACATTACCTATGAGATATTTACATTACCTATGGGATATTTACATTACCTATGAGATATTTACATTACCTATGGGATATTTACATTACCTATGAGATATTTACATTACCTATGGGATATTTACATTATCTATGGGATATTTACATTACCTATGGGATGTTTACATTACCTATGAGATGTTTACATTACCTATGGGATATTTACATTACCTATGGGATGTTTACATTACCGGTAGGGGATATTTACATTACCTATGGGATGTTTACATTACCTATGAGATATTTACATTACCTATGAGATATTTACATTACCTATGGGATATTTACATTACCTATGGGATATTTACATTACCGGTAGGGGATGTTTTCATTACCTATGGGATGTTTACATTACCTATGGGATATTTACATTACCTATGGGATATTTACATTACCTATGAGATGTTTACATTACCGGTAGGGGATATTTACATTACCGGTAGGGGATGTTTACATTACCTATGAGATATTTACATTACCTATGGGATATTTACATTACCTATGAGATATTTACATTACCTATGGGATATTTACATTACCTATGGGATATTTACATTACCTATGGGATATTTACATTACCTATGAGATATTTACATTACCTATGGGATATTTACATTACCTATGAGATATTTACATTACCTATGAGATATTTACATTACCTATGGGATATTTACATTACCTATGAGATATTTACATTACCTATGGGATGTTTACATTACCGGTAGGGGATATTTACATTACCGGTAGGGGATGTTTACATTACCTATGAGATATTTACATTACCGGTAGGGGATATTTACATTACCTATGAGATATTTACATTACCTATGGGATATTTACATTACCTATGGGATATTTACATTACCTATGGGATATTTACATTACCTATGGGATATTTACATTACCGGTAGGGGATGTTTACATTACCTATGAGATGTTTACATTACCGGTAGGGGATATTTACATTACCTATGAGATATTTACATTACCTATGAGATATTTACATTACCTATGGGATATTTACATTACCTATGGGATGTTTACATTACCTAGGGGATATTTACATTACCTATGGGATATTTACATTACCTATGAGATATTTACATTACCTATGAGATATTTACATTACCGGTAGGGGATGTTTACATTACCTATGGGATATTTACATTACCTATGGGATATTTACATTACTTATGGGATGTTTACATTACCGGTAGGGGATGTTTACATTACCTATGGGATGTTTACATTACCTATGGGATGTTTACATTACCGGTAGGGGATATTTACATTACCTGTAGGGGATATTTACATTACCGGTAGGGGATGTTTACATTACCTATGGGATATTTACATTACCTATGAGATATTTACATTACCTATGAGATATTTACATTACCTATGGGATATTTACATTACCTATGAGATATTTACATTACCTATGAGATATTTACATTACCTATGGGATATTTACATTACCTATGAGATATTTACATTACCTATGGGATGTTTACATTACCGGTAGGGGATATTTACATTACCGGTAGGGGATGTTTACATTACCTATGATATATTTACATTACCGGTAGGGGATATTTACATTACCTATGAGATATTTACATTACCTATGGGATATTTACATTACCTATGAGATATTTACATTACCTATGGGATGTTTACATTACCGGTAGGGGATGTTTACATTACCTATGAGATATTTACATTACCTATGAGATATTTACATTACCTATGGGATATTTACATTACCTATGGGATGTTTACATTACCTATGAGATATTTACATTACCTATGAGATATTTACATTACCTATGGGATATTTACATTACCGGTAGGGGATGTTTACATTACCTATGGGATATTTACATTACCTATGAGATATTTACATTACCTATGAGATATTTACATTACCTATGGGATATTTACATTACCGGTAGGGGATGTTTACATTACCTATGGGATATTTACATTACCTATGAGATGTTTACATTACCTATGGGATATTTACATTACCTATGGGATGTTTACATTACCGGTAGGGGATATTTACATTACCTATGGGATGTTTACATTACCTATGGAATATTTACATTACCTATGGGATATTTACATTACCTATGGGATATTTACATTACCTATGGGATATTTACATTACCGGTAGGGGATATTTACATTACCTATGGGATATTTACATTACCTATGAGATGTTTACATTACCTATGAGATATTTACATTACCGGTAGGGGATGTTTACATTACCTATGGGATATTTACATTACCTATGGGATATTTACATTACCTATGAGATATTTACATTACCTATGAGATATTTACATTACCTATGGGATATTTACATTACCTATGGGATGTTTACATTACATAGGGGATATTTACATTACCTATGGGATATTTACATTACCTATGAGATATTTACATTACCTATGAGATATTTACATTACCGGTAGGGGATGTTTACATTACCTATGGGATATTTACATTACCTATGGGATATTTACATTACCTATGAGATATTTACATTACCTATGAGATATTTACATTACCTATGGGATGTTTACATTACCTATGGGATGTTTACATTACCGGTAGGGGATATTTACATTACCGGTAGGGGATATTTACATTACCGGTAGGGGATGTTTACATTACCTATGGGATGTTTACATTACCTATGAGATATTTACATTACCTATGGGATATTTACATTACCTATGAGATATTTACATTACCTATGAGATATTTACATTACCTATGGGATATTTACATTACCTATGAGATATTTACATTACCTATGAGATATTTACATTACCTATGGGATGTTTACATTACCGGTAGGGGATATTTACATTACCGGTAGGGGATATTTACATTACCGGTAGGGGATGTTTACATTACCTATGGGATGTTTACATTACCTATGAGATATTTACATTACCTATGGGATATTTACATTACCTATGGGATGTTTACATTACCTATGAGATATTTACATTACCTATGGGATATTTACATTACCTATGAGATATTTACATTACCTATGAGATATTTACATTACCTATGGGATATTTACATTACCTATGAGATATTTACATTACCTATGAGATATTTACATTACCTATGGGATATTTACATTACCTATGAGATATTTACATTACCTATGGGATGTTTACATTACCGGTAGGGGATATTTACATTACCGGTAGGGGATGTTTACATTACCTATGGGATATTTACATTACCTATGAGATATTTACATTACCTATGAGATATTTACATTACCTATGGGATGTTTACATTACCTATGGGATGTTTACATTACCGGTAGGGGATATTTACATTACCGGTAGGGGATATTTACATTACCGGTAGGGGATGTTTACATTACCTATGGGATATTTACATTACCTATGAGATATTTACATTACCTATGAGATATTTACATTACCTATGGGATATTTACATTACCTATGAGATATTTACATTACCTATGAGATATTTACATTACCTATGGGATATTTACATTACCTATGAGATATTTACATTACCTATGGGATATTTACATTACCTATGGGATATTTACATTACCTATGGGATATTTACATTACCTATGAGATATTTACATTACCTATGGGATATTTACATTACCTATGAGATATTTACATTACCTATGAGATATTTACATTACCTATGGGATATTTACATTACCTATGAGATATTTACATTACCTATGGGATGTTTACATTACCGGTAGGGGATATTTACATTACCGGTAGGGGATGTTTACATTACCTATGAGATATTTACATTACCGGTAGGGGATATTTACATTACCTATGAGATATTTACATTACCTATGGGATATTTACATTACCTATGGGATATTTACATTACCTATGGGATATTTACATTACCTATGGGATATTTACATTACCGGTAGGGGATGTTTACATTACCTATGAGATGTTTACATTACCGGTAGGGGATATTTACATTACCTATGAGATATTTACATTACCTATGAGATATTTACATTACCTATGGGATATTTACATTACCTATGGGATGTTTACATTACCTAGGGGATATTTACATTACCTATGGGATATTTACATTACCTATGAGATATTTACATTACCTATGAGATATTTACATTACCGGTAGGGGATGTTTACATTACCTATGGGATATTTACATTACCTATGGGATATTTACATTACTTATGGGATGTTTACATTACCGGTAGGGGATGTTTACATTACCTATGGGATGTTTACATTACCTATGGGATGTTTACATTACCGGTAGGGGATATTTACATTACCTGTAGGGGATATTTACATTACCGGTAGGGGATGTTTACATTACCTATGGGATATTTACATTACCTATGAGATATTTACATTACCTATGAGATATTTACATTACCTATGGGATATTTACATTACCTATGAGATATTTACATTACCTATGAGATATTTACATTACCTATGGGATATTTACATTACCTATGAGATATTTACATTACCTATGGGATGTTTACATTACCGGTAGGGGATATTTACATTACCGGTAGGGGATGTTTACATTACCTATGAGATATTTACATTACCGGTAGGGGATATTTACATTACCTATGAGATATTTACATTACCTATGGGATATTTACATTACCTATGAGATATTTACATTACCTATGGGATGTTTACATTACCGGTAGGGGATGTTTACATTACCTATGAGATATTTACATTACCTATGAGATATTTACATTACCTATGGGATATTTACATTACCTATGGGATGTTTACATTACCTATGAGATATTTACATTACCTATGAGATATTTACATTACCTATGGGATATTTACATTACCGGTAGGGGATGTTTACATTACCTATGGGATATTTACATTACCTATGAGATATTTACATTACCTATGAGATATTTACATTACCTATGGGATATTTACATTACCGGTAGGGGATGTTTACATTACCTATGGGATATTTACATTACCTATGAGATGTTTACATTACCTATGGGATATTTACATTACCTATGGGATGTTTACATTACCGGTAGGGGATATTTACATTACCTATGGGATGTTTACATTACCTATGGAATATTTACATTACCTATGGGATATTTACATTACCTATGGGATATTTACATTACCTATGGGATATTTACATTACCGGTAGGGGATATTTACATTACCTATGGGATATTTACATTACCTATGAGATGTTTACATTACCTATGAGATATTTACATTACCGGTAGGGGATGTTTACATTACCTATGGGATATTTACATTACCTATGGGATATTTACATTACCTATGAGATATTTACATTACCTATGAGATATTTACATTACCTATGGGATATTTACATTACCTATGGGATGTTTACATTACATAGGGGATATTTACATTACCTATGGGATATTTACATTACCTATGAGATATTTACATTACCTATGAGATATTTACATTACCGGTAGGGGATGTTTACATTACCTATGGGATATTTACATTACCTATGGGATATTTACATTACCTATGAGATATTTACATTACCTATGAGATATTTACATTACCTATGGGATGTTTACATTACCTATGGGATGTTTACATTACCGGTAGGGGATATTTACATTACCGGTAGGGGATATTTACATTACCGGTAGGGGATGTTTACATTACCTATGGGATGTTTACATTACCTATGAGATATTTACATTACCTATGGGATATTTACATTACCTATGAGATATTTACATTACCTATGAGATATTTACATTACCTATGGGATATTTACATTACCTATGAGATATTTACATTACCTATGAGATATTTACATTACCTATGGGATGTTTACATTACCGGTAGGGGATATTTACATTACCGGTAGGGGATATTTACATTACCGGTAGGGGATGTTTACATTACCTATGGGATGTTTACATTACCTATGAGATATTTACATTACCTATGGGATATTTACATTACCTATGGGATGTTTACATTACCTATGAGATATTTACATTACCTATGGGATATTTACATTACCTATGAGATATTTACATTACCTATGAGATATTTACATTACCTATGGGATATTTACATTACCTATGAGATATTTACATTACCTATGAGATATTTACATTACCTATGGGATATTTACATTACCTATGAGATATTTACATTACCTATGGGATGTTTACATTACCGGTAGGGGATATTTACATTACCGGTAGGGGATGTTTACATTACCTATGGGATATTTACATTACCTATGAGATATTTACATTACCTATGAGATATTTACATTACCTATGGGATGTTTACATTACCTATGGGATGTTTACATTACCGGTAGGGGATATTTACATTACCGGTAGGGGATATTTACATTACCGGTAGGGGATGTTTACATTACCTATGGGATATTTACATTACCTATGAGATATTTACATTACCTATGAGATATTTACATTACCTATGGGATATTTACATTACCTATGAGATATTTACATTACCTATGAGATATTTACATTACCTATGGGATATTTACATTACCTATGAGATATTTACATTACCTATGGGATGTTTACATTACCGGTAGGGGATATTTACATTACCTATGGGATATTTACATTACCTATGAGATATTTACATTACCGGTAGGGGATATTTACATTACCTATGGGATATTTACATTACCTATGAGATATTTACATTACCTATGAGATATTTACATTACCTATGGGATATTTACATTACCTATGAGATATTTACATTACCTATAAGATGTTTACATTACCTATGGGATATTTACATTACCTATGGGATGTTTACATTACCGGTAGGGGATATTTACATTACCTATGGGATGTTTACATTACCTATGGAATATTTACATTACCTATGGGATATTTACATTACCTATGGGATATTTACATTACCTATGGGATATTTACATTACCGGTAGGGGATATTTACATTACCTATGGGATATTTACATTACCTATGAGATGTTTACATTACCTATGAGATATTTACATTACCGGTAGGGGATGTTTACATTACCTATGGGATATTTACATTACCTATGGGATATTTACATTACCTATGAGATATTTACATTACCTATGAGATATTTACATTACCTATGGGATATTTACATTACCTATGGGATGTTTACATTACCTAGGGGATATTTACATTACCTATGGGATATTTACATTACCTATGAGATATTTACATTACCTATGGGATATTTACATTACCTATGGGATGTTTACATTACCGGTAGGGGATATTTACATTACCTATGAGATATTTACATTACCGGTAGGGGATGTTTACATTACCTATGGGATATTTACATTACCTATGAGATATTTACATTACCTATGAGATATTTACATTACCTATGGGATGTTTACATTACCTATGGGATGTTTACATTACCGGTAGGGGATATTTACATTACCGGTAGGGGATATTTACATTACCGGTAGGGGATGTTTACATTACCTATGGGATGTTTACATTACCTATGAGATATTTACATTACCTATGGGATATTTACATTACCTATGAGATATTTACATTACCTATGAGATATTTACATTACCTATGAGATATTTACATTACCTATGGGATGTTTACATTACCTATGGGATATTTACATTACCTATGGGATATTTACATTACCTATGGGATATTTACATTACCGATAGGGGATGTTTACATTACCGGTAGGGGATATTTACATTACCTATGGGATATTTACATTACCTATGAGATGTTTACATTACCTATGAGATATTTACATTACCGGTAGGGGATGTTTACATTACCTATGGGATATTTACATTACCTATGGGATATTTACATTACCTATGAGATATTTACATTACCTATGAGATATTTACATTACCTATGGGATATTTACATTACCTATGGGATGTTTACATTACCTAGGGGATATTTACATTACCTATGGGATATTTACATTACCGGTAGGGGATGTTTACATTACCTATGGGATATTTACATTACCTATGGGATATTTACATTACCTATGAGATATTTACATTACCTATGGGATATTTACATTACCTATGGGATGTTTACATTACCTAGGGGATATTTACATTACCTATGGGATATTTACATTACCTATGAGATATTTACATTACCTATGGGATATTTACATTACCTATGGGATGTTTACATTACCGGTAGGGGATATTTACATTACCGGTAGGGGATATTTACATTACCGGTAGGGGATGTTTACATTACCTATGGGATATTTACATTACCTATGAGATATTTACATTACCTATGAGATATTTACATTACCTATGGGATATTTACATTACCTATGAGATATTTACATTACCTATGAGATATTTACATTACCTATGGGATATTTACATTACCTATGAGATATTTACATTACCTATGGGATGTTTACATTACCGGTAGGGGATATTTACATTACCTATGGGATATTTACATTACCTATGAGATATTTACATTACCGGTAGGGGATATTTACATTACCTATGGGATGTTTACATTACCGGTAGGGGATGTTTACATTACCTATGAGATATTTACATTACCTATGAGATATTTACATTACCTATGGGATATTTACATTACCTATGGGATGTTTACATTACCTATGAGATATTTACATTACCTATGAGATATTTACATTACCTATGGGATATTTACATTACCGGTAGGGGATGTTTACATTACCTATGGGATATTTACATTACCTATGAGATATTTACATTACCTATGAGATATTTACATTACCTATGGGATATTTACATTACCGGTAGGGGATGTTTACATTACCGGTAGGGGATATTTACATTACCTATGGGATATTTACATTACCTATGAGATGTTTACATTACCTATGGGATATTTACATTACCTATGGGATGTTTACATTACCGGTAGGGGATATTTACATTACCTATAGGATATTTACATTACCTATGAGATATTTACATTACCTATGAGATATTTACATTACCTATGAGATATTTACATTACCTATGGGATATTTACATTACCTATGGGATATTTACATTACCTATGAGATATTTACATTACCTATGGGATATTTACATTACCGGTAGGGGATGTTTACATTACCTATGAGATATTTACATTACCTATGAGATGTTTACATTACCTATGAGATATTTACATTACCTATGATATATTTACATTACCTATGAGATATTTACATTACCTATGGGATGTTTACATTACCTATGAGATGTTTACATTACCTATGAGATATTTACATTACCTATGAGATATTTACATTACCTATGAGATGTTTACATTACCTATGGGATATTTACATTACCTATGGGATATTTACATTACCTATGAGATATGTACATTACCTATGAGATGTTTACATTACCTATGAGATATTTACATTACCGGTAGGGGATGTTTACATTACCTATGAGATATTTACATTACCGGTAGGGGATATTTACATTACCTATGAGATATTTACATTACCTATGAGATATTTACATTACCTATGGGATATTTACATTACCTATGAGATATTTACATTACCTATGGGATATTTACATTACCGGTAGGGGATGTTTACATTACCTATGAGATATTTACATTACCGGTAGGGGATGTTTACATTACCTATGAGATATTTACATTACCTATGAGATGTTTACATTACCTATGGGATATTTACATTACCGGTAGGGGATGTTTACATTACCTATGGGATATTTACATTACCTATGGGATGTTTACATTACCTATGAGATATTTACATTACCTATGGGATATTTACATTACCTATGAGATATTTACATTACCGGTAGGGGATGTTTACATTACCTATGAGATATTTACATTACCTATGAGATGTTTACATTACCTATGGGATATTTACATTACCTATGGGATATTTACATTACCTATGAGATATTTACATTACCTATGGGATATTTACATTACCTATGAGATATTTACATTACCTATGAGATATTTACATTACCTATGGGATATTTACATTACCTATGAGATATTTACATTACCTATGGGATGTTTACATTACCGGTAGGGGATATTTACATTACCGGTAGGGGATGTTTACATTACCTATGGGATATTTACATTACCTATGAGATATTTACATTACCTATGAGATATTTACATTACCTATGGGATGTTTACATTACCTATGGGATGTTTACATTACCGGTAGGGGATATTTACATTACCGGTAGGGGATATTTACATTACCGGTAGGGGATGTTTACATTACCTATGGGATATTTACATTACCTATGAGATATTTACATTACCTATGAGATATTTACATTACCTATGGGATATTTACATTACCTATGAGATATTTACATTACCTATGAGATATTTACATTACCTATGGGATATTTACATTACCTATGAGATATTTACATTACCTATGGGATGTTTACATTACCGGTAGGGGATATTTACATTACCTATGGGATATTTACATTACCTATGAGATATTTACATTACCGGTAGGGGATATTTACATTACCTATGGGATATTTACATTACCTATGAGATATTTACATTACCTATGAGATATTTACATTACCTATGGGATATTTACATTACCTATGAGATATTTACATTACCTATAAGATGTTTACATTACCTATGGGATATTTACATTACCTATGGGATGTTTACATTACCGGTAGGGGATATTTACATTACCTATGGGATGTTTACATTACCTATGGAATATTTACATTACCTATGGGATATTTACATTACCTATGGGATATTTACATTACCTATGGGATATTTACATTACCGGTAGGGGATATTTACATTACCTATGGGATATTTACATTACCTATGAGATGTTTACATTACCTATGAGATATTTACATTACCGGTAGGGGATGTTTACATTACCTATGGGATATTTACATTACCTATGGGATATTTACATTACCTATGAGATATTTACATTACCTATGAGATATTTACATTACCTATGGGATATTTACATTACCTATGGGATGTTTACATTACCTAGGGGATATTTACATTACCTATGGGATATTTACATTACCTATGAGATATTTACATTACCTATGGGATATTTACATTACCTATGGGATGTTTACATTACCGGTAGGGGATATTTACATTACCTATGAGATATTTACATTACCGGTAGGGGATGTTTACATTACCTATGGGATATTTACATTACCTATGAGATATTTACATTACCTATGAGATATTTACATTACCTATGGGATGTTTACATTACCTATGGGATGTTTACATTACCGGTAGGGGATATTTACATTACCGGTAGGGGATATTTACATTACCGGTAGGGGATGTTTACATTACCTATGGGATGTTTACATTACCTATGAGATATTTACATTACCTATGGGATATTTACATTACCTATGAGATATTTACATTACCTATGAGATATTTACATTACCTATGAGATATTTACATTACCTATGGGATGTTTACATTACCTATGGGATATTTACATTACCTATGGGATATTTACATTACCTATGGGATATTTACATTACCGATAGGGGATGTTTACATTACCGGTAGGGGATATTTACATTACCTATGGGATATTTACATTACCTATGAGATGTTTACATTACCTATGAGATATTTACATTACCGGTAGGGGATGTTTACATTACCTATGGGATATTTACATTACCTATGGGATATTTACATTACCTATGAGATATTTACATTACCTATGAGATATTTACATTACCTATGGGATATTTACATTACCTATGGGATGTTTACATTACCTAGGGGATATTTACATTACCTATGGGATATTTACATTACCTATGAGATATTTACATTACCTATGAGATATTTACATTACCGGTAGGGGATGTTTACATTACCTATGGGATATTTACATTACCTATGGGATATTTACATTACCTATGAGATATTTACATTACCTATGGGATATTTACATTACCTATGGGATGTTTACATTACCTAGGGGATATTTACATTACCTATGGGATATTTACATTACCTATGAGATATTTACATTACCTATGGGATATTTACATTACCTATGGGATGTTTACATTACCGGTAGGGGATATTTACATTACCGGTAGGGGATATTTACATTACCGGTAGGGGATGTTTACATTACCTATGGGATATTTACATTACCTATGAGATATTTACATTACCTATGAGATATTTACATTACCTATGGGATATTTACATTACCTATGAGATATTTACATTACCTATGAGATATTTACATTACCTATGGGATATTTACATTACCTATGAGATATTTACATTACCTATGGGATGTTTACATTACCGGTAGGGGATATTTACATTACCTATGGGATATTTACATTACCTATGAGATATTTACATTACCGGTAGGGGATATTTACATTACCTATGGGATGTTTACATTACCGGTAGGGGATGTTTACATTACCTATGAGATATTTACATTACCTATGAGATATTTACATTACCTATGGGATATTTACATTACCTATGGGATGTTTACATTACCTATGAGATATTTACATTACCTATGAGATATTTACATTACCTATGGGATATTTACATTACCGGTAGGGGATGTTTACATTACCTATGGGATATTTACATTACCTATGAGATATTTACATTACCTATGAGATATTTACATTACCTATGGGATATTTACATTACCGGTAGGGGATGTTTACATTACCGGTAGGGGATATTTACATTACCTATGGGATATTTACATTACCTATGAGATGTTTACATTACCTATGGGATATTTACATTACCTATGGGATGTTTACATTACCGGTAGGGGATATTTACATTACCTATAGGATATTTACATTACCTATGGGATATTTACATTACCTATGAGATATTTACATTACCTATGAGATATTTACATTACCTATGGGATATTTACATTACCTATGGGATATTTACATTACCTATGAGATATTTACATTACCTATGGGATATTTACATTACCGGTAGGGGATGTTTACATTACCTATGAGATATTTACATTACCTATGAGATGTTTACATTACCTATGAGATATTTACATTACCTATGATATATTTACATTACCTATGAGATATTTACATTACCTATGGGATGTTTACATTACCTATGAGATGTTTACATTACCTATGAGATATTTACATTACCTATGAGATATTTACATTACCTATGAGATGTTTACATTACCTATGGGATATTTACATTACCTATGGGATATTTACATTACCTATGAGATATGTACATTACCTATGAGATGTTTACATTACCTATGAGATATTTACATTACCGGTAGGGGATGTTTACATTACCTATGAGATATTTACATTACCGGTAGGGGATATTTACATTACCTATGAGATATTTACATTACCTATGAGATATTTACATTACCTATGGGATATTTACATTACCTATGAGATATTTACATTACCTATGGGATATTTACATTACCGGTAGGGGATGTTTACATTACCTATGAGATATTTACATTACCGGTAGGGGATGTTTACATTACCTATGAGATATTTACATTACCTATGAGATGTTTACATTACCTATGGGATATTTACATTACCGGTAGGGGATGTTTACATTACCTATGGGATATTTACATTACCTATGGGATGTTTACATTACCTATGAGATATTTACATTACCTATGGGATATTTACATTACCTATGAGATATTTACATTACCGGTAGGGGATGTTTACATTACCTATGAGATATTTACATTACCTATGAGATGTTTACATTACCTATGGGATATTTACATTACCTATGGGATATTTACATTACCTATGAGATATTTACATTACCGGTAGGGGATATTTACATTACCGGTAGGGGATGTTTACATTACCGGTAGGGGATGTTTACATTACCTATGGGATGTTTACATTACCTATGGGATGTTTACATTACCTATGAGATATTTACATTACCTATGGGATGTTTACATTACCTATGGGATGTTTACATTACCTATGGGATATTTACATTACCGGTAGGGGATGTTTACATTACCTATGGGATGTTTACATTACCTATGGGATGTTTACATTACCTATGGGATGTTTACATTACCTATGGGATATTTACATTACCTATGGGATGTTTACATTACCTATGGGATATTTACATTACCTATGGGATATTTACATTACCTATGGGATATTTACATTACCTATGGGATGTTTACATTACCTATGAGATATTTACATTACCTATGAGATTTTTACATTACCTATGAGATATTTACATTACCTATTGGATATTTACATTACCGGTAGGGGATGTTTACATTACCTATGGGATATTTACATTACCTATGAGATATTTACATTACCTATGGGATGTTTACATTACCTATGAGATATTTACATTACCTATGGGATGTTTACATTACCTATGAGATATTTACATTACCGGTAGGGGATATTTACATTACCGGTAGGGGATGTTTACATTACCGGTAGGGGATGTTTACATTACCTATGGGATGTTTACATTACCTATGGGATGTTTACATTACCTATGAGATATTTACATTACCTATGGGATGTTTACATTACCTATGGGATGTTTACATTACCTATGGGATATTTACATTACCGGTAGGGGATGTTTACATTACCTATGGGATGTTTACATTACCTATGGGATGTTTACATTACCTATGGGATGTTTACATTACCTATGGGATATTTACATTACCTATGGGATGTTTACATTACCTATGGGATATTTACATTACCTATGAGATATTTACATTAACTATGGGATATTTACATTACCGGTAGGGGATGTTTACATTACCTATGAGATATTTACATTACCGGTAGGGGATATTTACATTACCTATGGGATGTTTACATTACCTATGAGATGTTTACATTACCTATGAGATATTTACATTACCTATGAGATGTTTACATTACCTATGGGATATTTACATTACCGGTAGGGGATATTTACATTACCTATGAGATATTTACATTACCGGTAGGGGATATTTACATTACCTATGAGATATTTACATTACCTATGAGATATTTACATTACCTATGAGATATTTACATTACCTATGGGATATTTACATTACCGGTAGGGGATGTTTACATTACCTATGAGATATTTACATTACCTATGGGATGTTTACATTACCGGTAGGGGATATTTACATTACCTATGGGATATTTACATTACCTATGAGATATTTACATTACCTATGGGATATTTACATTACCTATGAGATATTTACATTACCTATGAGATGTTTACATTACCTATGAGATATTTACATTACCTATGGCATATTTACATTACCTATGAGATATTTACATTACCTATGAGATATTTACATTACCTATGGGATATTTACATTACCTATGAGATATTTACATTACCTATGGGATATTTACATTACCTATGAGATATTTACATTACCTATGAGATATTTACATTACCTATGGGATATTTACATTACCTATGAGATATTTACATTACCTATGGGATATTTACATTACCTATGGGATATTTACATTACCTATGGGATATTTACATTACCTATGAGATATTTACATTACCGGTAGGGGATATTTACATTACCTATGGGATGTTTACATTACCGGTAGGGGATATTTACATTACCTATGGGATATTTACATTACCTATGGGATATTTACATTACCTATGGGATATTTACATTACCTATGAGATGTTTACATTACCTATGAGATATTTACATTACCGGTAGGGGATATTTACATTACCTATGGGATATTTACATTACCTATGAGATATTTACATTACCTATGGGATATTTACATTACCTATGAGGTATTTACATTACCTATGAGATATTTACATTACCTATGGGATATTTACATAACCTATGAGATATTTACATTACCTATGGGATATTTACATTACCTATGGGATATTTACATTACCTATGGGATATTTACATTACCTATGAGATGTTTACATTACCGGTAGGGGATATTTACATTACCGGTAGGGGATGTTTACATTACCTATGAGATATTTACATTACCTATGGGATATTTACATTACCTATGAGATGTTTACATTACCTATGGGATATTTACATTACCTATGGGATGTTTACATTACCTATGAGATATTTACATTACCTATGGGATATTTACATTACCGGTAGGGGATATTTACATTACCTATGGGATATTTACATTACCTATGGGATATTTACATTACCTATGAGATGTTTACATTACCTATGAGATATTTACATTACCGGTAGGGGATGTTTACATTACCTATGAGATATTTACATTACCTATGGGATGTTTACATTACCTATGAGATATTTACATTACCTATGGGATATTTACATTACCTATGAGATATTTACATTACCTATGAGATGTTTACATTACCTATGAGATATTTACATTACCGGTAGGGGATATTTACATTACCTATGAGATATTTACATTACCTATGGGATGTTTACATTACCTATGGGATGTTTACATTACCTATGGGATATTTACATTACCTATGAGATATTTACATTACCTATGAGATATTTACATTACCTATGGGATATTTACATTACCGGTAGGGGATGTTTACATTACCTATGAGATATTTACATTACCTATGAGATATTTACATTACCTATGGGATATTTACATTACCTATGAGATGTTTACATTACCGGTAGGGGATATTTACATTACCTATGGGATATTTACATTACCGGTAGGGGATGTTTACATTACCTATGAGATATTTACATTACCTATGGGATATTTACATTACCTATGAGATATTTACATTACCGGTAGGGGATATTTACATTACCTATGAGATATTTACATTACCTATGGGATATTTACATTACCTATGAGATATTTACATTACCTATGAGATATTTACATTACCTATGAGATATTTACATTACCTATGGGATATTTACATTACCTATGAGATATTTACATTACCTATGGGATATTTACATTACCTATGAGATATTTACATTACCGGTAGGGGATGTTTACATTACCTATGAGATATTTACATTACCTATGGGATATTTACATTACCTAAGAGATATTTACATTACCTATGAGATGTTTACATTACCTATGAGATATTTACATTACCGGTAGGGGATGTTTACATTACCGGTAGGGGATGTTTACATTACCTATGAGATATTTACATTACCTATGGGATATTTACATTACCTATGAGATATTTACATTACCGGTAGGGGATATTTACATTACCTATGGGATGTTTACATTACCTATGGGATATTTACATTACCTATGGGATGTTTACATTACCGGTAGGGGATATTTACATTACCTATGGGATATTTACATTACCTATGAGATATTTACATTACCGGTAGGGGATATTTACATTACCTATGGGATGTTTACATTACCGGTAGGGGATATTTACATTACCTATGAGATATTTACATTACCGGTAGGGGATGTTTACATTACCTATGAGATATTTACATTACCTATGGGATATTTACATTACCTATGAGATATTTACATTACCGGTAGGGGATATTTACATTACCTATGGGATGTTTACATTACCGGTAGGGGATATTTACATTACCTATGGGATATTTACATTACCTATGAGATATTTACATTACCTATGAGATATTTACATTACCGGTAGGGGATATTTACATTACCTATGGGATATTTACATTACCTATGAGATGTTTACATTACCTATGGGATATTTACATTACCTATGGGATATTTACATTACCTATGAGATATTTACATTACCTATGAGATGTTTACATTACCTATGGGATGTTTACATTACCGGTAGGGGATATTTACATTACCTATGGGATGTTTACATTACCTATGGGATATTTACATTACCTATGGGATATTTACATTACCTATGAGATATTTACATTACCTATGAGATGTTTACATTACCTATGAGATATTTACATTACCTATGGGATATTTACATTACCTATGGGATGTTTACATTACCTATGGGATATTTACATTACCTATGAGATATTTACATTACCTATGAGATATTTACATTACCGGTAGGGGATATTTACATTACCTATGAGATGTTTACATTACCTATGGGATATTTACATTACCTATGAGATGTTTACATTACCTATGGGATATTTACATTACCGGTAGGGGATATTTACATTAACTATGGGATATTTACATTACCTATGGGATATTTACATTACCTATGGGATGTTTACATTACCTATGGGATATTTACATTACCTATGAGATATTTACATTACCTATGAGATATTTACATTACCTATGGGATATTTACATTACCTATGAGATATTTACATTACCGGTAGGGGATATTTACATTACCTATGGGATGTTTACATTACCGGTAGGGGATATTTACATTACCTATGGGATGTTTACATTACCTATGGGATATTTACATTACCTATGGGATATTTACATTACCTATGAGATATTTACATTACCTATGAGATGTTTACATTACCTATGAGATATTTACATTACCTATGGGATATTTACATTACCGGTAGGGGATATATACATTACCTATGGGATATTTACATTACCTATGAGATATTTACATTACCTATGGGATATTTACATTACCTATGAGATATTTACATTACCTATGAGATATTTACATTACCTATGGGATATTTACATTACCTATGAGATATTTACATTACCTATGGGATATTTACATTACCTATGGGATATTTACATTACCTATGGGATATTTACATTACCTATGAGATGTTTACATTACCGGTAGGGGATATTTACATTACCTATGAGATATTTACATTACCGGTAGGGGATATTTACATTACCTATGGGATATTTACATTACCTATGGGATATTTACATTACCTATGAGATATTTACATTACCTATGAGATGTTTACATTACCTATGGGATGTTTACATTACCGGTAGGGGATATTTACATTACCTATGGGATATTTACATTACCTATGGGATATTTACATTACCTATGAGATGTTTACATTACCTATGAGATATTTACATTACCGGTAGGGGATATAATTATTACCTATGGGATATTTACATTACCTATGGGATATTTACATTACCTATGGGATGTTTACATTACCTATGGGATATTTACATTACCTATGAGATATTTACATTACCTATGAGATATTTACATTACCTATGGGATATTTACATTACCTATGAGATATTTACATTACCGGTAGGGGATGTTTACATTACCTATGAGATGTTTACATTACCTATGGGATGTTTACATTACCTATGGGATATTTACATTACCTATGGGATGTTTACATTACCTATGAGATATTTACATTACCTATGAGATATTTACATTACCTATGGGATGTTTACATTACCGGTAGGGGATATTTACATTACCTATGGGATATTTACATTACCTATGAGATGTTTACATTACCTATGAGATATTTACATTACCGGTAGGGGATATTTACATTACCTATGAGATGTTTACATTACCTATGGGATATTTACATTACCTATGGGATGTTTACATTACCGGTAGGGGATATTTACATTACCTATGAGATGTTTACATTACCTATGGGATATTTACATTACCTAGGGGATATTTACATTACCGGTAGGGGATGTTTACATTACCTATGAGATATTTACATTACCTATGGGATATTTACATTACCTATGAGATATTTACATTACCGGTAGGGGATGTTTACATTACCTATGGGATGTTTACATTACCGGTAGGGGATATTTACATTACCTATGGGATATTTACATTACCTATGAGATGTTTACATTACCTATGAGATATTTACATTACCGGTAGGGGATATTTACATTACCTATGAGATGTTTACATTACCTATGGGATATTTACATTACCTATGGGATGTTTACATTACCGGTAGGGGATATTTACATTACCTATGAGATATTTACATTACCGGTAGGGGATGTTTACATTACCTATGAGATATTTACATTACCTATGGGATGTTTACATTACCGGTAGGGGATATTTACATTACCTATGGGATATTTACATTACCTATGGGATATTTACATTACCTATGGGATATTTACATTACCTATGAGATGTTTACATTACCTATGAGATATTTACATTACCGGTAGGGGATATTTACATTACCTATGGGATATTTACATTACCTATGAGATATTTACATTACCTATGGGATATTTACATTACCTATGAGGTATTTACATTACCTATGAGATATTTACATTACCTATGGGATATTTACATAACCTATGAGATATTTACATTACCTATGGGATATTTACATTACCTATGGGATATTTACATTACCTATGGGATATTTACATTACCTATGAGATGTTTACATTACCGGTAGGGGATATTTACATTACCGGTAGGGGATGTTTACATTACCTATGAGATATTTACATTACCTATGGGATATTTACATTACCTATGAGATGTTTACATTACCTATGGGATATTTACATTACCTATGGGATGTTTACATTACCTATGAGATATTTACATTACCTATGGGATATTTACATTACCGGTAGGGGATATTTACATTACCTATGGGATATTTACATTACCTATGGGATATTTACATTACCTATGAGATGTTTACATTACCTATGAGATATTTACATTACCGGTAGGGGATGTTTACATTACCTATGAGATATTTACATTACCTATGGGATGTTTACATTACCTATGAGATATTTACATTACCTATGGGATATTTACATTACCTATGAGATATTTACATTACCTATGAGATGTTTACATTACCTATGAGATATTTACATTACCGGTAGGGGATATTTACATTACCTATGAGATATTTACATTACCTATGGGATGTTTACATTACCTATGGGATGTTTACATTACCTATGGGATATTTACATTACCTATGAGATATTTACATTACCTATGAGATATTTACATTACCTATGGGATATTTACATTACCGGTAGGGGATGTTTACATTACCTATGAGATATTTACATTACCTATGAGATATTTACATTACCTATGGGATATTTACATTACCTATGAGATGTTTACATTACCGGTAGGGGATATTTACATTACCTATGGGATATTTACATTACCGGTAGGGGATGTTTACATTACCTATGAGATATTTACATTACCTATGGGATATTTACATTACCTATGAGATATTTACATTACCGGTAGGGGATATTTACATTACCTATGAGATATTTACATTACCTATGGGATATTTACATTACCTATGGGATATTTACATTACCTATGGGATATTTACATTACCTATGAGATGTTTACATTACCTATGAGATATTTACATTACCGGTAGGGGATGTTTACATTACCTATGAGATATTTACATTACCTATGGGATGTTTACATTACCTATGAGATATTTACATTACCTATGGGATATTTACATTACCTATGAGATATTTACATTACCTATGAGATATTTACATTACCGGTAGGGGATATTTACATTACCTATGAGATATTTACATTACCTATGGGATGTTTACATTACCTATGGGATGTTTACATTACCTATGGGATATTTACATTACCTATGAGATATTTACATTACCTATGAGATATTTACATTACCTATGGGATATTTACATTACCGGTAGGGGATGTTTACATTACCTATGAGATATTTACATTACCTATGAGATATTTACATTACCTATGGGATATTTACATTACCTATGAGATGTTTACATTACCGGTAGGGGATATTTACATTACCTATGGGATATTTACATTACCGGTAGGGGATGTTTACATTACCTATGAGATATTTACATTACCTATGGGATATTTACATTACCTATGAGATATTTACATTACCGGTAGGGGATATTTACATTACCTATGAGATGTTTACATTACCTATGAGATATTTACATTACCTATGAGATGTTTACATTACCTATGAGATATTTACATTACCGGTAGGGGATATTTACATTACCTATGAGATATTTACATTACCTATGGGATGTTTACATTACCTATGGGATGTTTACATTACCTATGGGATATTTACATTACCTATGAGATATTTACATTACCTATGAGATATTTACATTACCTATGGGATATTTACATTACCGGTAGGGGATGTTTACATTACCTATGAGATATTTACATTACCTATGAGATATTTACATTACCTATGGGATATTTACATTACCTATGAGATGTTTACATTACCGGTAGGGGATATTTACATTACCTATGGGATATTTACATTACCGGTAGGGGATGTTTACATTACCTATGAGATATTTACATTACCTATGGGATATTTACATTACCTATGAGATATTTACATTACCGGTAGGGGATATTTACATTACCTATGAGATATTTACATTACCTATGGGATGTTTACATTACCTATGGGATATTTACATTACCTATGAGATATTTACATTACCTATGAGATATTTACATTACCTATGGGATATTTACATTACCGGTAGGGGATGTTTACATTACCTATGAGATATTTACATTACCTATGAGATATTTACATTACCTATGGGATATTTACATTACCTATGAGATGTTTACATTACCGGTAGGGGATATTTACATTACCTATGGGATATTTACATTACCGGTAGGGGATGTTTACATTACCTATGAGATATTTACATTACCTATGGGATATTTACATTACCTATGGGATATTTACATTACCGGTAGGGGATATTTACATTACCTATGAGATATTTACATTACCGGTAGGGGATATTTACATTACCTATGGGATATTTACATTACCTATGAGATATTTACATTACCTATGGGATGTTTACATTACCTATGGGATATTTACATTACCTATGAGATGTTTACATTACCTATGAGATATTTACATTACCTATGAGATATTTACATTACCTATGGGATATTTACATTACCTATGAGATATTTACATTACCGGTAGGGGATATTTACATTACCTATGGGATGTTTACATTACCGGTAGGGGATATTTACATTACCTATGGGATATTTACATTACCTATGGGATATTTACATTACCTATGAGATGTTTACATTACCTATGAGATATTTACATTACCGGTAGGGGATGTTTACATTACCTATGAGATATTTACATTACCTATGGGATATTTACATTACCTAAGAGATATTTACATTACCTATGAGATGTTTACATTACCTATGAGATATTTACATTACCGGTAGGGGATATTTACATTACCTATGGGATGTTTACATTACCGGTAGGGGATGTTTACATTACCTATGGGATATTTACATTACCTATGAGATGTTTACATTACCTATGAGATATTTACATTACCTATGAGATATTTACATTACCTATGAGATATTTACATTACCTATGAGATATTTACATTACCGGTAGGGGATGTTTACATTACCTATGAGATATTTACATTACCTATGGGATATTTACATTACCTATGAGATATTTACATTACCGGTAGGGGATATTTACATTACCTATGGGATGTTTACATTACCGGTAGGGGATATTTACATTACCTATGGGATATTTACATTACCTATGAGATGTTTACATTACCTATGAGATATTTACATTACCGGTAGGGGATATTTACATTACCTATGAGATGTTTACATTACCTATGGGATATTTACATTACCTATGGGATGTTTACATTACCGGTAGGGGATATTTACATTACCTATGGGATATTTACATTACCTATGAGATGTTTACATTACCTATGAGATATTTACATTACCGGTAGGGGATATTTACATTACCTATGAGATGTTTACATTACCTATGGGATATTTACATTACCTATGGGATGTTTACATTACCGGTAGGGGATATTTACATTACCTATGAGATATTTACATTACCGGTAGGGGATGTTTACATTACCTATGGGATATTTACATTACCGGTAGGGGATATTTACATTACCTATGAGATGTTTACATTACCTATGAGATATTTACATTACCTATGAGATATTTACATTACCTATGAGATATTTACATTACCTATGAGATATTTACATTACCGGTAGGGGATATTTACATTACCTATGGGATATTTACATTACCGGTAGGGGATGTTTACATTACCTATGGGATATTTACATTACCTATGAGATGTTTACATTACCTATGAGATATTTACATTACCTATGGGATATTTACATTACCTATGGGATGTTTACATTACCGGTAGGGGATATTTACATTACCTATGGGATGTTTACATTACCTATGGGATATTTACATTACCTATGGGATATTTACATTACCTATGAGATATTTACATTACCTATGAGATGTTTACATTACCTATGAGATATTTACATTACCTATGAGATATTTACATTACCTATGGGATATTTACATTACCTATGAGATATTTACATTACCTATGGGATATTTACATTACCTATGGGATATTTACATTACCTATGGGATATTTACATTACCTATGAGATGTTTACATTACCGGTAGGGGATGTTTACATTACCTATGAGATATTTACATTACCTATGGGATGTTTACATTACCTATGGGATATTTACATTACCTATGAGATATTTACATTACCTATGGGATATTTACATTACCTATGAGATATTTACATTACCTATGAGATATTTACATTACCTATGGGATATTTACATTACCTATGAGATATTTACATTACCTATGAGATATTTACATTACCGGTAGGGGATATTTACATTACCTATGAGATATTTACATTACCTATGGGATGTTTACATTACCTATGGGATGTTTACATTACCTATGGGATATTTACATTACCTATGAGATATTTACATTACCTATGAGATATTTACATTACCTATGGGATATTTACATTACCGGTAGGGGATGTTTACATTACCTATGAGATATTTACATTACCTATGAGATATTTACATTACCTATGGGATATTTACATTACCTATGAGATGTTTACATTACCGGTAGGGGATATTTACATTACCTATGGGATATTTACATTACCGGTAGGGGATGTTTACATTACCTATGAGATATTTACATTACCTATGGGATATTTACATTACCTATGAGATATTTACATTACCGGTAGGGGATATTTACATTACCTATGAGATGTTTACATTACCTATGAGATATTTACATTACCTATGAGATGTTTACATTACCTATGAGATATTTACATTACCGGTAGGGGATATTTACATTACCTATGAGATATTTACATTACCTATGGGATGTTTACATTACCTATGGGATGTTTACATTACCTATGGGATATTTACATTACCTATGAGATATTTACATTACCTATGAGATATTTACATTACCTATGGGATATTTACATTACCGGTAGGGGATGTTTACATTACCTATGAGATATTTACATTACCTATGAGATATTTACATTACCTATGGGATATTTACATTACCTATGAGATGTTTACATTACCGGTAGGGGATATTTACATTACCTATGGGATATTTACATTACCGGTAGGGGATGTTTACATTACCTATGAGATATTTACATTACCTATGGGATATTTACATTACCTATGAGATATTTACATTACCGGTAGGGGATATTTACATTACCTATGAGATATTTACATTACCTATGGGATGTTTACATTACCTATGGGATATTTACATTACCTATGAGATATTTACATTACCTATGAGATATTTACATTACCTATGGGATATTTACATTACCGGTAGGGGATGTTTACATTACCTATGAGATATTTACATTACCTATGAGATATTTACATTACCTATGGGATATTTACATTACCTATGAGATGTTTACATTACCGGTAGGGGATATTTACATTACCTATGGGATATTTACATTACCGGTAGGGGATGTTTACATTACCTATGAGATATTTACATTACCTATGGGATATTTACATTACCTATGGGATATTTACATTACCGGTAGGGGATATTTACATTACCTATGAGATATTTACATTACCGGTAGGGGATATTTACATTACCTATGGGATATTTACATTACCTATGAGATATTTACATTACCTATGGGATGTTTACATTACCTATGGGATATTTACATTACCTATGAGATGTTTACATTACCTATGAGATATTTACATTACCTATGAGATATTTACATTACCTATGGGATATTTACATTACCTATGAGATATTTACATTACCGGTAGGGGATATTTACATTACCTATGGGATGTTTACATTACCGGTAGGGGATATTTACATTACCTATGGGATATTTACATTACCTATGGGATATTTACATTACCTATGAGATGTTTACATTACCTATGAGATATTTACATTACCGGTAGGGGATGTTTACATTACCTATGAGATATTTACATTACCTATGGGATATTTACATTACCTAAGAGATATTTACATTACCTATGAGATGTTTACATTACCTATGAGATATTTACATTACCGGTAGGGGATATTTACATTACCTATGGGATGTTTACATTACCGGTAGGGGATGTTTACATTACCTATGGGATATTTACATTACCTATGAGATGTTTACATTACCTATGAGATATTTACATTACCTATGAGATATTTACATTACCTATGAGATATTTACATTACCTATGAGATATTTACATTACCGGTAGGGGATGTTTACATTACCTATGAGATATTTACATTACCTATGGGATATTTACATTACCTATGAGATATTTACATTACCGGTAGGGGATATTTACATTACCTATGGGATGTTTACATTACCGGTAGGGGATATTTACATTACCTATGGGATATTTACATTACCTATGAGATGTTTACATTACCTATGAGATATTTACATTACCGGTAGGGGATATTTACATTACCTATGAGATGTTTACATTACCTATGGGATATTTACATTACCTATGGGATGTTTACATTACCGGTAGGGGATATTTACATTACCTATGGGATATTTACATTACCTATGAGATGTTTACATTACCTATGAGATATTTACATTACCGGTAGGGGATATTTACATTACCTATGAGATGTTTACATTACCTATGGGATATTTACATTACCTATGGGATGTTTACATTACCGGTAGGGGATATTTACATTACCTATGAGATATTTACATTACCGGTAGGGGATGTTTACATTACCTATGGGATATTTACATTACCGGTAGGGGATATTTACATTACCTATGAGATGTTTACATTACCTATGAGATATTTACATTACCTATGAGATATTTACATTACCTATGAGATATTTACATTACCTATGAGATATTTACATTACCGGTAGGGGATATTTACATTACCTATGGGATATTTACATTACCGGTAGGGGATGTTTACATTACCTATGGGATATTTACATTACCTATGAGATGTTTACATTACCTATGAGATATTTACATTACCTATGGGATATTTACATTACCTATGGGATGTTTACATTACCGGTAGGGGATATTTACATTACCTATGGGATGTTTACATTACCTATGGGATATTTACATTACCTATGGGATATTTACATTACCTATGAGATATTTACATTACCTATGAGATGTTTACATTACCTATGAGATATTTACATTACCTATGAGATATTTACATTACCTATGGGATATTTACATTACCTATGAGATATTTACATTACCTATGGGATATTTACATTACCTATGGGATATTTACATTACCTATGGGATATTTACATTACCTATGAGATGTTTACATTACCGGTAGGGGATGTTTACATTACCTATGAGATATTTACATTACCTATGGGATGTTTACATTACCTATGGGATATTTACATTACCTATGAGATATTTACATTACCTATGGGATATTTACATTACCTATGAGATATTTACATTACCTATGAGATATTTACATTACCTATGGGATGTTTACATTACCTATGAGATATTTACATTACCTATGAGATATTTACATTACCTATGAGATATTTACATTACCGGTAGGGGATGTTTACATTACCTATGATATATTTACATTACCTATGAGATGTTTACATTACCTATGGGATATTTACATTACCGGTAGGGGATATTTACATTACCTATGGGATGTTTACATTACCGGTAGGGGATATTTACATTACCTATGGGATATTTACATTACCTATGGGATATTTACATTACCTATGAGATGTTTACATTACCGGTAGGGGATATTTACATTACCTATGGGATGTTTACATTACCTATGAGATGTTTACATTACCTATGAGATATTTACATTACCTATGAGATATTTACATTACCTATGAGATATTTACATTACCTATGAGATGTTTACATTACCTATGAGATATTTACATTACCGGTAGGGGATATTTACATTACCTATGGGATATTTACATTACCTATGGGATATTTACATTACCTATGGGATGTTTACATTACCTATGGGATATTTACATTACCTATGAGATATTTACATTACCTATGAGATATTTACATTACCTATGGGATATTTACATTACCTATGGGATGTTTACATTACCGGTAGGGGATATTTACATTACCTATGGGATGTTTACATTACCTATGAGATATTTACATTACCTATGAGATATTTACATTACCTATGGGATGTTTACATTACCGGTAGGGGATATTTACATTACCTATGGGATATTTACATTACCTATGAGATGTTTACATTACCTATGAGATATTTACATTACCGGTAGGGGATATTTACATTACCTATGAGATGTTTACATTACCTATGGGATATTTACATTACCTATGGGATGTTTACATTACCGGTAGGGGATATTTACATTACCTATGAGATGTTTACATTACCTATGGGATATTTACATTACCTAGGGGATATTTACATTACCGGTAGGGGATGTTTACATTACCTATGAGATATTTACATTACCTATGGGATATTTACATTACCTATGAGATATTTACATTACCGGTAGGGGATGTTTACATTACCTATGGGATGTTTACATTACCGGTAGGGGATATTTACATTACCTATGGGATATTTACATTACCTATGAGATGTTTACATTACCTATGAGATATTTACATTACCGGTAGGGGATATTTACATTACCGGTAGGGGATGTTTACATTACCTATGGGATGTTTACATTACCGGTAGGGGATATTTACATTACCTATGGGATGTTTACATTACCGGTAGGGGATATTTACATTACCTATGGGATGTTTACATTACCTATGGGATATTTACATTACCTATGGGATATTTACATTACCTATGAGATATTTACATTACCTATGAGATATTTACATTACCGGTAGGGGATATTTACATTACCTATGGGATATTTACATTACCTATGAGATATTTACATTACCTATGGGATATTTACATTACCTATGAGATATTTACATTACCTATGAGATATTTACATTACCTATGGGATATTTACATAACCTATGAGATATTTACATTACCTATGGGATATTTACATTACCTATTAGATATTTACATTACCGGTAGGGGATATTTACATTACCTATGGGATGTTTACATTACCTATGGGATATTTACATTACCTATGGGATATTTACATTACCTATGAGATATTTACATTACCTATGAGATGTTTACATTACCTATGAGATATTTACATTACCGGTAGGGGATATTTACATTACCTATGGGATATTTACATTACCTATGAGATATTTACATTACCTATGGGATATTTACATTACCTATGAGATATTTACATTACCTATGAGATATTTACATTACCTATGGGATATTTACATAACCTATGAGATATTTACATTACCTATGGGATATTTACATTACCTATGAGATATTTACATTACCTATGGGATATTTACATTACCTATGAGATATTTACATTACCTATGAGATATTTACATTACCTATGGGATATTTACATAACCTATGAGATATTTACATTACCTATGGGATATTTACATTACCTATTAGATATTTACATTACCGGTAGGGGATATATACATTACATATGGGATATTTACATTACCTATGGGATATTTACATTACCTATGAGATATTTACATTACCTATGAGATGTTTACATTACCTATGGGATGTTTACATTACCGGTAGGGGATATTTACATTACCTATGAGATATTTACATTACCTATTAGATATTTACATTACCTATGAGATGTTTACATTACCTATGAGATATTTACATTACCTATGGGATATTTACATAACCTATGAGATATTTACATTACCTATGGGATATTTACATTACCTATGGGATATTTACATTACCTATGGGATATTTACATTACCTATGGGATATTTACATTACCTATGGGATATTTACATTACCTATGGGATATTTACATTACCTATGAGATGTTTACATTACCGGTAGGGGATGTTTACATTACCTATGGGATGTTTACATTACCTATGGGATATTTACATTACCTATGGGATGTTTACATTACCTATGAGATATTTACATTACCGGTAGGGGATGTTTACATTACCGGTAGGGGATGTTTACATTACCTATGAGATATTTACATTACCTATGAGATATTTACATTACCTATGAGATATTTACATTACCGGTAGGGGATATTTACATTACCTATGAGATATTTACATTACCTATGGGATATTTACATTACCTATGAGATGTTTACATTACCTATGAGATATTTACATTACCGGTAGGGGATGTTTACATTACCGGTAGGGGATGTTTACATTACCTATGAGATATTTACATTACCTATGAGATATTTACATTACCTATGAGATATTTACATTACCGGTAGGGGATATTTACATTACCTATGAGATATTTACATTACCTATGGGATATTTACATTACCTATGAGATGTTTACATTACCTATGAGATATTTACATTACCTATGAGATGTTTACATTACCTATGAGATATTTACATTACCTATGGGATATTTACATTACCGGTAGGGGATATTTACATTACCTATGAGATATTTACATTACCGGTAGGGGATATTTACATTACCTATAGGATATTTACATTACCTATGGGATATTTACATTACCTATGAGATGTTTACATTACCTATGAGATATTTACATTACCTATGAGATGTTTACATTACCTATGAGATATTTACATTACCTATGGGATATTTACATTACCTATGGGATATTTACATTACCTATGAGATATTTACATTACCGGTAGGGGATATTTACATTACCTATGGGATGTTTACATTACCGGTAGGGGATGTTTACATTACCTATGGGATATTTACATTACCTATGGGATGTTTACATTACCTATGAGATATTTACATTACCTATGGGATGTTTACATTACCTATGAGATATTTACATTACCGGTAGGGGATGTTTACATTACCTATGAGATATTTACATTACCTATGAGATATTTACATTACCTATGGGATATTTACATTACCGGTAGGGGATATTTACATTACCTATGAGATATTTACATTACCTATGAGATGTTTACATTACCTATGAGATATTTACATTACCTATGGGATATTTACATTACCTATGGGATATTTACATTACCTATGAGATATTTACATTACCGGTAGGGGATGTTTACATTACCTATGAGATATTTACATTACCTATGGGATATTTACATTACCTATGAGATATTTACATTACCGGTAGGGGATATTTACATTACCGGTAGGGGATATTTACATTACCTATGGGATGTTTACATTACCTATGGGATATTTACATTACCTATGGGATGTTTACATTACCGGTAGGGGATATTTACATTACCTATGGGATATTTACATTACCTATGGGATATTTACATTACCTATGAGATGTTTACATTACCTATGAGATATTTACATTACCTATGGGATATTTACATTACCTATGAGATGTTTACATTACCGGTAGGGGATATTTACATTACCTATGAGATATTTACATTACCTATGGGATATTTACATTACCTATGAGATATTTACATTACCTATGAGATATTTACATTACCTATGAGATATTTACATTACCTATGAGATATTTACATTACCTATGAGATATTTACATTACCTATGAGATATTTACATTACCGGTAGGGGATGTTTACATTACCTATGGGATATTTACATTACCTATGGGATATTTACATTACCGGTAGGGGATGTTTACATTACCTATGAGATATTTACATTACCGGTAGGGGATATTTACATTACCTATGAGATATTTACATTACCTATGAGATATTTACATTACCTATGGGATATTTACATTACCTATGAGATATTTACATTACCTATGGGATATTTACATTACCTATGAGATATTTACATTACCTATGAGATATTTACATTACCTATGGGATATTTACATAACCTATGAGATATTTACATTACCTATGGGATATTTACATTACCTATGGGATATTTACATAACCTATGAGATATTTACATTACCTATGGGATATTTACATTACCTATGGGATATTTACATTACCTATGGGATATTTACATTACCTATGAGATATTTACATTACCTATGAGATATTTACATTACCTATGATATATTTACATTACCTATGGGATATTTACATTACCTATGAGATGTTTACATTACCTATGGGATGTTTACATTACCTATGAGATGTTTACATTACCGGTAGGGGATATTTACATTACCTATGGGATATTTACATTACCTATGAGATATTTACATTACCGGTAGGGGATGTTTACATTACCTATGAGATATTTACATTACCTATGGGATATTTACATTACCTATGAGATATTTACATTACCTATGAGATATTTACATTACCTATGGGATATTTACATTACCTATGAGATGTTTACATTACCTATGGGATATTTACATTACCTATGGGATATTTACATTACCGGTAGGGGATGTTTACATTACCTATGGGATGTTTACATTACCTATGGGATGTTTATATTACCTATGGGATGTTTATATTACCTATGGGATATTTACATTACCTATGGGATGTTTACATTACCTATGAGATATTTACATTACCTATGGGATATTTACATTACCGGTAGGGGATGTTTACATTACCTATGGGATGTTTACATTACCTATGGGATGTTTACATTACCTATGGGATGTTTACATTACCTATGGGATATTTACATTACCTATGGGATATTTACATTACCGGTAGGGGATGTTTACATTACCTATGGGATATTTACATTACCGGTAGGGGATGTTTACATTACCTATGGGATATTTACATTACCTATGAGATATTTACATTACCTATGAGATATTTACATTACCTATGGGATATTTACATTACCGGTAGGGGATATTTACATTACCTATGAGATGTTTACATTATCGGTAGGGGATGTTTACATTACCTATGAGATATTTACATTACCTATGGGATGTTTACATTAACTATGAGATATTTACATTACCTATGGGATATTTACATTACCTATGGGATATTTACATTACCTATGAGATATTTACATTACCGGTAGGGGATGTTTACATTACCTATGGGATGTTTACATTACCTATGGGATGTTTATATTACCTATGGGATGTTTATATTACCTATGGGATATTTACATTACCTATGGGATGTTTACATTACCTATGAGATATTTACATTACCTATGGGATATTTACATTACCGGTAGGGGATGTTTACATTACCTATGGGATGTTTACATTACCTATGGGATGTTTACATTACCTATGGGATGTTTACATTACCTATGGGATATTTACATTACCTATGGGATATTTACATTACCGGTAGGGGATGTTTACATTACTTATGGGATATTTACATTACCGGTAGGGGATGTTTACATTACCTATGGGATATTTACATTACCTATGAGATATTTACATTACCTATGAGATATTTACATTACCTATGGGATATTTACATTACCGGTAGGGGATGTTTACATTACCTATGAGATATTTACATTACCGGTAGGGGATGTTTACATTACCTATGAGATATTTACATTACCTATGAGATGTTTACATTACCTATGAGATATTTACATTACCGGTAGGGGATATTTACATTACCTATGAGATATTTACATTACCTATGATATATTTACATTACCTATGGGATATTTACATTACCGGTAGGGGATGTTTACATTACCTATGGGATGTTTACATTACCTATGGGATGTTTACATTACCTATGGGATGTTTACATTACCTATGGGATATTTACATTACCTATGGGATGTTTACATTACCTATGAGATATTTACATTACCTATGAGATATTTACATTACCTATGGGATATTTACATTACCGGTAGGGGATGTTTACATTACCTATGGGATATTTACATTACCTATGAGATATTTACATTACCTATGAGATATTTACATTACCTATGGGATATTTACATTACCGGTAGGGGATGTTTACATTACCGGTAGGGGATATTTACATTACCTATGGGATATTTACATTACCTATGAGATGTTTACATTACCTATGGGATATTTACATTACCTATGGGATGTTTACATTACCGGTAGGGGATATTTACATTACCTATGGGATGTTTACATTACCTATGGAATATTTACATTACCTATGGGATATTTACATTACCTATGGGATATTTACATTACCTATGGGATATTTACATTACCGGTAGGGGATGTTTACATTACCTATGAGATATTTACATTACCGGTAGGGGATGTTTACATTACCTATGGGATATTTACATTACCTATGGGATATTTACATTACCTATGAGATATTTACATTACCTATGGGATATTTACATTACCGGTAGGGGATGTTTACATTACCTATGAGATATTTACATTACCTATGAGATGTTTACATTACCTATGAGATATTTACATTACCTATGAGATATTTACATTACCTATGAGATATTTACATTACCTATGGGATGTTTACATTACCTATGAGATGTTTACATTACCTATGAGATATTTACATTACCTATGAGATATTTACATTACCTATAAGATGTTTACATTACCTATGGGATATTTACATTACCTATGGGATATTTACATTACCTATGAGATATTTACATTACCTATGAGATGTTTACATTACCTATGAGATGTTTACATTACCGGTAGGGGATATTTACATTACCTATGAGATATTTACATTACCTATGAGATATTTAAATTACCTATGGGATATTTAAATTACCGGTAGGGGATGTTTACATTACCTATGAGATATTTACATTACCTATGAGATGTTTACATTACCTATGGGATATTTACATTACCGGTAGGGGATGTTTACATTACCTATGGGATGTTTACATTACCTATGAGATATTTACATTACCGGTAGGGGATATTTACATTACCTATGGGATATTTACATTACCGGTAGGGGATATTTACATTACCTATGAGATATTTACATTACCTATGAGATATTTACATTACCTATGAGATATTTACATTACCTATTGGATATTTACATTACCGGTAGGGGATGTTTACATTACCTATGAGATATTTACATTACCTATGAGATGTTTACATTACCTATGAGATATTTACATTACCTATGAGATGTTTACATTACCTATGGGATATTTACATTACCTATGAGATATTTACATTACCGGTAGGGGATGTTTGCATTACCTATGAGATATTTACATTACCTATGAGATATTTACATTACCGGTAGGGGATATTTACATTACCTATGAGATATTTACATTACCTATGGGATATTTACATTACCTATGGGATATTTACATTACCTATGAGATATTTACATTACCTATGGGATATTTACATTACCTATGGGATATTTACATTACCGGTAGGGGATGTTTACATTACCTATGGGATATTTACATTACCTATGGGATATTTACATTACCGGTAGGGGATGTTTACATTACCTATGGGATGTTTACATTACCTATGGGATGTTTACATTACCTATGGGATGTTTACATTACCTATGGGATATTTACATTACCTATGGGATGTTTACATTACCTATGAGATATTTACATTACCTATGAGATATTTACATTACCTATGGGATATTTACATTACCGGTAGGGGATGTTTACATTACCTATGGGATATTTACATTACCTATGAGATATTTACATTATTTATGAGATATTTACATTACCTATGGGATATTTACATTACCTATGAGATGTTTACATTACCTATGAGATATTTACATTACCTATGGGATATTTACATTACCTATGGGATATTTACATTACCTATGAGATATTTACATTACCGGTAGGGGATATTTACATTACCTATGGGATGTTTACATTACCGGTAGGGGATGTTTACATTACCTATGGGATATTTACATTACCTATGGGATGTTTACATTACCTATGAGATATTTACATTACCTATGAGATATTTACATTACCTATGAGATATTTACATTACCGGTAGGGGATATTTACATTACCTATGAGATATTTACATTACCTATGGGATATTTACATTACCTATGAGATGTTTACATTACCTATGAGATATTTACATTACCTATGAGATGTTTACATTACCTATGAGATATTTACATTACCTATGGGATATTTACATTACCGGTAGGGGATATTTACATTACCTATGAGATATTTACATTACCGGTAGGGGATATTTACATTACCTATAGGATATTTACATTACCTATGGGATATTTACATTACCTATGAGATGTTTACATTACCTATGAGATATTTACATTACCTATGAGATGTTTACATTACCTATGAGATATTTACATTACCTATGGGATATTTACATTACCTATGGGATATTTACATTACCTATGAGATATTTACATTACCGGTAGGGGATATTTACATTACCTATGGGATGTTTACATTACCGGTAGGGGATGTTTACATTACCTATGGGATATTTACATTACCTATGGGATGTTTACATTACCTATGAGATATTTACATTACCTATGGGATGTTTACATTACCTATGAGATATTTACATTACCGGTAGGGGATGTTTACATTACCTATGAGATATTTACATTACCTATGAGATATTTACATTACCTATGGGATATTTACATTACCGGTAGGGGATATTTACATTACCTATGAGATATTTACATTACCTATGAGATGTTTACATTACCTATGAGATATTTACATTACCTATGGGATATTTACATTACCTATGGGATATTTACATTACCTATGAGATATTTACATTACCGGTAGGGGATGTTTACATTACCTATGAGATATTTACATTACCTATGGGATATTTACATTACCTATGAGATATTTACATTACCGGTAGGGGATATTTACATTACCGGTAGGGGATATTTACATTACCTATGGGATGTTTACATTACCTATGGGATATTTACATTACCTATGGGATGTTTACATTACCGGTAGGGGATATTTACATTACCTATGGGATATTTACATTACCTATGGGATATTTACATTACCTATGAGATGTTTACATTACCTATGAGATATTTACATTACCTATGGGATATTTACATTACCTATGAGATGTTTACATTACCGGTAGGGGATATTTACATTACCTATGAGATATTTACATTACCTATGGGATATTTACATTACCTATGAGATATTTACATTACCTATGAGATATTTACATTACCTATGAGATATTTACATTACCTATGAGATATTTACATTACCTATGAGATATTTACATTACCTATGAGATATTTACATTACCGGTAGGGGATGTTTACATTACCTATGGGATATTTACATTACCTATGGGATATTTACATTACCGGTAGGGGATGTTTACATTACCTATGAGATATTTACATTACCGGTAGGGGATATTTACATTACCTATGAGATATTTACATTACCTATGAGATATTTACATTACCTATGGGATATTTACATTACCTATGAGATATTTACATTACCTATGGGATATTTACATTACCTATGAGATATTTACATTACCTATGAGATATTTACATTACCTATGGGATATTTACATAACCTATGAGATATTTACATTACCTATGGGATATTTACATTACCTATGGGATATTTACATAACCTATGAGATATTTACATTACCTATGGGATATTTACATTACCTATGGGATATTTACATTACCTATGGGATATTTACATTACCTATGAGATATTTACATTACCTATGAGATATTTACATTACCTATGATATATTTACATTACCTATGGGATATTTACATTACCTATGAGATGTTTACATTACCTATGGGATGTTTACATTACCTATGAGATGTTTACATTACCGGTAGGGGATATTTACATTACCTATGGGATATTTACATTACCTATGAGATATTTACATTACCGGTAGGGGATGTTTACATTACCTATGAGATATTTACATTACCTATGGGATATTTACATTACCTATGAGATGTTTACATTACCTATGGGATATTTACATTACCTATGGGATATTTACATTACCGGTAGGGGATGTTTACATTACCTATGGGATGTTTACATTACCTATGGGATGTTTATATTACCTATGGGATGTTTATATTACCTATGGGATATTTACATTACCTATGGGATGTTTACATTACCTATGAGATATTTACATTACCTATGGGATATTTACATTACCGGTAGGGGATGTTTACATTACCTATGGGATGTTTACATTACCTATGGGATGTTTACATTACCTATGGGATGTTTACATTACCTATGGGATATTTACATTACCTATGGGATATTTACATTACCGGTAGGGGATGTTTACATTACCTATGGGATATTTACATTACCGGTAGGGGATGTTTACATTACCTATGGGATATTTACATTACCTATGAGATATTTACATTACCTATGAGATATTTACATTACCTATGGGATATTTACATTACCGGTAGGGGATATTTACATTACCTATGAGATGTTTACATTATCGGTAGGGGATGTTTACATTACCTATGAGATATTTACATTACCTATGGGATGTTTACATTAACTATGAGATATTTACATTACCTATGGGATATTTACATTACCTATGGGATATTTACATTACCTATGAGATATTTACATTACCGGTAGGGGATGTTTACATTACCTATGGGATGTTTACATTACCTATGGGATGTTTATATTACCTATGGGATGTTTATATTACCTATGGGATATTTACATTACCTATGGGATGTTTACATTACCTATGAGATATTTACATTACCTATGGGATATTTACATTACCGGTAGGGGATGTTTACATTACCTATGGGATGTTTACATTACCTATGGGATGTTTACATTACCTATGGGATGTTTACATTACCTATGGGATATTTACATTACCTATGGGATATTTACATTACCGGTAGGGGATGTTTACATTACTTATGGGATATTTACATTACCGGTAGGGGATGTTTACATTACCTATGGGATATTTACATTACCTATGAGATATTTACATTACCTATGAGATATTTACATTACCTATGGGATATTTACATTACCGGTAGGGGATGTTTACATTACCTATGAGATATTTACATTACCGGTAGGGGATGTTTACATTACCTATGAGATATTTACATTACCTATGAGATGTTTACATTACCTATGAGATATTTACATTACCGGTAGGGGATATTTACATTACCTATGAGATATTTACATTACCTATGAGATATTTACATTACCTATGGGATATTTACATTACCGGTAGGGGATGTTTACATTACCTATGGGATGTTTACATTACCTATGGGATGTTTACATTACCTATGGGATGTTTACATTACCTATGGGATATTTACATTACCTATGGGATGTTTACATTACCTATGAGATATTTACATTACCTATGAGATATTTACATTACCTATGGGATATTTACATTACCGGTAGGGGATGTTTACATTACCTATGGGATATTTACATTACCTATGAGATATTTACATTACCTATGAGATATTTACATTACCTATGGGATATTTACATTACCGGTAGGGGATGTTTACATTACCGGTAGGGGATATTTACATTACCTATGGGATATTTACATTACCTATGAGATGTTTACATTACCTATGGGATATTTACATTACCTATGGGATGTTTACATTACCGGTAGGGGATATTTACATTACCTATGGGATGTTTACATTACCTATGGAATATTTACATTACCTATGGGATATTTACATTACCTATGGGATATTTACATTACCTATGGGATATTTACATTACCGGTAGGGGATGTTTACATTACCTATGAGATATTTACATTACCGGTAGGGGATGTTTACATTACCTATGGGATATTTACATTACCTATGGGATATTTACATTACCTATGAGATATTTACATTACCTATGGGATATTTACATTACCGGTAGGGGATGTTTACATTACCTATGAGATATTTACATTACCTATGAGATGTTTACATTACCTATGAGATATTTACATTACCTATGAGATATTTACATTACCTATGAGATATTTACATTACCTATGGGATGTTTACATTACCTATGAGATGTTTACATTACCTATGAGATATTTACATTACCTATGAGATATTTACATTACCTATAAGATGTTTACATTACCTATGGGATATTTACATTACCTATGGGATATTTACATTACCTATGAGATATTTACATTACCTATGAGATGTTTACATTACCTATGAGATGTTTACATTACCGGTAGGGGATATTTACATTACCTATGAGATATTTACATTACCTATGAGATATTTAAATTACCTATGGGATATTTAAATTACCGGTAGGGGATGTTTACATTACCTATGAGATATTTACATTACCTATGAGATGTTTACATTACCTATGGGATATTTACATTACCGGTAGGGGATGTTTACATTACCTATGGGATGTTTACATTACCTATGAGATATTTACATTACCGGTAGGGGATATTTACATTACCTATGGGATATTTACATTACCGGTAGGGGATATTTACATTACCTATGAGATATTTACATTACCTATGAGATATTTACATTACCTATGAGATATTTACATTACCTATTGGATATTTACATTACCGGTAGGGGATGTTTACATTACCTATGAGATATTTACATTACCTATGAGATGTTTACATTACCTATGAGATATTTACATTACCTATGAGATGTTTACATTACCTATGGGATATTTACATTACCTATGAGATATTTACATTACCGGTAGGGGATGTTTGCATTACCTATGAGATATTTACATTACCTATGAGATATTTACATTACCGGTAGGGGATATTTACATTACCTATGAGATATTTACATTACCTATGGGATATTTACATTACCTATGGGATATTTACATTACCTATGAGATATTTACATTACCTATGGGATATTTACATTACCTATGGGATATTTACATTACCGGTAGGGGATGTTTACATTACCTATGGGATATTTACATTACCTATGGGATATTTACATTACCGGTAGGGGATGTTTACATTACCTATGGGATGTTTACATTACCTATGGGATGTTTACATTACCTATGGGATGTTTACATTACCTATGGGATATTTACATTACCTATGGGATGTTTACATTACCTATGAGATATTTACATTACCTATGAGATATTTACATTACCTATGGGATATTTACATTACCGGTAGGGGATGTTTACATTACCTATGGGATATTTACATTACCTATGAGATATTTACATTATTTATGAGATATTTACATTACCTATGGGATATTTACATTACCGGTAGGGGATGTTTACATTACCGGTAGGGGATATTTACATTACCGGTAGGGGATGTTTACATTACCTATGGGATATTTACATTACCTATGGGATATTTACATTACCTATGGGATATTTACATTACCTATGGGATATTTACATTACCGGTAGGGGATGTTTACATTACCTATGGGATATTTACATTACCTATGGGATATTTACATTACCTATGAGATATTTACATTACCTATGAGATGTTTACATTACCGGTAGGGGATGTTTACATTACCTATGGGATATTTACATTACCTATGGGATATTTACATTACCTATGAGATATTTACATTACCTATGGGATATTTACATTACCGGTAGGGGATGTTTACATTACCTATGGGATATTTACATTACCTATGAGATATTTACATTACCTATGAGATATTTACATTACCTATGGGATATTTACATTACCGGTAGGGGATATTTACATTACCGGTAGGGGATGTTTACATTACCTATGGGATGTTTACATTACCTATGAGATATTTACATTACCTATGGGATATTTACATTACCTATGGGATATTTACATTACCTATGGGATATTTACATTACCTATGGGATATTTACATTACCGGTAGGGGATGTTTACATTACCTATGAGATATTTACATTACCGGTAGGGGATGTTTACATTACCTATGAGATATTTACATTACCTATGAGATATTTACATTACCTATGAGATATTTACATTACCTATGAGATATTTACATTACCTATGAGATGTTTACATTACCTATGAGATATTTACATTACCTATGAGATATTTACATTACCGGTAGGGGATATTTACATTACCTATGGGATGTTTACATTACCTATGGAATATTTACATTACCTATGGGATATTTACATTACCTATGGGATATTTACATTACCTATGGGATATTTACATTACCTATGAGATATTTACATTACCTATGGGATATTTACATTACCGGTAGGGGATGTTTACATTACCTATGGGATATTTACATTACCTATGAGATATTTACATTATTTATGAGATATTTACATTACCTATGGGATATTTACATTACCTATGAGATGTTTACATTACCTATGAGATATTTACATTACCTATGGGATATTTACATTACCTATGGGATATTTACATTACCTATGAGATATTTACATTACCGGTAGGGGATATTTACATTACCTATGGGATGTTTACATTACCGGTAGGGGATGTTTACATTACCTATGGGATATTTACATTACCTATGGGATGTTTACATTACCTATGAGATATTTACATTACCTATGAGATATTTACATTACCTATGAGATATTTACATTACCGGTAGGGGATATTTACATTACCTATGAGATATTTACATTACCTATGGGATATTTACATTACCTATGAGATGTTTACATTACCTATGAGATATTTACATTACCTATGAGATGTTTACATTACCTATGAGATATTTACATTACCTATGGGATATTTACATTACCGGTAGGGGATATTTACATTACCTATGAGATATTTACATTACCGGTAGGGGATATTTACATTACCTATAGGATATTTACATTACCTATGGGATATTTACATTACCTATGAGATGTTTACATTACCTATGAGATATTTACATTACCTATGAGATGTTTACATTACCTATGAGATATTTACATTACCTATGGGATATTTACATTACCAATGGGATATTTACATTACCTATGAGATATTTACATTACCGGTAGGGGATATTTACATTACCTATGGGATGTTTACATTACCGGTAGGGGATGTTTACATTACCTATGGGATATTTACATTACCTATGGGATGTTTACATTACCTATGAGATATTTACATTACCTATGGGATGTTTACATTACCTATGAGATATTTACATTACCGGTAGGGGATGTTTACATTACCTATGAGATATTTACATTACCTATGAGATATTTACATTACCTATGGGATATTTACATTACCGGTAGGGGATATTTACATTACCTATGAGATATTTACATTACCTATGAGATGTTTACATTACCTATGAGATATTTACATTACCTATGGGATATTTACATTACCTATGGGATATTTACATTACCTATGAGATATTTACATTACCGGTAGGGGATGTTTACATTACCTATGAGATATTTACATTACCTATGGGATATTTACATTACCTATGAGATATTTACATTACCGGTAGGGGATATTTACATTACCGGTAGGGGATATTTACATTACCTATGGGATGTTTACATTACCTATGGGATATTTACATTACCTATGGGATGTTTACATTACCGGTAGGGGATATTTACATTACCTATGGGATATTTACATTACCTATGGGATATTTACATTACCTATGAGATGTTTACATTACCTATGAGATATTTACATTACCTATGGGATATTTACATTACCTATGAGATGTTTACATTACCGGTAGGGGATATTTACATTACCTATGAGATATTTACATTACCTATGGGATATTTACATTACCTATGAGATATTTACATTACCTATGAGATATTTACATTACCTATGAGATATTTACATTACCTATGAGATATTTACATTACCTATGAGATATTTACATTACCTATGAGATATTTACATTACCGGTAGGGGATGTTTACATTACCTATGGGATATTTACATTACCTATGGGATATTTACATTACCGGTAGGGGATGTTTACATTACCTATGAGATATTTACATTACCGGTAGGGGATATTTACATTACCTATGAGATATTTACATTACCTATGAGATATTTACATTACCTATGGGATATTTACATTACCTATGAGATATTTACATTACCTATGGGATATTTACATTACCTATGAGATATTTACATTACCTATGAGATATTTACATTACCTATGGGATATTTACATAACCTATGAGATATTTACATTACCTATGGGATATTTACATTACCTATGGGATATTTACATAACCTATGAGATATTTACATTACCTATGGGATATTTACATTACCTATGGGATATTTACATTACCTATGGGATATTTACATTACCTATGAGATATTTACATTACCTATGAGATATTTACATTACCTATGATATATTTACATTACCTATGGGATATTTACATTACCTATGAGATGTTTACATTACCTATGGGATGTTTACATTACCTATGAGATGTTTACATTACCGGTAGGGGATATTTACATTACCTATGGGATATTTACATTACCTATGAGATATTTACATTACCGGTAGGGGATGTTTACATTACCTATGAGATATTTACATTACCTATGGGATATTTACATTACCTATGAGATGTTTACATTACCTATGGGATATTTACATTACCTATGGGATATTTACATTACCGGTAGGGGATGTTTACATTACCTATGGGATGTTTACATTACCTATGGGATGTTTATATTACCTATGGGATGTTTATATTACCTATGGGATATTTACATTACCTATGGGATGTTTACATTACCTATGAGATATTTACATTACCTATGGGATATTTACATTACCGGTAGGGGATGTTTACATTACCTATGGGATGTTTACATTACCTATGGGATGTTTACATTACCTATGGGATGTTTACATTACCTATGGGATATTTACATTACCTATGGGATATTTACATTACCGGTAGGGGATGTTTACATTACCTATGGGATATTTACATTACCGGTAGGGGATGTTTACATTACCTATGGGATATTTACATTACCTATGAGATATTTACATTACCTATGAGATATTTACATTACCTATGGGATATTTACATTACCGGTAGGGGATATTTACATTACCTATGAGATGTTTACATTATCGGTAGGGGATGTTTACATTACCTATGAGATATTTACATTACCTATGGGATGTTTACATTAACTATGAGATATTTACATTACCTATGGGATATTTACATTACCTATGGGATATTTACATTACCTATGAGATATTTACATTACCGGTAGGGGATGTTTACATTACCTATGGGATGTTTACATTACCTATGGGATGTTTATATTACCTATGGGATGTTTATATTACCTATGGGATATTTACATTACCTATGGGATGTTTACATTACCTATGAGATATTTACATTACCTATGGGATATTTACATTACCGGTAGGGGATGTTTACATTACCTATGGGATGTTTACATTACCTATGGGATGTTTACATTACCTATGGGATGTTTACATTACCTATGGGATATTTACATTACCTATGGGATATTTACATTACCGGTAGGGGATGTTTACATTACTTATGGGATATTTACATTACCGGTAGGGGATGTTTACATTACCTATGGGATATTTACATTACCTATGAGATATTTACATTACCTATGAGATATTTACATTACCTATGGGATATTTACATTACCGGTAGGGGATGTTTACATTACCTATGAGATATTTACATTACCGGTAGGGGATGTTTACATTACCTATGAGATATTTACATTACCTATGAGATGTTTACATTACCTATGAGATATTTACATTACCGGTAGGGGATATTTACATTACCTATGAGATATTTACATTACCTATGAGATATTTACATTACCTATGGGATATTTACATTACCGGTAGGGGATGTTTACATTACCTATGGGATGTTTACATTACCTATGGGATGTTTACATTACCTATGGGATGTTTACATTACCTATGGGATATTTACATTACCTATGGGATGTTTACATTACCTATGAGATATTTACATTACCTATGAGATATTTACATTACCTATGGGATATTTACATTACCGGTAGGGGATGTTTACATTACCTATGGGATATTTACATTACCTATGAGATATTTACATTACCTATGAGATATTTACATTACCTATGGGATATTTACATTACCGGTAGGGGATGTTTACATTACCGGTAGGGGATATTTACATTACCTATGGGATATTTACATTACCTATGAGATGTTTACATTACCTATGGGATATTTACATTACCTATGGGATGTTTACATTACCGGTAGGGGATATTTACATTACCTATGGGATGTTTACATTACCTATGGAATATTTACATTACCTATGGGATATTTACATTACCTATGGGATATTTACATTACCTATGGGATATTTACATTACCGGTAGGGGATGTTTACATTACCTATGAGATATTTACATTACCGGTAGGGGATGTTTACATTACCTATGGGATATTTACATTACCTATGGGATATTTACATTACCTATGAGATATTTACATTACCTATGGGATATTTACATTACCGGTAGGGGATGTTTACATTACCTATGAGATATTTACATTACCTATGAGATGTTTACATTACCTATGAGATATTTACATTACCTATGAGATATTTACATTACCTATGAGATATTTACATTACCTATGGGATGTTTACATTACCTATGAGATGTTTACATTACCTATGAGATATTTACATTACCTATGAGATATTTACATTACCTATAAGATGTTTACATTACCTATGGGATATTTACATTACCTATGGGATATTTACATTACCTATGAGATATTTACATTACCTATGAGATGTTTACATTACCTATGAGATGTTTACATTACCGGTAGGGGATATTTACATTACCTATGAGATATTTACATTACCTATGAGATATTTAAATTACCTATGGGATATTTAAATTACCGGTAGGGGATGTTTACATTACCTATGAGATATTTACATTACCTATGAGATGTTTACATTACCTATGGGATATTTACATTACCGGTAGGGGATGTTTACATTACCTATGGGATGTTTACATTACCTATGAGATATTTACATTACCGGTAGGGGATATTTACATTACCTATGGGATATTTACATTACCGGTAGGGGATATTTACATTACCTATGAGATATTTACATTACCTATGAGATATTTACATTACCTATGAGATATTTACATTACCTATTGGATATTTACATTACCGGTAGGGGATGTTTACATTACCTATGAGATATTTACATTACCTATGAGATGTTTACATTACCTATGAGATATTTACATTACCTATGAGATGTTTACATTACCTATGGGATATTTACATTACCTATGAGATATTTACATTACCGGTAGGGGATGTTTGCATTACCTATGAGATATTTACATTACCTATGAGATATTTACATTACCGGTAGGGGATATTTACATTACCTATGAGATATTTACATTACCTATGGGATATTTACATTACCTATGGGATATTTACATTACCTATGAGATATTTACATTACCTATGGGATATTTACATTACCTATGGGATATTTACATTACCGGTAGGGGATGTTTACATTACCTATGGGATATTTACATTACCTATGGGATATTTACATTACCGGTAGGGGATGTTTACATTACCTATGGGATGTTTACATTACCTATGGGATGTTTACATTACCTATGGGATGTTTACATTACCTATGGGATATTTACATTACCTATGGGATGTTTACATTACCTATGAGATATTTACATTACCTATGAGATATTTACATTACCTATGGGATATTTACATTACCGGTAGGGGATGTTTACATTACCTATGGGATATTTACATTACCTATGAGATATTTACATTATTTATGAGATATTTACATTACCTATGGGATATTTACATTACCGGTAGGGGATGTTTACATTACCGGTAGGGGATATTTACATTACCGGTAGGGGATGTTTACATTACCTATGGGATATTTACATTACCTATGGGATATTTACATTACCTATGGGATATTTACATTACCTATGGGATATTTACATTACCGGTAGGGGATGTTTACATTACCTATGGGATATTTACATTACCTATGGGATATTTACATTACCTATGAGATATTTACATTACCTATGAGATGTTTACATTACCGGTAGGGGATGTTTACATTACCTATGGGATATTTACATTACCTATGGGATATTTACATTACCTATGAGATATTTACATTACCTATGGGATATTTACATTACCGGTAGGGGATGTTTACATTACCTATGGGATATTTACATTACCTATGAGATATTTACATTACCTATGAGATATTTACATTACCTATGGGATATTTACATTACCGGTAGGGGATATTTACATTACCGGTAGGGGATGTTTACATTACCTATGGGATGTTTACATTACCTATGAGATATTTACATTACCTATGGGATATTTACATTACCTATGGGATATTTACATTACCTATGGGATATTTACATTACCTATGGGATATTTACATTACCGGTAGGGGATGTTTACATTACCTATGAGATATTTACATTACCGGTAGGGGATGTTTACATTACCTATGAGATATTTACATTACCTATGAGATATTTACATTACCTATGAGATATTTACATTACCTATGAGATATTTACATTACCTATGAGATGTTTACATTACCTATGAGATATTTACATTACCTATGAGATATTTACATTACCGGTAGGGGATATTTACATTACCTATGGGATGTTTACATTACCTATGGAATATTTACATTACCTATGGGATATTTACATTACCTATGGGATATTTACATTACCTATGGGATATTTACATTACCGGTAGGGGATGTTTACATTACCTATGAGATATTTACATTACCGGTAGGGGATGTTTACATTACCTATGGGATATTTACATTACCTATGGGATATTTACATTACCTATGAGATATTTACATTACCTATGGGATATTTACATTACCGGTAGGGGATGTTTACATTACCTATGAGATATTTACATTACCTATGAGATGTTTACATTACCTATGAGATATTTACATTACCTATGAGATATTTACATTACCTATGAGATATTTACATTACCTATGGGATGTTTACATTACCTATGAGATGTTTACATTACCTATGAGATATTTACATTACCTATGAGATATTTACATTACCTATGGGATATTTACATTACCGGTAGGGGATTTTTACATTACCTATGAGATATTTACATTACCTATGAGATGTTTACATTACCTATGGGATATTTACATTACCGGTAGGGGATGTTTACATTACCTATGAGATATTTACATTACCTATGAGATATTTACATTACCTATGAGATATTTACATTACCTATTGGATATTTACATTACCGGTAGGGGATGTTTACATTACCTATGAGATATTTACATTACCTATGAGATGTTTACATTACCTATGAGATATTTACATTACCTATGAGATGTTTACATTACCTATGGGATATTTACATTACCGGTAGGGGATATTTACATTACCTATGAGATATTTACATTACCTATGAGATATTTACATTACCGGTAGGGGATATTTACATTACCTATGAGATATTTACATTACCTATGGGATATTTACATTACCTATGGGATATTTACATTACCGGTAGGGGATGTTTACATTACCTATGGGATATTTACATTACCGGTAGGGGATGTTTACATTACCTATGAGATATTTACATTACCTATGGGATATTTACATTACCTATGAGATATTTACATTACCTATGAGATATTTACATTACCTATGGGATATTTACATTACCGGTAGGGGATATTTACATTACCTATGAGATATTTACATTACCTATGGGATATTTACATTACCTATGAGATATTTACATTACCTATGGGATATTTACATTACCTATGGGATATTTACATTACCTATGAGATATTTACATTACCTATGGGATGTTTACATTACCTATGAGATGTTTACATTACCTATGAGATATTTACATTACCTATGAGATATTTACATTACCTATGAGATATTTACATTACCTATGGGATATTTACATTACCTATGAGATGTTTACATTACCTATGAGATATTTACATTACCGGTAGGGGATATTTACATTACCTATGGGATATTTACATTACCTATGAGATATTTACATTACCTATGAGATATTTACATTACCGGTAGGGGATATTTACATTACCTATGAGATATTTACATTACCTATAGAATATTTACATTACCTATGAGATATTTACATTACCTATGAGATGTTTACATTACCTATGAGATATTTACATTACCTATGAGATATTTACAATACCTATGAGATATTTACATTACCTATGGGATATTTACATTACCGGTAGGGGATATTTACATTACCTATGGGATATTTACATTACCTATGAGATATTTACATTACCTATGGGATGTTTACATTACCGGTAGGGGATGTTTACATTACCTATGAGATGTTTACATTACCTATGGGATATTTACATTACCGATAGGGGATGTTTACATTACCTATGAGATATTTACATTACCGGTAGGGGATATTTACATTACCTATGAGATATTTACATTACCTATGAGATATTTACATTACCTATGAGATATTTACATTACCGGTAGGGGATATTTACATTACCTATGGGATATTTACATTACCTATGAGATATTTACATTACCTATGGGATATTTACATTACCTATGAGATATTTACATTACCGGTAGGGGATATTTACATTACCTATGAGATATTTACATTACCTATGGGATATTTACATTACCGGTAGGGGATATTTACATTACCTATGGGATATTTACATTACCTATGAGATGTTTACATTACCTATGGGATATTTACATTACCTATGGGATATTTACATTACCTATGAGATATTTACATTACCTATGGGATATTTACATTACCGGTAGGGGATATTTACATTACCTATGGGATATTTACATTACCTATGAGATATTTACATTACCTATGGGATATTTACATTACCTATGAGATATTTACATTACCTATGGGATATTTACATTACCTATGGGATGTTTACATTACCTATGGGATATTTACATTACCTATGGGATGTTTACATTACCTATGGGATATTTACATTACCGATAGGGGATGTTTACATTACCTATGAGATATTTACATTACCTATGGGATATTTACATTACCTATGAGATATTTACATTACCGGTAGGGGATATTTACATTACCGGTAGGGGATGTTTACATTACCTATGAGATATTTACATTACCTATGAGATATTTACATTACCTATGAGATATTTACATTACCTATGGGATATTTACATTACCTATGAGATATTTACATTACCGGTAGGGGATATTTACATTACCTATGGGATATTTACATTACCTATGGGATATTTACATTACCTATGAGATATTTACATTACCTATGAGATATTTACATTACCTATGGGATGTTTACATTACCTATGGGATATTTACATTACCTATGAGATATTTACATTACCTATGGGATATTTACATTACCTATGAGATATTTACATTACCTATGGGATATTTACATTACCTATGGGATATTTACATTACCGGTAGGGGATATTTACATTACCTATGGGATATTTACATTACCTATGAGATATTTACATTACCTATGGGATATTTACATTACCTATGAGATATTTACATTACCTATGGGATATTTACATTACCTATGGGATGTTTACATTACCTATGGGATATTTACATTACCTATGGGATGTTTACATTACCTATGGGATATTTACATTACCGGTAGGGGATGTTTACATTACCTATGAGATATTTACATTACCGGTAGGGGATATTTACATTACCTATGAGATATTTACATTACCTATGAGATATTTACATTACCTATGAGATATTTACATTACCTATGGGATATTTACATTACCTATGAGATATTTACATTACCGGTAGGGGATATTTACATTACCTATGGGATATTTACATTACCTATGGGATATTTACATTACCTATGAGATATTTACATTACCTATGAGATATTTACATTACCTATGGGATGTTTACATTACCTATGGGATATTTACATTACCTATGAGATATTTACATTACCTATGGGATATTTACATTACCTATGAGATATTTACATTACCTATGGGATATTTACATTACCTATGGGATATTTACATTACCGGTAGGGGATATTTACATTACCTATGGGATATTTACATTACCTATGAGATATTTACATTACCTATGGGATATTTACATTACCTATGAGATATTTACATTACCTATGGGATATTTACATTACCTATGGGATGTTTACATTACCTATGGGATATTTACATTACCTATGGGATGTTTACATTACCTATGGGATATTTACATTACCGGTAGGGGATGTTTACATTACCTATGAGATATTTACATTACCGGTAGGGGATATTTACATTACCTATGGGATATTTACATTACCTATGAGATATTTACATTACCTATGAGATATTTACATTACCTATGGGATATTTACATTATCTATGGGATGTTTACATTACCTATGGGATGTTTACATTACCGGTAGGGGATATTTACATTACCTATGGGATATTTACATTACCTATGGGATATTTACATTACCTATGGGATATTTACATTACCGGTAGGGGATATTTACATTACCTATGGGATATTTACATTACCTATGGGATATTTACATTACCTATGGGATATTTACATTACCTATGAGATATTTACATTACCTATGAGATATTTACATTACCTATGAGATATTTACATTACCTATGAGATATTTACATTACCTATGAGATATTTACATTACCTATGAGATATTTACATTACCTATGGGATATTTACATTATCTATGGGATGTTTACATTACCTATGGGATGTTTACATTACCGGTAGGGGATATTTACATTACCTATGGGATATTTACATTACCTATGGGATATTTACATTACCTATGGGATATTTACATTACCTATGAGATATTTACATTACCTATGAGATATTTACATTACCTATGGGATATTTACATTACCTATGAGATGTTTACATTACCTATGAGATATTTACATTACCGGTAGGGGATGTTTACATTACCTATGAGATATTTACATTACCTATGGGATATTTACATTACCTATGAGATATTTACATTACCTATGAGATATTTACATTACCTATGGGATGTTTACATTACCTATGAGATATTTACATTACCTATGGGATGTTTACATTACCTATGAGATATTTACATTACCTATGAGATATTTACATTACCGGTAGGGGATATTTACATTACCTATGGGATATTTACATTACCTATGGGATATTTACATTACCTATGAGATATTTACAATACCTATGAGATATTTACATTATTTATGGGATATTTACATTACCTATGGGATGTTTACATTACCTATGGGATATTTACATTACCGGTAGGGGATGTTTACATTACCTATGAGATATTTACATTACCGGTAGGGGATATTTACATTACCTATGAGATATTTACATTACCTATGAGATATTTACATTACCTATGAGATATTTACATTACCGGTAGGGGATATTTACATTACCTATGGGATATTTACATTACCTATGAGATATTTACATTACCTATGGGATATTTACATTACCTATGAGATATTTACATTACCGGTAGGGGATATTTACATTACCTATGAGATATTTACATTACCTATGGGATATTTACATTACCGGTAGGGGATATTTACATTACCTATGGGATATTTACATTACCTATGAGATGTTTACATTACCTATGGGATATTTACATTACCTATGGGATATTTACATTACCTATGAGATATTTACATTACCTATGGGATATTTACATTACCGGTAGGGGATATTTACATTACCTATGGGATATTTACATTACCTATGAGATATTTACATTACCTATGGGATATTTACATTACCTATGAGATATTTACATTACCTATGGGATATTTACATTACCTATGGGATGTTTACATTACCTATGGGATATTTACATTACCTATGGGATGTTTACATTACCTATGGGATATTTACATTACCGATAGGGGATGTTTACATTACCTATGAGATATTTACATTACCTATGGGATATTTACATTACCTATGAGATATTTACATTACCGGTAGGGGATATTTACATTACCGGTAGGGGATGTTTACATTACCTATGAGATATTTACATTACCTATGAGATATTTACATTACCTATGAGATATTTACATTACCTATGGGATATTTACATTACCTATGAGATATTTACATTACCGGTAGGGGATATTTACATTACCTATGGGATATTTACATTACCTATGGGATATTTACATTACCTATGAGATATTTACATTACCTATGAGATATTTACATTACCTATGGGATGTTTACATTACCTATGGGATATTTACATTACCTATGAGATATTTACATTACCTATGGGATATTTACATTACCTATGAGATATTTACATTACCTATGGGATATTTACATTACCTATGGGATATTTACATTACCGGTAGGGGATATTTACATTACCTATGGGATATTTACATTACCTATGAGATATTTACATTACCTATGGGATATTTACATTACCTATGAGATATTTACATTACCTATGGGATATTTACATTACCTATGGGATGTTTACATTACCTATGGGATATTTACATTACCTATGGGATGTTTACATTACCTATGGGATATTTACATTACCGGTAGGGGATGTTTACATTACCTATGAGATATTTACATTACCGGTAGGGGATATTTACATTACCTATGAGATATTTACATTACCTATGAGATATTTACATTACCTATGAGATATTTACATTACCTATGGGATATTTACATTACCTATGAGATATTTACATTACCGGTAGGGGATATTTACATTACCTATGGGATATTTACATTACCTATGGGATATTTACATTACCTATGAGATATTTACATTACCTATGAGATATTTACATTACCTATGGGATGTTTACATTACCTATGGGATATTTACATTACCTATGAGATATTTACATTACCTATGGGATATTTACATTACCTATGAGATATTTACATTACCTATGGGATATTTACATTACCTATGGGATATTTACATTACCGGTAGGGGATATTTACATTACCTATGGGATATTTACATTACCTATGAGATATTTACATTACCTATGGGATATTTACATTACCTATGAGATATTTACATTACCTATGGGATATTTACATTACCTATGGGATGTTTACATTACCTATGGGATATTTACATTACCTATGGGATGTTTACATTACCTATGGGATATTTACATTACCGGTAGGGGATGTTTACATTACCTATGAGATATTTACATTACCGGTAGGGGATATTTACATTACCTATGGGATATTTACATTACCTATGAGATATTTACATTACCTATGAGATATTTACATTACCTATGGGATATTTACATTATCTATGGGATGTTTACATTACCTATGGGATGTTTACATTACCGGTAGGGGATATTTACATTACCTATGGGATATTTACATTACCTATGGGATATTTACATTACCTATGGGATATTTACATTACCGGTAGGGGATATTTACATTACCTATGGGATATTTACATTACCTATGGGATATTTACATTACCTATGGGATATTTACATTACCTATGAGATATTTACATTACCTATGAGATATTTACATTACCTATGAGATATTTACATTACCTATGAGATATTTACATTACCTATGAGATATTTACATTACCTATGAGATATTTACATTACCTATGGGATATTTACATTATCTATGGGATGTTTACATTACCTATGGGATGTTTACATTACCGGTAGGGGATATTTACATTACCTATGGGATATTTACATTACCTATGGGATATTTACATTACCTATGGGATATTTACATTACCTATGAGATATTTACATTACCTATGAGATATTTACATTACCTATGGGATATTTACATTACCTATGAGATGTTTACATTACCTATGAGATATTTACATTACCGGTAGGGGATGTTTACATTACCTATGAGATATTTACATTACCTATGGGATATTTACATTACCTATGAGATATTTACATTACCTATGAGATATTTACATTACCTATGGGATGTTTACATTACCTATGAGATATTTACATTACCTATGGGATGTTTACATTACCTATGAGATATTTACATTACCTATGAGATATTTACATTACCGGTAGGGGATATTTACATTACCTATGGGATATTTACATTACCTATGGGATATTTACATTACCTATGAGATATTTACAATACCTATGAGATATTTACATTATTTATGGGATATTTACATTACCTATGGGATGTTTACATTACCTATGGGATATTTACATTACCGGTAGGGGATATTTACATTACCTATGGGATATTTACATTACCTATGAGATATTTACATTACCTATGGGATATTTACATTACCTATGAGATATTTACATTACCTATGGGATATTTACATTACCTATGGGATGTTTACATTACCTATGGGATATTTACATTACCTATGGGATGTTTACATTACCTATGGGATATTTACATTACCGATAGGGGATGTTTACATTACCTATGGGATATTTACATTACCGGTAGGGGATGTTTACATTACCTATGGGATATTTACATTACCTATGGGATGTTTACATTACCTATGGGATGTTTACATTACCTATGAGATATTTACATTACCTATGATATATTTACATTACCGGTAGGGGATGTTTACATTACCTATGGGATATTTACATTACCTATGGGATATTTACATTACCTATGAGATATTTACATTACCGGTAGGGGATATTTACATTACCTATGAGATATTTACATTACCTATGGGATATTTACATTACCGGTAGGGGATGTTTACATTACCTATGGGATATTTACATTACCTATGAGATATTTACATTACCTATGATATATTTACATTACCGGTAGGGGATGTTTACATTACCTATGGGATATTTACATTACCTATGGGATATTTACATTACCTATGGGATATTTACATTACCTATGGGATGTTTACATTACCTATGAGATATTTACATTACCTATGATATATTTACATTACCGGTAGGGGATATGTACATTACCTATGGGATATTTACATTACCTATGAGATATTTACATTACCTATGAGATATTTACATTACCTATGGGATATTTACATTACCGGTAGGGGATGTTTACATTACCTATGAGATATTTACATTACCGGTAGGGGATATTTACATTACCTATGGGATATTTACATTACCTATGGGATATTTACATTACCTATGAGATGTTTACATTACCTATGGGATATTTACATTACCTATGGGATATTTACATTACCTATGAGATATTTACATTACCGGTAGGGGATATTTACATTACCTATGGGATATTTACATTACCTATGAGATATTTACAATACCTATGAGATATTTACATTATTTATGGGATATTTACATTACCTATGGGATATTTACATTACCTATGGGATATTTACATTACCTATGAGATATTTACATTATCTATGGGATATTTACATTACCTATGAGATGTTTACATTACCTATGGGATATTTACATTACCTATGGGATATTTACATTACCTATGGGATATTTACATTACCGGTAGGGGATATTTACATTACCTATGGGATATTTACATTACCTATGAGATATTTACATTACCTATGGGATATTTACATTACCTATGAGATATTTACATTACCTATGAGATGTTTACATTACCTATGGGATATTTACATTACCGGTAGGGGATATTTACATTACCTATGGGATATTTACATTACCTATGAGATATTTACAATACCTATGAGATATTTACATTATTTATGGGATATTTACATTACCTATGGGATATTTACATTACCTATGGGATATTTACATTACCTATGAGATATTTACATTACCTATGGGATATTTACATTACCTATGAGATATTTACATTACCTATGGGATATTTACATTACCTATGAGATATTTACATTACCTATGGGATATTTACATTACCTATGAGATATTTACATTACCTATGAGATGTTTACATTACCTATGGGATATTTACATTACCGGTAGGGGATGTTTACATTACCTATGGGATATTTACATTACCTATGAGATGTTTACATTACCTATGAGATATTTACATTACCTATGGGATATTTACATTACCTATGGGATATTTACATTACCTATGGGATATTTACATTACCTATGGGATATTTACATTACCGGTAGGGGATATTTACATTACCTATGGGATATTTACATTACCTATGGGATATTTACATTACCTATGGGATATTTACATTACCTATGAGATATTTACATTACCTATGAGATGTTTACATTACCTATGGGATATTTACATTACCTATGGGATATTTACATTACCGGTAGGGGATATTTACATTACCTATGGGATATTTACATTACCTATGAGATATTTACAATACCTATGAGATATTTACATTATTTATGGGATATTTACATTACCTATGGGATATTTACATTACCTATGGGATATTTACATTACCTATGAGATATTTACATTACCTATGGGATATTTACATTACCTATGAGATATTTACATTACCTATGGGATATTTACATTACCTATGAGATATTTACATTACCTATGAGATGTTTACATTACCTATGGGATATTTACATTACCGGTAGGGGATATTTACATTACCTATGAGATATTTACATTACCTATGGGATATTTACATTACCTATGGGATATTTACATTACCTATGGGATATTTACATTACCTATGGGATATTTACATTACCTATGAGATATTTACATTACCGGTAGGGGATGTTTACATTACCTATGGGATGTTTACATTACCTATGGGATGTTTACATTACCTATGGGATATTTACATTACCTATGGGATATTTACATTACCTATGAGATATTTACATTATCTATGGGATATTTACATTACCTATGAGATGTTTACATTACCTATGATATATTTACATTACCTATGGGATATTTACATTACCTATGGGATATTTACATTACCTATGAGATATTTACATTACCTATGAGATATTTACATTACCTATGAGATATTTACATTACCTATGAGATATTTACATTACCGGTAGGGGATATTTACATTACCTATGGGATATTTACATTACCTATGGGATATTTACATTACCTATGGGATATTTACATTACCTATGAGATATTTACATTACCTATGGGATATTTACATTACCTATGAGATATTTACATTACCTATGGGATATTTACATTACCTATGGGATATTTACATTACCTATGGGATATTTACATTACCGGTAGGGGATATTTACATTACCTATGGGATATTTACATTACCTATGGGATATTTACATTACCTATGAGATATTTACATTACCTATGGGATATTTACATTACCTATGAGATATTTACATTACCTATGGGATATTTACATTACCTATGAGATATTTACATTACCTATGGGATATTTACATTACCTATGGGATATTTACATTACCTATGAGATGTTTACATTACCTATGGGATATTTACATTACCTATGGGATATTTACATTACCGGTAGGGGATGTTTACATTACCTATGAGATGTTTACATTACCGGTAGGGGATGTTTACATTACCTATGAGATATTTACATTACCGGTAGGGGATGTTTACATTACCTATGAGATATTTACATTACCTATGAGATATTTACATTACCTATGGGATATTTACATTACCTATGAGATATTTACATTACCTATGGGATATTTACATTACCGGTAGGGGATATTTACATTACCTATGAGATATTTACATTACCTATGGGATATTTACATTACCTATGAGATATTTACATTACCTATGGGATATTTACATTACCTATGAGATATTTACATTACCTATGGGATATTTACATTACCTATGGGATATTTACATTACCTATGAGATGTTTACATTACCTATGGGATATTTACATTACCTATGGGATATTTACATTACCGGTAGGGGATGTTTACATTACCTATGAGATGTTTACATTACCGGTAGGGGATGTTTACATTACCTATGAGATATTTACATTACCGGTAGGGGATGTTTACATTACCTATGGGATGTTTACATTACCTATGGGATATTTACATTACCTATGAGATATTTACATTACCTATGAGATATTTACATTACCTATGAGATATTTACATTACCTATGGGATATTTACATTACCTATGAGATATTTACATTACCTATGGGATATTTACATTACCTATGAGATATTTACATTACCTATGGGATATTTACATTACCTATGGGATATTTACATTACCTATGAGATGTTTACATTACCTATGGGATATTTACATTACCTATGGGATATTTACATTACCGGTAGGGGATGTTTACATTACCTATGAGATGTTTACATTACCTATGAGATGTTTACATTACCTATGGGATGTTTACATTACCTATGGGATGTTTACATTACCTATGAGATATTTACATTACCTATGAGATATTTACATTACCTATGGGATGTTTACATTACCTATGGGATATTTACATTACCTATGGGATATTTACATTACCTATGGGATATTTACATTACCTATGGGATATTTACATTACCTAGTAATAGGTTATACGTCATACCGTACACGTACCTGCACACGGTGTACGGTAGGGCCGCAGGAAGGTATATTTCATAGGGGGGTCCACTAATTTATATTATTATTATATATTTTTTTTTGTGTATAACTAATTACATTTTTTTTGATATTATATAAATAAATAAGTCTATAAATGTACATATCATTTTATTAGGTACTTTTAATAGATATTAGATTTAATGAAATGAGAACATCTTCTCTCTCCATTCTATTTTCTTAACACATTATTACATCAATTCATCAATGTTTAATTCGTCTAGAGTGTCACTGTGAATACTATATATCATTAAACTATTCAGTCTATTTTGTTCCATAGAATTTCCTAACTAATTATTTACGATGCGCATGTTACTAAAACTTCTTTCACTGTCAATTTAACTTGTTGGTCTTACAATGATTAATTTCATCAATATTTTTACATTGTAATATATTTTATTTATATTTTCCATACATGAATTATAATATAATACGGCATCTTCTAAGCACCTGGCTCTTGACTCTCTTTTAAATATAGATAATTCAGTTTGTAGTTCTTCTAAATTCAATTCTGGATATTTATTAATATCAACTGAATCACAATAGTTTTCTGTTAATAACTTTCCTATATCCTTTAGATTGAAAAATGATTTTAATGATTCACTATCACAATTAAATTTGTCTTCGAGTCTTCTTGTAGCAATATCATATGCATTCAAATAGTTCACTCTAAATAATATGTATTAAAATATAATTAAATTATATATGTATGTATATAATATATAAATATATATATATATATATAGGATATGCAATTAGGTTATATGACAAATATAATTGACCTTAAATGATCAATTAAGTCTTCTACATAATTGTTATCGATACCATTATGGTACTTCTATAGTTATATCTGTAACATGTTGTGTTATTATTATATTTAAACTCGAGTATAAGTAAGCGATAATATAACTCATTTATAGATATTAATTTAATATATATTATATATTTTATATATATTATACATAATATATATATATATAAATATATTAATTATAGGTTAATAATAAGCATATCATTATTTGTCATTTTTATTTATATATATTTGGAGATATATTTATTTTATAATACCCAATACTTATAATATATTACATAAAATACCTTGTATTTGCTTTTCTTTTTCTTTTATTAGTTATATCTTCAATGAAAGCAACATTTTGAATTTCGCTAAGGGTTTCATGAAATAATGTTGAATATGAATTTCTTGCAATATTCAAGGATCTGGAACATAGTTGACAGAATCATTGACACCATATAATGTATTATTTGTTACCATAATTGATTTTACTAATATATCTAAAGGCTCAAAAATACTTAATGCCACTTTCAGTCCTAGATAAATATTGCCGCTTTCAAGTTTTTTCATAATTGATCTGCATTTATCATATTGGTCAGAAGTAATATCATTTCTATGTATCATTTCATATAAAGATGCATAGGAAATATCTTTATAATATGTGAGTGTATCTTGTATAGCGACCTTTCTCATTGTCCAGCGGGTTGGACATAATGTCTTCAATTTACAATATGTGAAAATGTTTATAAATGTGATAGAATTAGAGTACAATTGTCCTATTTTATTAACTATGGTTAATATAGATATAATACATTCAGCGATTGAGCGACTAGGTTTACTCTATGAGCTGTGCAATGGGTGTAATATGCCAGCGGTTGTTCCTAACATATTAACGCCTGTACACCATTGTATCTGCCAGACATGTTACTTGCTCCATCATATGACTGACTACGTAAATTCTCTATCGGCAAACACAATCTTATCAATACATCTTTTAGCATATTTTCTATAGTTTCTGCTTTTGTATTAGATATTTCGTATAGACCAACAAATATTTCTTTAACTTCAATATTTACCTTGACATGACGAATACATATTGATTCTTGTTCGTTTCCTAAAAAGTTTTATAATATAATTAATTATTTTAATTTATAATAATTATAATCGGTATATAAAATTTAAATATCTGAAATATCCTGGGTGTCCAAGGTACCAGCAAGTAACATGTCTGGCAGATACAATAGTGCTATAGCAGCCATCTATTTGTTTAATAAGTTCTATTAAAACAGCATGTGAAAATATTTCAATAATATCGTTTTGAATTTGCCATGATAATTATCATGGCATAATTATTATAATAGGTGTATCTTCCTAGTATTGTCAGTTAACATATATAACCATGATTTTAATTGAGGAATTTCATTTTTTCTTAATATTAATAGTTTGAGGAATTTACCCTCAAAATGTTCTGTACCTTTAAAGGCTACATTTTCTTGAGATAAGTATCTTATGGAAGTAAATATAGCTCTCAGAACAATATTATTTTTTTCAATTCTATAGAATGAACTTATGTCCATATTTTATTAACAATTATTAAATTAAATCTAATAAATATTAAATAATATTGCGATAAAAGATTGTAGAAGAGAAGCACTATTTAAGGTATTGATAATATTGTGACTACAACTCAAAGATTATAATATGTATTTTACAAATAATCACTATCTACTAACTACAATTTCCTCTAAATTATTAACAAATTATTAAAAAGTATTAAATTATTTTTATAATTTGGTGCAAAAACAGGGGATATCAAAGATACCAAAGATATCCGGACCCCCCCCCTGTTATAACAGAGGGGTCTGGACACCCATGACCCCTCCTGTTCCTGCTGCCCTAGTATACGGTATACCATATAATCCATGGGATATAACTAGATAGGTTTATCTTTTTTCCTAACAATCTAAATTATAATATAAACTAGGGGAAAGTAACCTAATACGTACACTTTAACAATAAATGGTATTAACATTTTATGACTCATTATTTGTATACAAACATTACAATATATTAATATTATATGATTATAGATATTATTGTGATTTTAAAATGTTATTTAATTTTATAATTCCATAGATAACGGGGGTGTCCGTATTCGGTACCCATGTCCGAATACGGACACCCTGTGTTATAATACGGACACCCTTTATACCACTAGATAAACTATATATTATTGATGAATCAATCAAACAAATCACAATTATAATTACTAATTTAATTAGTTAATAATTTATTTATTTTTATTATTTTTTAATTAATAATACAAAATTTAGATTTAGCTTTATTGGTGGTATTAATATTATAATTCACGCGATTTTTATGAAAATCAGAATAGTTCATACGCTACGCGCTGATTGGTTATAGGGTATCCGTATCAAGACATCTAGAGTGTCCGTATTATGGACTTATATGACCTCTAGATATATGCTTATAACGTAATGTATATTTTATAACTCTCAATAAATATGGCATCGACTCTAATATAACTTTAATGATTAAATCATTATATAAAAACTCCACAAGTGCAATGCTGTTTAATAGTATCCAAGATCGGATGTTCAAGACAACTGTTGGTGTGAGACAGGTATGTCTACTATGTCCTGTGCTCTTCAACTTATTTCTTGAAGAGATTATGGCTGGAATTCAAGATGAACATGTATCTACAATATCAATAGGTGGCCGCAATCTATATAATCTCAGATTCGCCGATGATATAGATTTTATAGCTGGATCAAACGATGAACTTCAAACACTCACAAACAAGCTATCAAATAGTGCTAGTCGGTATGGAATGCAAATTAGTGCAGAAAAGAGCAAGATAATGATTAACAGTAATAACAGAAATCTTCATACCAACATTACATTATATGGAGAAAAGCTAGAAGAAGTAGACCAGTTTAAATATCTCGGTGCTACAATTATAAAAGATGGCTCAAGCGACTCTGAGATTAAAATAAGATTAGCTCAAGCTACATCGGCTATGGTAATGCTAACTACAATCTGGAATAGCAAAGATATCCGTTTCAAACCTAAATATAATCTCTATCGCTCTCTAGTACTGTCTATTCTAACTTATGGGTGTGAATCTTGGACTATAAGAACAATTCCACAACAAAAATACAAGGTTTCACAAATCACATAGAAAACTTCTTGGAATTACATACAGAGAAATGAAGACAAACGAGTACATCAAAGATGTGATGATAATGTTATAAATGTTAAAATGTTATAAATAAATTAATGTTATAATGGTTTCTGAGATACCGAGAGTGTCCGTATTCGGGTATTTTCCCCAATACACATAACTACGTATTAGGTATACCTATATTTTATATGTTTATGATAAATTAAGTGAAAGTATCCAATTACCGACCCCTAAATTATTAGTTGTAATAACTTATTCAATATTGAATATATTTATTTGTAATTAGGGTAATATTATGACAATAAATAATTTGACTATTTTAAATTTTTGATATAACTATATTGACAAGAATAAAACAGGGGGTTAGTATTAGATACATTACCTATTACCAACTCCCTAAAATACTCGTATTAAAAATAATTGTGGTAGTATATACTACATTGTGGTATTATATAATATCCAAAATACAGAAAAAAATACTTTACGTTGATGATGGGATTTTGTCAAATATTTCAAAAATATCTCAAATATATTATGTAAGAACATTTCTTAAATCGATAGTACAAATACCATCGCAGACATACCTATAATAATGTATGCCTGTAACTTAGTACTTTACAAGAAGATGTATTATAATAATATATTACAATAGGTTATAACCTATAACCCAGGCCCGTAGCGTATACCGCGGGGGAAAGGCCACATAGAATGCTAGGACCAAACTGTACTGGATATAAACTAATATACTAATAATAATATCACAACTAAACATTTACTATTCTATATTAATTATATTGACGCTCAATATAAATTACACAGTGTATAAATAACGATACAGGGTGTGTGTATTATACACTATAGTGTATATATATATATAAACATAACGTTATATGCATATAAGATTTAAATAAAAATTGTTCAATTAATTAGATTAATCAAGTTAAATACATCCTCAATATAAATAGATAACTGTATTCTTTTCGAAAGCCATATGCGCTAGTGTACATTGTCGATTAATTATTTCGGAGAAAAAAATTATACTAAATATTATATTAATATAATAATATATATATACTAATATTGAAATTATATATATATATATATATATATATATACATTTACACTGCCTGTGTGGCTCAGTTGGCTAAGGCGTCAGATGTACAAGCAGTAGGACGCGAGTTCGAGCCTCATACGGACCATTAAAATAGGTCTTACAATAATATTTAGTGATCTTAAATAATTGTGTATAAATGAATGATTGGTTCTCGTTAAAACCATTGATGACTTAACATGAGAGCAGCTTCGAAGGGACATTAGAGCCATATGGTTATAAGTGAAAACTTCATCTAAATTCCTGGATAGGATGAAAGACTCCACCAAAATCAAAATAACAATGACAATAAGAAGTACACTAGTATATCTGATATACTATACTATATGTACTATATGTACATAATATACAAGGTAACCTGCTTATAGAGTTGGCATTAAAGAATGTTTCAGAAATAAATATAAGTAGGGGAAAGTATCCTATTACCGACCCCTCCTAATACCGACCCCCTCTCGTATCTCAGTAACTATAAGAGATATCAAAAAATAATATATACACGACCTGTTAGTAATTTAATGATAAATATGTATAAGTATTTTATTTAAAAAATATGTAATCCTACAATTATCATTTGATAAAATGTAATATTCTGTTTTTACTTTTTAAATATTTGAGTAATAACTTTTTTTAAATCATTGTAAATACTTTATTATTTAAAAGTAAACTTAATACTGCGCATAATATTGTAGATCAATACAATGTTTATAACTATTATACAAATAATTTAATTTGAATAACTATTTACCAATATATCTTAATTATAGCAACACATATGATTTTCCTATTACCGACCCCCTAAATTACCCTAATACCGACCCCATGTGATTTATAATATCCAATCAAAATATATTCGTATTTTACTTTAAAATATGTCGTAAGTTGTTTGTGTAGCATTGATATATATTTAGGATTCATGATTCTAGTTCATTATATACATACTGATTAATAAATAAATATTAAATAATAATATATACTATTTTAATATAATTACCATAAAGTTTACATTTAAATTTAATATTACTATTAAAATACAAATTCAATACAAAATAAATTGCGTCAATGTTATAATTAATTATATTTATGTATATCTACTATTTTTATTGGATATTATAATATTACAATTATTTATATCACGATTATTTTAGGGTGTCGGTAATAGGAGAAGGGGGTCGGTATTAGGTGCATGTATCCGATTACCGACCCCCTGTTTATTCTTGCAAATATAATTATATAAAAATTTAAAATAGCCACATTATTCATTGCCATAATATTACCCTAATTAAAAAATTTCAAATAAATATATTTATTATTGAATAAGTTATTACAAATAATCATTTAGGGGTCGGTAATCGGAGATTTTCCCCTATTTATCCTTAACAAATAAATAAATATATAAATTAAATATATACTTGACTCTAAATAATATATATATATATATATACATTGTATCATATTTATTTAAATAGTTATAAAAATAGTTATAAACGTGATATACCGATCTAGCGCAAAACAACTCATCTATAAGAACGCCCCTAAACGCCCACTCGTAACGCCCACTCGGAGATTATCAATCAGGTGTGAACGACGCATCGGCGACGAGAGCCGGGTATATAAACACCACTAGTGCGCGAGTTGTTATTACAACTTTACGATATCGACGGTCATCGACCGAGTAACTTGATTTATAACGTAATACGTAGCCACTCGGCTCGAAAACAACAATAACAACAATAACAACAATAACAACAATAACAACAATAACAATAATAACTATAGAAGAGTGAATCGCTCTCTTATCGCGCACCCGCACACACGTCTACTGAGAGGTAATCCGTCAGCGTTCAGGATTATTGTGATGACGGAGATGTGTCTACGACTCGCTGGTTTGTTCTCCTATAGGATATATAAAATATATATATATATATATATATATATATATAAATATATATATATATTATCCATATACGTATTAAATTAATTAGATATTAATCACTATATATATATATATATATATATATATATTTTATATATACACACTTCGTATACATTATATATCCCTTATCCCTACGTTTGAACGGTAGGCTATAACTTACTATAGTCTAACGGCGTTATATGTACACGCTTGGTGAAGCTCCCCGTAATCAACTTTAATTCACGGTTGTATTATAATTATAATCTTAACATAACTATATTACATAATTATATCTATATATATTATAATATATTATAAATATATATATATATATGCGCCTATACCTTGAAATACTCTATTACGTATAACTATATTCTTATAACTATAGTCATTATCTATAGTATAATAATACTATAATCAAATTGTTATAATAAATTAATTATAAATAATTAATTGTATATATCAATATAATATATATATGTATGTATGTGTGTGTTATATGTTATAACATGGGACATGCGCATCGAAAGCTTAAGGGCGGTGAAACATTTGCGTCGTTTACAAACCCTACAGGTTTACAAACCATGTAAGGTTTGTATAGCCTACCTATAGCCTACCTATAGCCTGCCTATATACCTATAGATAGGTATAAAAGATGGCAATACAATAGGTGTACTAAGAGGATATTAACTTGATATATACAAGAATAAAGAAGTACACAACTCGTTGATGTACTATAGTATATCTAAATATAGTAAGAGAATACTATACAGGTTATCGGCATACGAAATAGAAAGATAAGTAGAATAGATAACCCGACGTAGCTCAATTAAAAGTAAACTTATAATTCGTGTCCTTATTGTATTTTAACATTGATTTTTGAAAAATGTAATCCATAAAGTTGATTCATATTTTATAATCTAATAATGAATTATTATTAATATATTAGGTATATATATATAATGTAAAGATATCTTAAAGATTCATGAATGAGTTACAAACAAGTAGCCTAAACCTGATTAGGTTACCAACCAAGTTATGTTCTACGAAATTGAAACCCGATATTCTAGATTTAAGCTCTATTAAAGTTTTACTTATATTTATTGTGTAATAAATAATATGATAATTATTCATTATATATATATAATATGTATACTTATATATGTATACAAATATAGATAGATATATATATATATATATATATATATATATATACATATATGATAAATATAATAATATTATCTCTAATATTACTAACATATATGTACATTAAAATATCAATTATTATTATAATAATATATTATCCTATAGAATTAGGATTTATCTACATACATTTAATTTTTAAATGTAATATATAACATAGATACAAATATTATATAATAATATTACTATATATATAATATGAATATATATATATATATATATATATATAATACATCGTATTACAAACATTAGCTCTAGGCTGATGATTAAAGTGTATATGTTATGTGCTTAGGTAATGCTATAGGAAATATATATATAGTTACTGTAGTTACTTTTGTTACTGTTATACACTGTTAGAAAAAGAGTATTCCAGCGTGTATTAAAATTAAGAAAACTCTTTTTTTATAATGTAGAATACTCGTTATTTAAAAATAGTTTTCCATCTATTAATATGGCCAAATACTCTACAAAAGATTACAACATGCAACTCATATATGACATTTTAAACATCGTTATAAGAATAATTAAACTTAAAATGTTATGACAATTTTTATAAACATAATAAAATCGAAGGTCCATTATCCATGCCCTATTTAAAACCTTTCATTTATATATTGCAATTATTTCGTTATTTGGTTATAAATTGTTACATATGATCGTAAATTATTAATACATATATATAAATTAAATAATTACAATAATAATAATGTTAAATGGTTAATACATTCATGTAGACATGGTTACAATTATGATAATTATTAATTTAAAGATATTCATTATAGGTGAATGAATATTCATTTTGATCAAAGGAATATCGAAATTTACTTTATTATACGTATTTATTATTAAATAAACTTAATTATTTTTTACCCGAAAATTAATTTTGTATTTTATTCATAAATAAATATATTCATTTATATTTATAAAATAATAATATATAATATATAAATAAGTATAATATATGGTTAATAATATAATATAGTTATAAATTGAGTACTTTTAAATACATTAAATAGCATGATTTAAAAACTTAAAAAAATTGAGAAAAAAGGCAAAAAAATATTTTAAATTGAACAACAATAAAAAAAAACCCGATATGTAAAAACTAAAAACAAATCTGAAAGTAGCGTTAAAAATCTATCTAAAAAATATATTACATATGTATCCTATAATTGTTGTCGTCACATATTGACCTATGAATTTTTTGTTGAAAATAATCCAATATTTTTGGGGAATATAGGTTAAAAATCATTTATTTATACAACTTATAAACATATTTTATAATGTTTTAAAGATATACTGTATACTTGAATATATATATAAAATTTGTTCAGGCATATTTATATGGTTTTATAAAATATTATACTAATAATTAAGATTTTTAAAATTATAAAAATATATTTTTTCTAGAAATCTCATTTTTTGGAAAATATTTGAAAGTCGAATAAAAAAAAAACTAAACGTGCACGTTGTGATTGAGAAAAACGGTTTTCACATTTGAGACCAGTGTCAAAAATAAGTATAGAATCAATTGACAGAATGTCATCCTATTTTTGATGCAGACCAGTGAATATAACTATAGATAAATTAAACACACATATGCAATAAATAAATACGTATACACGAACAATAATATTAATCGGATTATAAATTACAAAATAAACGGTATTTTAAACTTATTTATAATATTGATACATTACATATAATTAATAATATAGCTGTGGTATTTATGAGAGTGATTTTACGATAATAATAGTAATTTTAATAGCGCTGTTAAAAAATATGTAATAGAATAAAAAAGAAAATCGATATATATATATAAATTAATTTAAAATAAGTATAGCCTACATTAAATAACACCATAATGTACATTGTACAATAGTGCATACACTGAATATATGCGTATATCGATGAGTTATTTTAGACAACCTCTTTATATAACCATCTATCACGTAAAACACTTGTGCTGGCGAGTGGTTCAGTTGACTGCAAGTGAACGCCTTATAACGATACCTTTACAACGAGGCCCTTACGATGAGGGATGACTCGAAGAAGGTTCCAGATGATTACATATTCGTAGAAATAGAACAATAATAGTGTTCTATTGATAGTAGGCTACATTATCTCGTCGTGTACACATTGAATACACCTTATCTTGTATACATACACGCACACACACACGCACAAGCACACATAAACGCACACATACACGCACACATACGCGCGCACATTTGCACTCACACACCTAACTGCACGCATCATTACGTATTTAGAATTAAATTTAAATTATGGATCGATTTTTTAAGTAAATATTTTCTTTATCATTTTTTTTGTCCGTCTTTAATTCATAAGCATTTTCAAAAAGCATCGATTCGAATATCCGTCCTTTGTTGACGCCAATATATCGTCGAGTATTGACATATGTAGTATAACCTAAAATGTTAATTATCACGCATATATATATATGTGATTCAATGAATACATATTATTATTATATTATATTATATATATATATATACATACATACATATATATATATATATATATATATATATATATATATAATACGAATAGTAGAATAGTATACTATAGTATGCACTATAACGCACCGAGTACACCTTAGAGGTGTCAATCAATATGTGCGCGTTACTAGTTATGGGCGTAACTTATAAAAAGTAGATACCACCTATATTATATCATATATGATGCGTAATGGCGGTTGCAACTTTTTATAAGTTAACCTATATATCTACTTTTTATAAGTTACTCCCATAACTAGTAACGCGCACATATTGATTGACACCTCTAAGGTGTACTCGGTGCGTTATAGTGCATACTTGTGCTCCCTAAATCGAAACTAAACGCGTGACCCCGGTACTCCCACCTCGCGGCACTATATTACAAATCGTTTAAACAATGTTTATTTTGTTGGAGTCCTTTCATCACGTCCAGGAACTTACGCATTACTTAAGTATATAACCATATATGGCTCTAATGACCCTTCGAAGCCGCTCTCGTGTTAATGCATCCGTGGTTTTAACGAAAGCCGATTATTTTGTATACACAATTATATGAGATCACTTCTAAATATGATTTTTAGACCTATTAGCTAACTATTACGTAACTATAAAGTGACGTCATAACCACGCCCACATAGCGCTACTGATGCTGATGACGACACTGAGATGCGAGACCGCCATTGATAACGAATGTACCCAGTTGAAGCTGCTATACCAGCCCGCCCAGTTCTGGGTAGCCGTCAGGACGAACTGCCACTTGTTAGTAGGAGTAATCGTGTATGTGTGTGTGTGTGGGTGTGTGTGTGGGTGTGTGTGTGGGTATGTGTGTATGTGTGTGGGTGTGTGTGTGTGTGGGTGTGTGTGTGGGCGTGTGTGTGTGTGGGTGTGTGTATGTGTGTGGGTGTGTGTGTGTGTGGGTGTGTGTGTGTGTGTGTGTGGGTGTGTGTATATGTGTGTGGGTGTGTGTGTATGTGTGTGTGTGTGGGTGTGTGTGTGGGTGTGTGTGTGGGTGTGTGTGTGGGTGTGTGGATATGTGTGTGGGTGGGTGTGTGTGGGTGTGTGTGTTGGTGTGTTGGTGTGTGTGTGCGTGGGTGTGTTGGTGTGTATTTGTGTGTATATATGTAATTGTAATGGTTTATTTAAACACTTAAATATATAAAAACATATCTCAAAAGTGTATAGACAATATACAGATATTCAGCAAAACAGTTGCTATGGATGAGTATAAATATAAATATATATAATAATAAACAAACGAGAACAAGAAACGATAATGAAATAATAAAATAATAATAGTCATAATTTAGATTTATATAGCATTCAGTGCTGCCTACGTAATAATAATAATTTTAGTCGAGTTTTAAAGGTGGCGTGATTATTGATATTCCTTATATTAATTGGAATGGAATTCCAATTAATAGGGGACATGCATTTAAACGATCTACCACCAAATATCTTTTTTTTGTAAGGATGCGTTTTTAGTCGAATCGGTGTGTTGGTGTGTGTGGGTGGGTGGGTGTGTGGGTATGTGTGTGGGTGTGTGTGTGGGTGGGTGTGGGTGTGTGTGTGGGTGTGTTGGTGTGTGTATGTGGGTGTGTGTTGGTGGGTGTGTTGGTATGTATGTGTTGGTGGGTGTGTTGGTATGTGTGTGTTGGTGGGTGTTTGGTGTGTGGGTGTATGTTTATATTATAATAAAAATATAATAATAAAAACAATACTATAACATAATTTATTTATTGAGCCACAAATATAAAACGCGGATATTAATGTAGGGGAGAGCGGGGCAGGTTCAGCCGGTTTTTATAAAAACACATTTATCTAATAATGTTATGAATATATTTTAATAAAATAAAGTGCATAAGATACATATAGTTTATGATCAATAAAAAAACATTCATAAATCAGTGTAATGATACATAATTAATTATATAATTACATTATAATTTTTTTTAATTTTGGCTCAACCTGTCCCGTCTAGACGGGACAGGTTGAAAAAATGCAAAATTAAAGATATATTTAACAAATAAACAAAGTTATATATTTATATTTATTAGTATATTAACAAGTATATGCACCAAGATTAATATCAAAACTAATGAAACTTTTAAGGCGATAGGTTAGATTAGGAGAGAGGATAGATGCTCTATGTTTTAATTCATCATATAAACGAATTATTTAATTATTTAAAATAATTACTCAATTATATATTTAATTAATTGGATTATTATTATTTTTTAAATAAATAAATTAATACATAAATATGTTTAATGATAAACGGGGAAGATTGACCCTATGGTAAACCTGCCCCGTTTTGATATGGTCAACCTGCCCCATATCACTAGTATATATAAAAGTAATCTAATTAATTTGTGAATGATAATTTTTGAATTTTTTATTTGATGATATATAGTATATTAATTATACTTTATTTATATACCATTATTAATGCTATGCATATTTATACATTTTTCTATAAAATATATTAATAATATCAAATTTAAACTTACTGTCCCACCAACGAGTTTTTCATAAAATATTAATAATTAAATAATATTTTAAATAGTTAAAATAAATAATTTTTGAGTTGTTATAATAATGCTAAATATAGGAGAGTATACATGTATTAAAAATTACGTTAGGATATTTATTAATAGCAGAAATAATTGAGATGGCTCAACCTGCCCCTATGGTCGAGCTGCCCCGCTATCCCCTACTCCTCGAGAAGTTTATAAATTAGACTTGTATATATACATTGTACATTGTACAATGTAAAATATACATTGTACATTGTATATTACAATGTACAATATACAATGTACAATGTACAATGGACAATGTACACTGCACACTGTACAATACACACTGTATAATGCACAATATACACTGTATAATTCACAATGTGCAATAGACAATGTACAATGTACACTGTACAATTTAACCTAGTAAGCGTTGTAAATGAAAGTTGTAAAAAGACTTATGTAAATAGGTACTACAGTAACAAATGTATAACTTGAATGATATAAATAACTGGGTCCCAATACAGTAGGTAATGCATATGTATCTCTACGTGCAGAGGCGCGGTTATATCAACTATTGTTATAAGGCTTTTTTCTAATGTAACCCATATAATATGCTATTACTGTATTATATATATATATGTGTGTGTGTGTGTGTGTTTATATATATACGTATGAAATATGTATTCGTAATTTATTTAGTGTCTATATTTTTTAAAACGTAATATGATCTAGAAAAAACGATAGTAATTCACATACGGCTTCAGGTGTTAGTCAACTATGCATACACGCTACGCCCTCTACTGAATACAGATTGCCCATGACTCACGATGACGAGTAGGATTATCGATACTAAGTAATACCAACGATTATTCTAAGGATGCTTCGCAAAATCTTCGGTAATACTTCGTACAATCCTTAATTATATTTGTACCTGTAAAGGGGGTTTCACACCAACTCAAACTAAATTATTAACTCTAATAATTAGGTGTAACACCCATTTTACGAAGATTTAAATAATATAGTCAAGCATAACCTCTATTAATTAGAGTTAATAATTGCGTTCGAGTTGGTGTGAAATCCCCTTTAAGTTGCATTTCTCGTGATGGGATTACTTACTCGTTAAGATAACAACATAAGGATTAAGGATTAAGGATTAGGATAACAACATAAGGATTAAGGATTAAGGATTAAGATAACAACATAAGGATTAAGGATTAGGATAACAACATAAGGACTAAGGATTAAGATAACAACATAAGGATTAAGGATTAAGATAACAATATAAGGATTAAGGATTAAGGATTAAGATAACAACATAAGGATTAAGGATTAAGGATTAGGATAACAACATAAGGATTAAGGATTAAGATAAAAACATAAGAATTAAGGATTAAGGATTAGGATAACAACATAAGGATTAAGGATTAAGATAACAACATAAGGATTAAGGATTAAGATAACAATATAAGGATTAAGGATTAAGATAACAACATAAGGATTAAGGATTAAGGATTAGGATAACAACATAAGGATTAAGGATTAAGATAACAACATAAGGATTAAGGATTAAGGATTAGGATAACAACATAAGGATTAAGGATTAAGGATTAAGATAACAACATAAGGATTAAGGATTAGGATAACAACATAAGGATTAAGGATTAAGATAACAACATAAGGATTAAGGATTAAGGATTAGAATAATAACATAAGGATTAAGGATTAAGATAACAACATAAGGATTAAGGATTAAGGATTAGGATAACAACATAAGGATTAAGGATTAAGATAACAACATAAGGATTAAGGATTAAGGATTAGGATAATAACATAAGGATTAAGGATTAAGATAACAACATAAGGATTAAGTATTAAGGATTAGGATAACAACATAAGGATTAAGGATTAAGATAACAACATAAGGATTAAGGATTAAGATAACAATATAAGGATTAATGATTAAGGATTAAGATAACAACATAAGGATTAAGGATTAAGGATTAGGATAACAACATAAGGATTAAGGATTAAGATAACAACATAAGGATTAATGATTAAGGATTAAGATAACAACATAAGGATTAAGTATTAAGGATTAGGATAACAACATAAGGATTAAGGATTAAGATAACAACATAAGGATTAAGGATTAAGATAACAATATAAGGATTAATGATTAAGGATTAAGATAACAACATAAGGATTAAGGATTAAGGATTAGGATAACAACATAAGGATTAAGGATTAAGATAACAACATAAGGATTAAGGATTAAGATAACAACATAAGGATTAAGGATTAAGGATTAATATCTCAACATAAGGATTAAGGATTAAGGATTAAGATAACAACATAAGGATTAAGGATTAAGGAGTAAGATCCCAACATAAGGATTAAGGATTAAGATAACAACATAATAGACACCAGCGGAACTACGTCACTTTCCAACTACAATGCACTGTTCCACTGCTGTGGGATATGTACTAGTGACTGTATTGTGAATGAACGTGTGCGTATGTGTAGAAGTATGTGTATGCGTATGTGTATGCGTATGTTTGGACGTATGTGTAGACGTATGCGTATACGTATGCGTAGATGTATGCGTAGACGTATGTGTATGAGTATGTGTATACATGTGTGTATGCGTATGTATAGACGTGTGTATAGAGGTATGCGTAGAAGTATGTGTATGCGTATGTGTATACGTATGTGCATGCGTATGTGTATGCGTATGCGTAGACGTATGTGTAGACGTGTGTGTGTGTGTGTAGTACGCTTTATCATGCAATCTATTGCTATATTCGAATATCGATATCACGTACGAGATCTCTCGATATCGCGTACGAGATCGCGCATAATCTCGTATAATCACGCGCGATCACGTTTACATTATTCAAATAAACCTCGACGCCGGGGTGTTCCGAGCCGATTACTGAGATTATTATCACAGTACTAAGTACTGTCCTATCATCGTAGTGAGGTGTGTTACCGGTGAATTATGTTATCTATCTATATATATATATATATATAATAATAATAATATATAGTTTATTAGGTAAACAAAAATATGGAAGAAAGATAGATATGAATTGATAACCAAATCGACATGGTATACAAATTAACATTACGTTTACATTTAATAACAAAACGCCTTGGTTTATGCATGCCGAACGTTATCTATATATATATATATATATATATATATATATATATATATGACGTAAACATACATACGACATACGTTTCACACGGTATAATAAGCACACGAAGCACTCTACCGTCCATAGTTGAACGAAGTTAATGTTTTAAACATAATAAGCGCGTTTAAAGTATAGGCTATGGGGTATCGGAGCTTTGCGTGGATGACGTCATACCGGTGTGGGGAGAGAATTACGTCATCTACGGGTGATGTAATGCCGTTACTTATGACATAACGAGATGGCCGACCAGCATAGGTCACACCTACTATATCAATACCAAAACAACAACAACAACAATAGGCTACTAATAATAGTGATAATGATGATGTTGATAATTGGTTAATTGATAATTGGTATTATATAACTTAATATTGTATAATAATGGCGACAAAAAAAATTATATATATATAGTAAGTCAATTTCAATTTAATTATAAATATAAATACAATAAATAAACATAAAATTAATTATTCGACAAAAATAATTATTTTACATTACAACGCTACGATAATTATGATGATGATGTTGATGATGATGATGATTGTGTGATAATGATTATGATGATGGTGAATGATGATGATGAATAATACTAATAGCATTAGAAACAATAACAATAACAACGTTTTTACTAAGGATTTTTTTTTCCTTCGCAAAATCTTTGACAATAACCCCAAAACAATAATCGCGCCGCCGACAACAAAGATAATAGTAACGCCTCACCGACACTAAGGTTCATCCGTTGCATCCCTATCGGCGACGGGGCGGAGTACACCCAGATTCAGGACTCGTGCGGACACCTGTACTGGGACCAGCAGCTGAAGACATGCGTAACCGAGATACCGGAAGGGGCGGACTGCGTCGACGTGGTGGCGCCACTGATACCCGATAGTCACGTGGACCGTACCACGTTGAAGTGTTAGTGCCGCGCTAGGTGCAGGTGTACCCGGCAGTGGTGACTTTACTGTAACGATTACATGTACGCGATTGAATGATATGAACCTAATGATAATTTTATAGAATTATATATATATATATATATATATATTATTAATAACAATATTAATAATATTAATATTAATAGTAATATTAATAACAATAATAATAATAATAACAATAATAATAAACATAATTTAATAAACATAGAATTATATATATATATATATATATATATATATATATATATATATATTATTAATAACAATATTAATAATATTAATATTAATAGTAATATTAATAACAATAATAATAATAATAACAATAATAATAAACATAATAATAATAATAAACAATAATACCTACTGATTAATCTTCTGGATATTTCAGACGATAGTTCGTGTAATTTCAACGTGAACCCCGAAAACGACAACGAATATAGACCTAACAATGCTCCGGGAATAACGTACTCTGTCTATCAAACTTGTCTAACGGATTTATATTTCTCGCTTGAATTGTGTACATGTATTCCGCGGATAACGGGTTCGTCACTATCTCGGATTCCCTATATCTCAGAATATCTGTATCTCAGACTCCCTATATCTCATAATCTCTATATATCAGACTCGCTCTATCTCAGACTCTCTATATCTCAGAAACCACACTAATCCAGACTTATAAATGTCTCTATCTCTATATCTCAGACGCGCTGTATCTCATACGCGC